>JANRFK010002754.1:33557-46364 GCA_030068395.1 Apalone spinifera | reverse complement strand
TTCTCCCTTATCCACAAGACTCGTCCTTCCCACTTCCATAGCTCCCTGTGGAGGGACACACGGCAGCCACAGCAGAGCCACGCTGAAACGCCCACGGCTGCATCGCATGTCCCTCTCGAAGGCATGCGTGGTGCTCCAGGCCTTTGGGCCCTGGCTGGAACCTCCTTTAATCAGCGTCTGCCCCCGCCAACGGGAAGCCAGTGGGCCCACCTGGCGACGACTGGCCAGCCAGCCCAACGGCAGCGCCAGGCACAGTGGCTGGAATTTTAGCCCCGTCGGACACTGAGGAGCTCGGTTTGGGGGGAAGAGTCAGCAAGGGCAGCTCACGCCTCGCCAAGCCTGCGGACAAGGGGTCCCGTGGACCGAGTGGACTTCGACTGCCTGTGACAAGAGCAAGGACTCAGTTTCTTACCGCCCCTGGCCAAGAAACCAAGAGCCCGTTCCTCCCCGGGGCCGCCGGCTCACAGCGGCCAGCGCCAGGTGCCCCAGAGGGAGTGAGCAGAACCAGGAATCCTCCCGTGGTCCCTCCCCTCTCGTCCTTCTGGCAACAGGCCACTGAAATGGGGCCAAGCCCTGTTTATTAAAAGCGTGTTTTCCTGAGAGCCTCTGAATATTTCTTAATGACCCAAGAGGTCTCCTGACCCCACTGCCAGCCCTGACCCCCAATACTCTCCCTATGAAGCAATGCCTCCTGTGCACCGTGAGCAGTATTCTGCGGGCTGCGGGGCGACGTGAACAGCGCCTTCTGGGAGAGGGAGCCGAGACCCTTTTCAATCCCCGTGGTGGATCGGAACCTGCGCTCGACTAAGCCAACAGCCGCCGGCGCCGCGTTCAGAGCCCGTCTGCGGGGGGCTCACAGGCCATTCGCCAGGGAGAATGGGCACGCTGCAGAGCAGGGCATTTGCAACTTTAACCAAGTCTCTCCGCCGGATTAATTAACCCTTCAGCTGCCTGGCTCTGGGATAAGTGTCTATTGAAAAATAAATCTCTGGCAAATATTAAAACCTGCTATTAAAATGAATGTGCTGCAGCGCACGGCAGCCTGTACTTGCCTAACCCCCCGGAGCGCCCGTGGGGGAGAGGGCGTGGGAACCAGGTGGGCTGGATTAGAAGGGGGAAGGGCAAGAGGTGAGCGCAGGGGATGAGATGGGAACAGCCCAAAGCACGCTGGGAAAGGGCAAGGCTGGAGGGTTGGGCCTGTGAGGAGCCCGAGGGTTTCCACCATGCGGGCCACATCTGGCTGCCGGGTGCACTGGATGGCAAAGCCTTTGTCGGTCACAGGCGCTACCCCCCCCCGAATGGCGCATGCCGGTGCGACCCGAGCGTTGCCACAGGAGCATTCTACTGGTGGGGGGGGGGTGTATTTTGCCAGGAGAAGAGCTGACCATGCTGGCTTTTAGCGCCAGGGCCGCGCCGTGCGCGAAGCCCTAGGGACTGTAGGCGTGTCCCAAGCAGGCGGGGAGCCATCCAGCGATAGTCGTCCGTTCCTCACTGAGGACTACGGCTGTGTCCAGCCTGGACGTGCAAACTGAGGCTGACTTCGCATTGCCGGAGTGCAGAAAGCGGCCGAGAACGCGGCGTCGCTCTCATTACTTAGAAATGGCGCCGCAGATCCCCACTCAGGCTGCGCCCCGTCTCCTCCAACCCCCAAATCTTTTTAGGCTGAGACTAAGCTTGAGCAATTCCAGCCCCTCTGGGGAAACGCTTGTTCTAAAACGACACAGGCCTGAGAACGGGCTCAGAGCCGCAAGCCAGGGTCCCCCTCTTGTGTGAGCGCTGGTGGTGGGGTGAAGAGCACGGGGCACAAGAGAGCAGGCCAGGGAAATGTGGGCTGCAAGGAAACCGAGGGATGAGCCGAGCAGAGGGGCAGCAATGTAAATCTCAGAGCAGCTCAGCCACCCACAGCTAATACGGGACCCTCGACCCAGGGTGTCTCTCTAAGCCGGGCTTTCTTCCAGCCTGGAAGACACCCTAGCACGTGTGTTGCTAAGCAACTAGAGCCCCAGAGAATGGGGTGGTCAGAGGTCCCAGAGGGCTGTGACGAGGAAGAGGCGAAGAGCATCAGTGACTTGAAAAGGGGTCGAACATTCCGGCATCCGTTGGGTTCACTCCGCACAAGGAGCGGACAAACCGCACGTTGTACAACTCCGCCTGCCATCCTGGCACAACTCCAGCCCTTATTTGCGGAGAGAAAATGGCCAGGGTGTTTATGAGACGCTTTCAAAGCGGTTCCTTCAGGCCCTGCTTAATGATGATTTTATTTCAATAAACTTTATTGGCATCGCAAAATACACAAGCGTTGCTACAGGTGAAGGCAGCGCAGATGGGTTACTAGCCACAAGAGTCTGCCAGGGCCCCAGGCGTCACATGGGAGGTGGAAGTCAAAAGAGGAGTTTTGTCCTTCGCGTCGCTCGTGCCAGGACGGCACCCGCAGGGAAGGCCTCGTGTGGCGACACTGCCATGTGCTGTCGCCCAACCAGTGTGCGGAGGCTGGGTCTCCCGGGCAGGTCTGGTGCTGGCCAAAAGTGAAAACCCTTCAAACCAGCCTTTCTGCCTCCCATGAAGAACATTTCCTGCCCCTGGCCAGCTCCCCTGCAGACAGCTAGAGCAAAGCACTGTGGAGGGCGTCCCCCCGGGCAGCGCGGCGGGACGGCCGCGCTTTGGGGATTCCCGCGTAGCTCTGGGAACTCTCCATGCTGAGGAATGGCAGAGCCACGCAGCCGTCTCGCCAGCCTCCCCCTGCAGCAGAACAGGCGCTCGCCAGTGATTTGCTGAGACTGTAGTCACAGCAACGCTCTCCCAGGTTTGTGGACAACAGGCGGGTTTTGGCAACAACACATGCCAGCGCAGACAAGGCCTTGCACTACAGCGGGACTTTTGTCAGGAAAAACACTCAGTTCTGGCAACCAAAAAACTTCCACCCCCTACAAGAGACTTTTGTCTTTTCCCCTCCCTTCACTGTCGACAAAGAGCCAGCGTGGACTCTGCTGTTTGTTTAGTGGAGAGAACTGGCTTCCGCCGTGTCCCACCGTGCCTGTCCTGATGGCGCTGCTCAGTGTGTTGGGATCTCTGCTGCCCTGCAGCCCTGTCCCCTCCCCTTCCAGAGCTCCTGGAGGAGTCTGACAGTGGAGTGAGCTGTTCGCTTTGGGGAACAAGCAAAGAGCAAATCACGGGAGTGCTCCTGTTCTGCTGTTGCAGGCGGAGGGCTGGGAGGCGGCCATGCTGCTTGGACATCCCTCGGCACAGAGAGCTGAGGGACATCCCTCGGCACAGAGAGCTCCCAGAGCTGCGCGATGCTTACCCACAATGCTTTGCTCTGTCTGCCGACAGGGAGCTAGCCCTGTGGCCAGGAGATGTCGACAGTGGGAGGCAGAAAAGCTGGTTGGACCGGTTTTCGCTTTTGGCCACTTGTGTGGCCAGACCTGCCCGGTGTAGGGCCAGCCTCAGTCGGGAGCCAGGCGGAGACGTGGCCGACAGATTGCTCACCGTCTCGGTGACCTGGCTCCCGCGGGCGAGAGGGAGGCCAGTGGCTGGCTGGGGCTGGGGCCCGGGTCCCACACGAGGCGTTACTGTGTTTCACTCTTGGCACAGAAGGGGCTTTAAGTCCTACTGGCGACGGTTCCCCTCTCTGCGACGAGGGGGCTCTGTGAGACCTGGCGGCTCCCTCCCAAAGCCAGGCGCGCCAGGAGGCGCAGGCTGCTGGCAGCCCTGTGGCCCAGAGGAGCTGTTGACCGTGTTTAGGCCGCAGGCCAGCAGGACCTGATTTCATCCAGTGGAAGTAAAGCTGCTTTATTTATTTTGCTGGCCTAACTGATGAGGGAGGAACAGTTATCAGCTGTCTCTCCGAGGCCAAACGCGCTCCAGGTGCAGGGCCCCGAATGCAGCCCCTGTTCCCGGATGCTCCACGCCCGCCTCACTCCCCTCCGCCCCGGCATCAGCACGACTCTGCGCCACAAAATAGTCTGCCCCCCAGGCCTGATCATGCCCCCGTCCCAGACAGGGCAGCCCCTGATGATTGGAGCCATGGTGGAGATCCCCCACTGGGGCTGACACACGCTCACCTAGAAAGGCACGGCCCCGGCCCTACGAGTTTGCACTCTCCCACGTGAAACACGCGTGTGCAAAATGGCCGCCGCTGGGCGTGACAGGCTCAGTGGGCGGGTAGCCAGCAAGCCCAGCTGCTCAGCATTGCCACAGCGAGGCCCCGTGGAGGGACTTGAAGGAGCCAGCTGTGGCCTCACACAATGAGGCGCTCCGGTGTTTCCATCACAGTAGCTCTAAGGGCCGCAGCCACCGGTGGGCCAGCGGCAGTGCAGAGCTGGCAAAGGGGGAGGTCCCTCCGGCCCGCTTTGCACTGCTGGTGACCTGACAAGAAGCAGCAGACAGCCCTGGGGCCGGCTGGGCGGTCAATGGGAAGTGGAAGCAGCAGCAGCTTACTGGCTGCTGTTCTGGTCCTGCCGGCGGGCCGGCTCCCGGGGAGGCTGCGGGCTCAAGCTCAGTCTGCCGCGCCCGCAGCGCGTGTGACCGCTAAGGGTTTAGCGGCTACAGGGGGACGTTGTAAGCGACTGTTTGCACCCCCAGCTGGGGTAACTGTACGGCGCGCGGCACTCCGCTCCCCCACCCCGCTACTGTCATCTGCACAGCGGCAAGTGTCACGCCGACCGGCAGAACCGAACCTGGGACCGCGGGAGCTGAGTGCGGGAGCTCAATGCCGGCTGCAGCAGACACGCGGTTCTCTCTGCCAGGGGCTCAGCGCCCCACACCCAGCAGGCCCCTGCGGCCTCATGCGACTCAGAGCCCTGGGCAGGGAGCTGGCTCTTCCCAGTCCTCAGGCGGAAGTGCCCTCTGCAGAGAGGGAAGCTCAGGGGCCCTGGCCACGCTGCAGTGAATGCCGAGCTCCCCAGCTGTCCTCGGTCATGCCTGCTGCTCCTGGCAGTGGCGGGGAGAAGAGGGGCCGGGCTAGGTGGGGTCCCACCAGCAGAGCAGAGAGCTAGACGTTTTAATTCCCGTGCAGGCGCCAAGGGCCCATCCCTCACGCAGCCTCGGCGTCACGGGCCGCCCGGGGTCTGGGAGGTTTGGCGCAAAGGCGGGGGGGGGCTACAAAAGAACGCTCTTCAGAGGTGGCCTGGGAAGCAGCCGGCGGCTGCCTGCAGGGCCTGGCTGAAGGGAAGGACGCGCTTAGCGACTGTAAGGCGCTTTCCAGAACATAAAGTCCAGGCACTGCCAGCTTGTGGCACAGATTTTCCACCCACTAAACAGCACAAGATGTGAGCTCAGACGAGGCTGCATGCGGTGAAATGCCCCCTAAGCAGAGGGCCGGCGCGAGACGCCAGCGCGAGAAGCGTGCACGGGCCCGGGGCTGGTCCGTGGAGCGCCCGCTAAGCCTCGGTTTGCTCTCCGTGGTGAGTCCTGTAGGGACCCGCCTGCTCCGACAGGGCAGACCCCTCTCTCCCGCAGGCAGGGCGGCACCTGCAGCCGGTCCCAACCTGGGAAAGCGGGTGCAGGTTAGCTTGCAGAGAGCGAGCTGCGCTCCCCGTGTGGCCCCTTGGCCCTCTCACCCCCTCCCAGCTAGCACCAGCCTGAGGCGCGCTAGCAGGGTCTGTCCCCTGGGAGTGGCAGTGGGATTCCACAGGCAGAGCGAGCAGAGGGCAGAGAGAAAAGAAAGTTTATTAGTCAAACCCCAAAGTCCCATTTCCAGTGGCTCCCACGAATAGGAACGCCGCCCTCTCTCAGGGGCCTCTCCATCCACAGCTCTCAAAGGAAGCACCATTAGCCCCAATTTACAGATGGGGAAACTGAGGCACGCAGCCTCTCTTAGCAAGGACTGCAGGGTCTGGTCACATGTGCCTGTGGTTGCAGGAGCCCGGGGACTGGCGAGGGAGAAGAGAGATCGGGGCGGGGGGAGTAGCAGGCACGGACGGAAAAGAAGTGTTTATTTTTTCACACGGGATTCACAACATTCCTCGGAAAATTCAATTTTGCCGTCACGTTCTCATTTGTTAACCAGAACAAATTGAATTTTCAATCTACGCGCAGCGCCAAGGGGAACTATGTCGCGGGGGCGCTCAGCTCCCCTTGGAAGACAGACGACAGCTTAACAGGCTTGATTTCTGCTGTGGGAAACAACTCCGCAGGCTCGCCCCTCCAAGCCGGAGCGTTGGTGGGGCCAGGCCCGTCTCCACTTGGCTAGCAAGTCACCGCAGCCTGGTCTGCAGCCCGCAGGCAGTGCTGGGCCAGGAGCGCGGCTTGGCACCCCGACCGGCGCCCTCTGGCACTCTCTGCGTGGCGAGGTCTAGGGGAGTGGCCTTATTCCACATGCAACAGAGCAGGGAGCGCTTGGCTCCCAGCAGCATGAGGCTGCTGTGGTTTTATGCCCTGTTGTGACAGCTTGGTAAACACGCTGATAAAACCAAGCACTTTCCAAAGGGAAACTTATCGCGCCGGTGTCGGAGCCCGCCTGCCAGAGAGCTCAGACAGGCGGGCTCTGCTTGCCATCTGCACGGAGCAGAACAAAGCGCGCTTCCTGATTCCCCTCAATGTAAATAGCCCCATTGAGCTGGAAGGGTGTTTACATTCTGGCCGGCTGTGCTCGCATTCACGCTGATTGCTCCTCCGCCGCCAGAGCCCAGAGCCGGAGCCATGGGCCCACACGGAGCAGTGCAGCCCTGCGGCACCAGTCCCGAGCTCCGCAAGCCAGCACACACGCCTCCCGCTGAACCAGCCCCCCGGCCAAGGCTGCGGCCCAGCAGAGTGCATGCGTGCCAGCGGGTCAGGGCGCAGCCCTTGCAAGCGTTACATAAACAGCCGGGGCGGGCCAAGATCATTTTCTCCCCAGGAACCATGGTGCACCGCAGAGCTCCACCGCTCCAAACTGCTGCCTGGCAGGCAACGGGCGGCCCAGGCACGCTTCAAATGCAGCATCTTCGGCGGGTAAAACGGAAACTGCCAAGCAGCCGAAGGTCAGGACCTTCTCCCGGCTCTGGTCACAAACACCAGGCGCTGGCTTCCTTCCTGGGAGCTGCACAGCACTCCCGCCCCTGACCCCCGGGAGCTGGACAAAGCCCCTCTATGCACAGGGCCCAACGCTGCGCTCTCCTGGCGGGATGAGACCTTCCTGGGAAAAGGCTGAAAGCCCCGTCTGCCTCCTGCCTGGGGCATCCCCGTGACAGGCCATTTGCAGTGCGTGTTCTTGTGGCCGGGAGCTCCACAGGTCCCGCTGATCTGGGCAAGCTTTGCTACGAAAGCTCTGACTCTTTGCTTTCCTCGCCTGAGACCAGGGTCTATTCTTGGCCTGGCTTCGCCCGCAGAACTTCCGAAGAGCAAGCGCTTCAGGGCACCGCAGGTGGCAACGAAGAAAGGACCAAACTGGGCCACTAAGCGCGCAGGCCGGTGGCACGATCCCGTTGGATTCCCATCGGAAGAACGGCCCTGAAGCTAGCGAGAGGCACCGAGGGTGGCTCCGACAGGGCACTCTGGCTCCCCGGACCACGTCGACTGGTTTTCCACCAGTCCCGCATGGGTGCCATCTGCTTCCTGCCCTCTGCCAGCTGAGCACACGTCTCCTCCGTCCCGTCAAACGGACGCCCCGGTGCAGGGCTCCAGTCCCTGCCCCCGGGTCTCCCCAACAGCTCTCTTCCCCTTCGCACTCGCCACCTCCGCCGCCTCGCTGGGCTCCTCTGCGGGAGGGGCTGCAGACCAAGCTGTCCTGGGCCCTGCAGCGCTGAGAGGGGCCTTGGGCCCGCGCGGAACGTGTGCTCCGAAGAAGCGTGCAGAGCGGAGGCTGCGCAGCTGCCCTGGAGGAGGAGAAGGAGCACGCCCAAGTGCGTTTACGTTGGCTACTGATGTTCTGCCAAGTCCATCGCACAGAACTGCTTAACAATAAGGGCTGCTTTCTCAAGCGCGCGCCGCTCGGCTGGTGTGAGCTTTCGGCTTGAATTTCAAAGCACCTGAGTCTAGTTGCACTGACTATTTTTACAGAAACAATGCAAACGGGGTTTTCAGTTTGCAAGAGAACGATTCATAGATTCCAAGGCCAGAAGGGCCCACTGTGATCATTCAGTCAGAGCTCCTGTGTCGCACAAGGTAGAAAACGTCCCCAAATAATGCCTCGAGTTCCCCTCTCAGACACACGTCCAATTCCCGGTGCTAGAAAATCCACCCTGGCACTTGGCAAACGGTTCTAAGGGATCTTTGCTCTCGCCGTTAAACAAAGTACGGCTGACTTCCAGTGTGAATTGATCATGCATCCGCTTCCAGCCACTGCTTCGTGACAGACCTTCCTCTGCGGGGACGCGCCCGCGGTTAAATAGTAGTTCCCCACGTAGCTCCTGGGAATGGAGCTAGCGAGCAGGGGAGTGTGGCGAGCGAGCTCTCCAGGTGAAGGAGGAGCGATGGCGTGACCCTTGGGGTAAGCGGTTGTCTGTAGTGCGCATGTTTGTGGCGTGCTTGCTGCTTGCCGGGAAGACACCGTGTGCTGGGCCTGTTTGTTTGGAGGACTGTGTGCTGAGGCCAGCAGCCTGCTAGGTGCGGCTGAGAGCTTCTTAACAAAGCTTTGAAAGCTGATCCCTTTCACACCCACCAAGCCTTAAGGAGGGGGCGGGGGGGGGGCAGGGCATTTAAAAGCCCGTTCCTAAGCAACCAGAGACTTTGTACCAAATGACAAAACATTTTCAGAGCTCTTGGGCAAATGGCATCCGGTCCTGGTGACTTCTTACTGTTTAGTTTAGTTGCAAAATGGGTCCATTTTTGAGAATAAGAGCAGCAAATAGATTGTTTCTTGCTATGAATCACCACTGCTTTTACATCATCTGATCAGGCTGTCTCTGCTCTGTGAGCTCCTGATTAAACATGCTTTTGAAATGGTGCATTATGAAATGGGGGTAAAAAAAGCCCCAGACATCTGGGAGGGCACTGCCATGGTTGATCAGAAGGCAAACAGCCAGTCTGAGGAGGTAAACAAACCATGCGGGAGTATTAGAATGATTCCGGCTCTATCTTTCTTTATTTTGAGCATGACTTTAGCCATTACAGGAGCTGAGAGACCATCCTGGCTTAAGCAGGAGACCGTCAATGATCTCCATATAAAAAGGGTCCTATAAAACATGGAAACTAGTCAAATTACAAAAGATAAATAGAAACAAATCACACGTTCAGGTAGGGACAAAATTAGAAAGACCAAGGCGCAAAACAAGCTCAAACTAGCTAGAGACATGAAGGGTAACAAGAAAACATTCTACAAATACATTAGAAGCAAGAGGAAGACCAAGGACAGGGTAGGCCCATTGCTCAGTGAGGGGGGAGGAACCAAGAACAGAAAATATGGAACTGGCAGAGGTGCGTAATGACTTTGTTTTGCTTTCTACCAAGGCTGGTGATGACTGGACATCTGCCACCATATCCAGCAGCGTATCCAGACTCTCTGGTGGGCGAGTAAGTGGCTGTGAGTCAGCTATGGGGGCAGTGCATTCAAAGTCCGGCGTGTCCTGCCATGAAGATGGTGGCTCCCATGTGACCCCGTAACTGGCTGAGGTGGGTTCTAGGTGTCACTGAATCACGCCGGGCCCCTCTGAACTCTAGGCTCCGTCCTGGTGTCCATTCAGTTACATACCCAATTGGCGGAAGAGGCCTGTGGACTCACAAGTTGCTTGAGATGTCAGCTCTGGGGAGTGGCCTTTAGCAACTCATCGTCCAGGTAAAGCAACACTAAAAGACCTTTCGGCAGAGCTGGGCTGCCACCACCAAAGTGACCTTCAAGCAGCCCGTTGGGCCGGAGGCCAGGCTCAAGGGAAGCTCGTGGTCCTGAAAGTGACCCTGACCAACAGGGTGGCTTGAGACCGAAGTGGAAATTCACACTTTGAAGGTCGGGGCTGAAAATCAATCCTCTTGCTGGAGGGGGGGATTGTCGCACCATTCTGAACTTCTACACCGTTAGCCGGGGTGAGGGAGTCTGAGGCCTAGGGTGGGTCTTCAGCTGCGGCTCTTTTCTGTTTTAATCCCAGGAAGTACCTTGAATCAGCCCCCTTGCCTGTGCGCGGCATGGGGACTGGTGCTACAGCTCCCAAGCAACGAGAATGTCTATGTCGCGAGGACAGGGGTCCCTGAAGGAGAACGGGGAAGGAGGGGTTCATTGGTACGCGTGAGATACAGTGCATTGCGTGACTTACGGGGATGATCTCCCCAAACCCACTTGTCCATAAGCCTCAGTTTCCAGACTTGCCTGAAGTGCTGAAGACGATTGCCGAAGGGAGGAAGGCTGGTAAATTAGTGCAGTGGGAGAGGATGAGGAGGGTCATTCGGACTTTCAAGCCACACGTCAAAATTGCTGCTGGGAGGTGGCCCGATGCCAGGCGGCAGGCGGGAAAGTGGCCAGTGTCCTTGTCTGGAACCTCTGTCTTCTTTGGCGTTGCTCGTATGCCCTCTGGAAGGGAAGGGACTGAACAGGGCGAGAAGAGTAGCCGGCATCGCCGGGAGAGCTGTCCCCGCGGACCTTACCGCACACCAGATGACTTTAGCTAGGCTATCTGCGTCGCTGAGAGACATAAATGAGACCTACTCTGCCTCTACCTGGTCTATTTCTGGGGGGCGTCAGAGGAGATGTCACCCTAGGATGAGACGAATAAGGGCTTGTCTACATTTACCAGAAGATGGGTGCTGTGGGGATTGGTCCCCTAGTGGTTGACTTAGCGGGTCAGCAGCCCCGACACTCCGCCGGCACGAGAGGCATAAGGGAAGTCGATGGGAGAGTTTCTTCCCTCGACCCCTGAGGGAGATGCTGCAGTGACTCAGACTGAAGTGTCGACACCAGCTGTGATATTCACGTGGCTGGAGTTGTGTAGCTTAGTGCAGGCCTGGCCTCCCACTCCCTCCATTGTCCCAGGGTCTCTGGGAGACAGGAAGCAGAAGCTATTCAAATGAAATATTTCAGACCAGCAGGCCCAGAGGGCTCGCACACAAGGGCTGTCAATGCTCCTTTTCAAGAACACCCAGGCTCCTGGGGAAGGTCCAGAAGGCTGCGAGAAGGGTAAAATTGTGCCCGTTTTTAACACGGGTAAGCGGGTAAAGACAGGCGCTCCCCCTGACCTCAGTCCCTGGCAAGGCCCGTTCTGATGAAACACAGCGCACAAAGCTCTTTCTCCAGTTCCCTACCCCCGCCCTGTCCCGTCCCACCTTCCTCCCGTCCGGTCTGCCTCCCTCGCTCAGCGTTTCACCGGCCCGAGACCGGCATGGCACCCGCTCAGCCAGGCGACAGCTGCCAAGGCCAGCGTGCCAGCCCAAAACATTGGCCTGTGACTGACACATGGTGCCGTGAGAACATCAACCCCCCTGTCTCCCCAGCGCCATCCTCTCCCTCCTTCTCTGGGCTGGACAGGCCGGCACAAAGGGGAAAGAGCCACCGTTCACCTCTCAGAACTGGATGGACTCCCCAAGGAGGCTGCCTGAGCACGCTGGTAGCTCATGGACGCCGGCCTCTGACAAGAGGCGTTCTAGGTTTGGTTACGTTCGGTCCCTAGAAGCCCTTGGTTCCAATTCTCTTGTTCTGATCCTTTCCCTTTGTGTACCCTGAGCAGGCATTTCCTCTCCAGAATTTCCCATGGGACTACACAGACGGAGTTCTCCACACCCCCAACCGCGAGCCCCGTGCACCATCAGAGCCATGTTCAGACCTCTGACTCCCGGGCTCACGGAGTCAGCCAAAATGAACACGATGCCCCTTCTGCTTAGGATGGCTCACTCGGTCTGCCGTCCGTCTGCCCACTCGCGTCTTGGGGAAGGCCTGAGTGCGAGCAGCAGTCTCTCTGGACCATGGCCTGCTCCTTTCCTCGCTCCTGTGCGCTGCCCAGCATGCTTCCGGGCCTGCAGAACCCACAGCCACCCACGGCCCCACGCCAAAGCCTCGCTGGGAGAAGGCCATGGATACCCAGACGCAGCGCTCGCATGGCAGAAGAGGCGAAAGCCGGCCACGGTCAGACGGACACTGCAGCCGTCAGCAGGGTCACCTGCCACGCAAACTGAAAGAGGCCTCCCGCTGCAGGGAAACACCACCCTGTGTTCTCCTCTGCAGCCTCAGCAGACAAGCGCCGCGAGACACAAGAGTGCTGGGCCCATCCGGGGTGCCAGGGCTGTTTGCACACAGCAGCCACGGGAAACCGAGGCTAGTGAGGGGGCTGCACGAGAGGCCTTCTGCATCTCCGGGCCACACCGCGGTCGTAACCGAGAGGGGCTCCCGGGCTGGGGCAGACGTGCGTCCCTCGAACGTGTGGGCGGTGCCAATGGCCCCGTAGCCGTGCTGTGATTGGCTGCAGAGGGAGCACACGGCCCTCACCATCAGTGCTGGCTGCAATCAGCACCCCCTCCCTGCATGGGCCCTGGCCGTACGTGCGTGTCACGTTAGTAACACTGGCAGGAAAAGCAGCATGGACGGAAACCAGCAGACTCTGGCAGCCCTGGCGTGGGCAACGGTACCAAAACGTCTCGTGGGCAGCACACAGAATCCTGATGGGCCATGGGACGCCGGTTGCCCACCCCTGGCCTGCAGAAATCACCATGGTTGAGAATCAAAGTTACACCCTTTGGCACCAAAGGTCCAGCCGGACGGGAAACTGCTGTGCTTTCCCAGCCCCCGAGCGGGTGCCGACGGAATACCCAAACAGATGGAGCTGAAACAGAATAAGTTGCCGAGGGAGGTTGTGGAAGCTCCATCTCTGGAGAGATTTCAGAGCAGATTGGACAGACGCCTGCCAGGGATGGGCTAGGTCAGGGGTCTCCAACCTTTTAAAGCATGAGATCACTTTTTGAATTTAAGTGCAA
>JANRFK010002754.1:0-10600 GCA_030068395.1 Apalone spinifera | reverse complement strand
CCCTACGCTGCCAGGTCTCTCTCGCTGTGCTCCCCAGAGCTGCCCTGCGCTGCCAGGTCTCTCTTGCTGTGCTCCCCCCAGCTGCCCTGCGCTGCCAGGTCTCTCTTGCTGTGCTCCCCCCAGCTGCCCTGCTCTGCCAGGTCTCTATTGCTGTGCTCCCCCCAGCTGCACTGCTCTGCCAGGTCCCACTCGCTGTGCTCCCCAGAGCTGCCCTGGGCCAGAGAGAGAGAAGATGCCTGTCGAGCCCACAGGCCTGGGTGCCACGTGGGAAGGGGGGGCGTTGGGTCCAGGTCCCTGCTGCAGTGGCAGTTTATCCTTAGCCCAGTGGAGCGGTTCTAACAGGAGCATGCAGGGCCCCAGAGGCCAGCGGCTAGGGCTCTCCCTGTGGCGTGGGAGACCCAGGTCCAGGCTCCCCTCTGGCAGAGGAGGGGACTGTGCAGACGCTTTCCCCTCCTCCCAGGCAAGTGCCCGGAGCTTGCAGCTCTAACGTGGGAGGCAGCAGCATCTCCGTCTCCAGCCATTTGGTGTGGAGCAAGTCTGGAGCCTGACCCACTCTTGCAGCAAACCCCAGCACTGCTCACGGCAGGTTTGGGTGCTGCCCCAGAGCCTGGACAGAGGCGCCCCTCTCAGCCTGTGGCTGGCGCTGGCAGGCAGCGTCTCTCCCCAGGCGGTATGGAAGGCACCCTGGTGCCTGACTGCCCTGTGGCTCACGGAGCCATTGCAGGGGTTTCAAGGCACCTAACAGGCCCCGTTGCTTTCAGCATTGTAGAGCCTGGGTCCTGTGCTGGGTCCCTGCTCTGGGATGCCCAGCACCTTCTCCCCATGGTGCTGGCTGCTCCCTGGGATCCGTGACTGCAAACGAGTTTTCCAGCCTTTCTCTGCTTTTCCCGGACACACAGAGTGGGGAACTGGGCCTCCTAAGCTACCTGCTCTGGCTTTCCAGCCCCCCGGCTGCAGGTCCAACTCTCCCGGCGCAGGATGAAATGCCTCTGAAACCTCAGGGAGGGAGGATGAATCATTTCCCCCAGATGTGGTTTGGTTTTCATTTAACATGGCCGCCTCAGCTGGAATCCGACTGGCGAAGGAGAACTCCTCCCAGCGTGAGCAGTCTGCCTGTGTCTGAGCCAAGCAGCGAGCACTTACCAAGCTGGGAGCCCCTGCTGCCAGGCGAATGCGGCAGCGGAAGGGGAAGGGCGCTTTTCCGCTGCCACGGCCTGGCCTGGGCTGCGCGCATTCATCTGTGTCTTCGCTGACTGCACGGCACCAAGCGTCCAGCAGCGAGGCGCTAATCTACTTCCCAAATGTCTCAGGAGCCGGGCCCTCGGCTGCCCCCGGCCATCTGTCGGACAGCAGTTAAGCACTGTAAGGAGAGCCAGGCTGGGTCAGCCCGGTGCTCCCTCTGCTTGAGCCTGCCCCTGTTCCGTCGGGAGAACCGCCAGAACAGGGCCACTGGAGCGATCCACCCTCCACACCCAGCCCCAGGAAGCGGCAGTCACCGGTCGGGGACAGGGAGATGGGGCTGCGCCACTGACCATTCTTTTCCCATCCCTGTTCTAGTTCTGGTCTTGGCACCGTCCCGGCAACGAGGGAGGCTGCACGTTGGCTGAAGAACCCTTCCTCATCTCAGCTCTAAGCCACCTGCCTGTTCATTTCATGTGCCCCTTGTGCTAGACACAGAGGTAAACAACACTGCCCGCTTGGCGGGAACTGGGAGGGATCCCTGCATGATTTCTTGCTCTGTTCACTCCCTCGGGGCTCCGGCATTAAGAACCTCAGAGCGGCCAGGCGGGGGCAGACCCAAGGCCCATCCAGCCCAGGGCCCTGTCGGCCGGCAGTGGCCAAGACCAGGGGCCCCCGAGGGAGGGACCAGAACAGGGAATCCTCACGTGATCCCTCCCCCGTGATCCCTGACACACAGAGGCCAGGGGCACCCTCCCTGCCCAGCCTGGCTAACAGCCATTGAGGGACCGAACCGCCATGCATCTAGATGGCTCTTTCTTGAACCCTGTTAAAATCCTGGTCTTCACCACATCCTCCGGCGAGGAGTTCCACAGGCCGACTGTGCGCTGCCTGAAGAAAAACTTCCTTGTGTTTGTTTTAAACCTGCTACCTATTAATTTGATGTGGTGACCCCTAGTTCCTATGTGATGGGAACAAGTAAATCACTGTTCCTCATTCACTTCCTTATAGCCCTCTAGCATATCCCCCCTCAGGCTCCTCTTTTCCAAGCTGAAAAGTCCCAGTCGCTTTAATTTCTCCTCATATGGGACCCGTTCCAAACCCCTCATCATTTTTGTTGCCCTTTTCTGAACCTTTTCCAATGCCAGTATCTCTTTTTTGAGATGAGGCGACCACATCTGTATGCAGTATGCAGTATTCAAGATGTGGGCACACCATAGATTTATCTAGAGGCAATATGATATTCTCTATCCCTTTTTAAATGACTCCGACCATTCTGTTTGCTTTTTTGACTGCTGCTGCACACTGAGTGGATGTTTTCAGAGAACGATCCACGATGACTCCAAGATCTCTCTCTTGAGTAGCTGTAGCTAAATTAGTCCCCATCATGTTGTATGTGGGGTTGGGATTATCTTTTCCCATGTGCATTACTTTACATTTATCAACATTCAATTTCATTTGCCCTTTTGTTACCCAGTCGCCTTTCTGTACACCACTAATTCTCCATAGCATTAATGATTTTATCAATCTCTATCATATCCCCCACTAGTCATCTCTTTAAAGCTGAAAAATCCCAATCTTCTTCATTTCTCTTTATGAGGAATCTGTTCCATATCCCTTAGAATATTTATTCCTCTTCTCTGTACTTTCCCAATTCTAATACCTTTTGAGATGGGTGACCAGAACCATAGATGTATATAGTGGCATTATGACATTTGCTGTCTTATTATCTAGCCCTTTATTAATGGTTCCTAACATTGTCAGCTTTTTTTTGTGCCGTTCCACAAAGAGCAGATGTTTTCAGAGCACTAGCCATAAGGACTCCAAGATCTCCCTCTTGCGTGGTAACGGCCCGTTAAGACCCCGCCAGTTTGTATGGCTAGTTGGAGCCATGTTTCCCAGTGTCCGTTGCTTTACTTTTATCGGCCATTTTGCTCCCCAGTTACCCCGTTGTGTGAGCGCTCTTTGGAACGTCACAGCCGGTTTGAGTGACTTGGTGCCCTTTCCAGATGTTGCCGCTTCCCTGGTCTACCCCCGTTTCCAGATGCAGTGTGACTCTCCAAACACCCCAGCTCACACTCTGGTCCTCCGGGGACCTCTCTGTTCACCTTGGCATTTAGCCCTTCCCTTGTGGTCTGTCTTTTAACCAGTCGCCAGTCGAGGGGAGGCCTTCCCAGAGTTCCAAGGGCACTCGGCGCGTTGGAACCCTAGCGGGCGGGGCAGGCACGGTTTCCCTCTGCAGACTCCTCCTCAGCGCCTTGTGCTCGTGCTTGGTGTGTGATGAATTCGGGACTTTTACTATCGCTTCAGCTGCTTTGCCTGGCACTGAAATTAGGCTTCTTCCTCTAACTGTCACTGCAGCGACGGAACAGGACAGAGCCTCACTGTTCTCCTCGGCCATCGGCTTCCATGGCTTGGCACCCCCAGGTCTGCAGCTTTCTGACCTGGCTTTGAGTGTCTCTGCTTTCCTCTTTCTAGGCGTCCTCTAGGGCTCTGGACACAGGCCTCTCCTGGAGAGACGCTTCGTGTGGGCGTTGAGGCTGGTGACTTGCCAGAGGCTAATTCTCCACTCTCAACTCTCTTCGTCCATCCAGGCCTGCGTGTCGGGCGATCTCTGACACCACTGCTCACACGAGCTGCCACCAGCTCCACGTGCTCAGAACTGACCTTTGCCTCTGCCCATTGCTGTGGGCAATGCCCCGTCCTCCGTGTGACGCAAGCTCATACCTCGGGTACCTTGGCTCCTCCCCAGACATCCAGGTGATTGCTGTGTGCTCCTTCTTGCTCCAGGGCAGACTAGAGTGGCCAGTCATAGGAGCAGCCATGCTGGCTCGGACTATAGCCCATTGAGTCTAGTGTCCTGTTTTCCAACCGTGGCCCGGTGCTCCGGAGGGAATGAAACGACCCCTCCCCTGCTGGCCAGTCCCAGTTCTAGCAGTCTGAGGGCTTGGGACACATGGAGGTTTTAACCGTCGAGGGACTTGTCTTCCACGAACGTAGGCAAATCTCTTTTAAACCCTGTTGTACTTTTGGCCTTTGTAACATCCCCAGCCAGCTGTCTGACACAGGGAGTGCAGTGACTGTCATCAGGCCTTGTGGTGAATGTGGTGACAGACAGGCCAAGAACTGGAGCCAAAGGTCAGAACCGGGCGTGAGAGTCAAACAGGTTTGGAACAAAGCAAGAGTAACCCTGGGAGCGAGCCGGGAGCCAGCGCAGGGCTGGTGCGGGCTCAGGCCCGTGGAGTCTGTCGCTACTATCAGGCAAGGACGAGTTCCAAGCCAGGAAGTGACCTTGCGCAGACCTGTGGTTATAGCGTGTGCTGGGCAGGAGGAGGGCTGGCCAGCACCTGGTGACTAAGGGCTTAAACTCAGGTAGCTAGCAAAGGGG
This sequence comes from Apalone spinifera, assembly GCA_030068395.1. Classification (NCBI taxonomy): domain Eukaryota; kingdom Metazoa; phylum Chordata; order Testudines; family Trionychidae; genus Apalone; species Apalone spinifera. The sequence continues at coordinate 6,033 of JANRFK010002754.1, read as the reverse complement.
TTGGCCAGGAGAACCAATCGAGACAGTGTGCTGAAATGTGAATTGGATCTAGAACCCTTGCCTGCCTGCTTTGTGTGGGAGAGTTAAACCAGGCGAGAGACACAGAATGATTTAAACCCAGGCAGGGCTGCCATGCCTCCAAGGAATTCAGGGCATGGAAATTGACTGGACCCAGAAGGAGTCATGAGTAAAAAAAAAGAAAATTAGGGGCAAAGTGGATTTAGTCACAATCAGGGTAATTTTTTCTTTATTTTTGTGGTTTGGTTTGAACTGCTCTGTGTGAATCTCTGCCTCCCCTCCCCATTTACCATCTAAGAATTGTTACCAGAGACTTTCTCTCTGTGTTTTAATTTGTTTTCCTTAGTTGTTCTGTAGCATCTAGCAACCAAGTCTGCTTTGCCAAGTGTGTCTTTTGTTGTGTTAATAAAAATCACTTTTTAAGGTGATAATGATTCTTGTGCCCTGGGAAGTACAGGAGCTGTCTGTCTGTGTGTGTCTGCATACCTCAAGAGGTCAGCAACCAGAGACTGCAGCTTGCTTTTTTCTTTTCTTTTTTCAAGCTTGTTTGGGGCAAAAGAGCTTGAGGTTCCCTGGGAAAGAATCCAAGTGTTCGCCCCTGGTTTTAGGGATAAAATCACTTGATGGTGTCAGCTATTCACTCCCTCCCATTCAGTGAACCTGTGACTCTGGGGGAGTTTTTGTAACCAGAGCCAGTAGAGGCAAGGTCTATTTAAGGTCTTTGCAGGCCCCCTGGAAGTGCCAGAGTGGAGAACAGCCCTGACATATAGCTTCCCTGAGTCAGCACAACTCCTGGAACACCCACCAGCACATGTTGTTATTCGGGCTCGAGTTGATGGATGGTTAATTATCCACCTCTGCTAAAAAATTGCATCTTATTCTTACTCAGAATTTGTCTAGCATCCAGTGAGCCACCCAGGAAGGAGTTCCACAGGTGGACGGTGCGTTGTGTGGTGAAGAATTTCCTTTGGTTAGTTTTAAACCTGCTGCCTGTTCATTTCATTTGGTGACCCCTAGTTCTTGTGTTATGGGAAGGGGTATGTGACGACACGTTGGGTTTTTCCCGTCTCCTGCACCCCCGTAATGGCACGGACAGACTCCACCAGCCAGTAGAATAGAGGGAGTTTATTGCTTCTCCAGGATACAGCACAGCACAGATGTCATCTGGTTACAGGGGCCAGGCCCAGGATGCCTCAGCCCCCCTTGAGATGGGGGAGCCTGGCCCTTAAATCCCAGCCCGTTGCCTAGGCTGCTTCCTCCATAAAACCCAGCCAGAAAACTGACTAACCCACTTCCAGCCCTGCCCCCAGCCAGGGCTCCACTCCCCTTCTTCCCATTGTTCCGCTCCCTGGGAGATACCTGTTTGATGAGTTTGAAGCCCCCTTTGCATAATGACTCATCCCCTGCCCTGCTGGGCCGTGCTGCAGACAGCAGCCAGTGGAGGTCACTCACACTACGTCACAGGGTAAATAACACTTCCCTGTCCACTTTTGCCACACCAGCCTGGATTTTACAGACCTCTGTCATATCCCCCTTCGTTGCCTCTTTTCTAAACTGAACAGGTCTGTCTTTTGGAGCGCCCCTCATGGGGCAGCTGTTCCATGCTAACCACCTCTGGGGCCCTTCTCTGTGCTTTCCCCAATTCTAATAGATCTTTCTTTTTGAGAGGGGTGACCACAATATTCAGATGTGCGTCACCATAGATTTAGCAAGTAACATGTCTTATCTAGTCCTTTCCTAAAGACTCCTACCATTCTGTTTGCTTTTTTGATGGCCACTGTACTCCGAGCACAGAACTCTCCCCAATGACTCCAAAATCTTTCTTGAGTGGCAACGGCTAACTTAGAGCCCATCGTATTGTGTATATAGTTGCACACTGGGAGACATAATTTTATTACTTTGCACTTATCAGCATTGAATATTATCTGCAATTTTGTTGCCCAGTCACCGAGTTTTGTGAGGTCCCTTTTGTAGTTCTTCACGGTTATCCTGAGTCATACTGTATCATTTGCAAACGTTGCGCCTTTCCAGATCATTTATGTACATGTTGAACAGCACTAGTCCCGGTACAGACCCTCGGGGCATCCTCCTACTCCCCTCTTTTCATTGTGAAAACTGACTATTTAGTCCTGCCTTTGTTTCCTGTCTTGTAACAGTTACTTATTCATGAGAGGACCTTCCCCTTGAACACATGGCAGCTCACTTTGCTGAAGAGCATTGGGCGAGGAACCTGTCAAAGGCTTCCTGAAAGTCCAAGCCCACTGAACTGGGCCCTCAGAGAACTCTAGCAGAGTGGGGAGGCCTGACCTCCTTCACTAAAGCCGCGTTGACTCTTCCCCAAGAAGGCACGTGTCTCTGTGTGCCCTTACCATCATTTCGACGGAAGCGGTGCTCGCCTCTCTCAGAAGCTGGCACCCATTAGCCAGCTACCAGCTGGCCCCGCCTGCCCACAACACCTGAATCTTAACAATGAACAGCAGCAAGAGAGTCAGTGCTGTGAGGAGAGGGGTAGGTCTGCTTCAGACCTCTAAGTAAGACCAAGTCCATTGGCCTCTGCTGGCAGATCCCAACCTGCTGGGAGCGAAGGTGAGCCCGGCCCTCGGAGTCCAGGGCTTTGTCATGTCTAGGAACGTGGTGGAGTTTAGGCCCTACCTAGACTAGCACACGGCTGGCTCTAGGTGTGCGGTAGCTCCACCCAGCCTAAATTCAGCCACTCTTCCAGGAGGTGACCGGGGTGGGTCACGACAGAGAAGATAGTGTCTTTGCCTTCTGCTGTCCTGGAACAAAAGCCACTGGAGATCTCAGAACCCCCTGTGAGCAGCCTGCGGTGGCCTTATTGTACTGAAATGCCCTGGACAAAGAACTCTCCCTCTCGTCCTTCCTATTCATCTTCCTTGGCCTGTCAGCCGCCTTGGCACACTCAGCCACGTTCTCCTTCTTGCAGTCTTATCTGCCTTGGCTCCTGGTTCTCCTCCTTACCACCCCCATTGCATCCACCCTCCAGCTTTGGGGAGGATTCCCCATGGCTCTGGCCTTCTCTTCTCCCTCTGCGTCTTGTCTGTGGGGCATCTCGCTGGCAAACACAAATCCACCATCACAGACCAGGCTCTGCCTCCGGACCTGGCTCTGCCTCCGTGCCTCTGTCTCCTCCAGTCCAAATCGAAATCTCCGCCCGGCTCCTGGCCATCTCTCCCTGCATGGCTAGCTGGCAGCTCAAGCTCAGCATGGCTAAACCCAGCCCTGAGCCCTCTCTCTAGCACCACCTTTCTGAGTCATTGTGGACAGCACTGACCTCCTGCCTCTCCTGCCAGCGCTGAATCTGGGTGCCCCTTTGATCCAGGCCGGTCTGAGCTGGGTGGTTCTTCCATGACGCCGCCTTTCCCACCCATCCCTGCAGCTAAAATGCTTGTCCAAGCGCTCAGCATCTCGTAGACCCCTCGCCGCGCACCCTTCCCCCGGCCTTGGCAAACGCCACCTGGCCCTGCTCGGATCCCCTCGAAATGTTCCTGCAAAGCCCTGCCTGTCCCTCTGGCCGCGTCGCCCCTCTCTGCATCCCTGCCCTGGCTTCCGCTACTCCACTGCGTTCAGCAGGACTGCTCGTCTCAGGCCTTTGGAGTCAGTCCCCACCTGCTAGCATCTCTCACTCATGCTTTGCCTTTGGCGCTTGCCTCGGATTGTCTCACACTGCACCTTCTATTGCCCACTGGTTGAATGTTCAAACAGGCACCGCATGCTGCCTTCCTACCCACCCGCAAAGCCTTCCGCCAAACTCCTCTTTGCTGGGTGCCTGCAGAAATCTTGGCAGCAGCGAGGCTGCTAGTGTGCAGAGACCACAGCCTGTCTCGCTGTCTTCCTGTCCTTCCCCACGGCCTGTGTCCATTGTAAGGTCTTTGGGGCAGGGAGCATCTTCTTGTTCTGCGGGGACACAGCCCCTAGCAGAGCGGAGTGCCTAGAGCCACTTAAAAATAACAGCAGCGGGCGCAGCGCAGGTACTTGTGGAGACAGTGCCCAACAGTTCATTTTATGATCATATTGTTTGCAAATTCCCAGATCCAGGCTTTTCATTCAGAATGAGTCTTCATTTGATAGAATGCTCTGAATTCGGATTTTAGAAATTAGCCTCTTGAGCCATCTCCAAGGTGTCTGGCATGAGGACAAGTCGTTAGTCAACCCTGAAATAGTCATCAAGCCGAGAAACAGCTTATTTTATATACTGTTTCTTCGAGAGTTAAATATTCCCCCATATCCAAGCGCTGATTGGAGTCTTGAGTCCTTTCCAAATGTTCAACCTGTAAAGATATTTGAGAACCCCAGGACTTAGACACTTTCCAAGGAATGATAGATTTTGCTTGAACGGTCACAAATGGAAAACCACAACTCCCCATTGCTGCAAAGCAGCAGCTGTCCTACCAGGTATGGAGTGTGAGAAAACACTTTCGAAAAGCTTCAGGGATTTCCCATTATCTGGAAGGTTTTAGTGCTCTTAAAATTTGTGAAGAAAATAACGTTTTTTTCAGGCACGCAGTTGCCTCAGATAATCGGCTGCACCTGTTTGGACGCAACTCTTCACAGTTTTCTCATGTGCAGCTTGTTGCATGTGATTTTTGTTAATTTGTCCTAGAAACCCACATGCCAGCTAACTAGAACCTCCATTGGAAGTCTGGGCAAAGTCGCTAGTGGCCAGTCGGGGCTCTTTCCATGCAAGTGCTACGGTTTGGGCCAACGGCGCCTACTGCTGGATTGCCAAGCACAGCACTCAGGACACAGGAAAAGGCTGCTCCTGGGGAGGCCGGCTCTGGCCGCCATGACTGCCAGCAGGAAGCAGGGGCACAAACGGAGCGCTGGGCTCAGGGAACAGAGCACAGCTGCTTTCAGGGAGGTTTGCTTTAACCCTCAGGTTGGACGGCTTGCTTTGATTGGCTAGTACGCTGCCAAAAGGTGTGGGTGGCATTCCAAACTGGTAAGCGGTTCCCGTCCAGCGTCCGAGTGCAGCATGTTCTGTAACCCCGGCTCTGGTCTGCGTGGAATCGGCTGTGACATAAGAGAGAACAGTATGAACCAACCGCAGCAGGTCAGGAGCCCTTGGATTTGAAATCCGCTGGCGCAGCCACTAATTACACAGAGTGCAGACTGTCTTGAAGAGACCCGCCTTCCTCATTTGGAGTTTCCCTTTCCTTTATACTGCTTTGTCGCTCAGCCACTTGTGTGCTGCTGCGCTGACTGCGTCTGCCCCTCCTCCCCCTTTGTACACACCCTCCTGGAGGGAGATTTCCCTTCTCTTGATCTGGTGGTGCAGTATCTTTACTACCCCTGGGAATCCGGGCTGGCCAGCACGGCTGCATATGCTAATATATAGAACGAGAGGTTGAGAGCCCTGGGTATGGGCGCCAATGGTGTTTCCATTAGTTACGTAGTAAAAGTGAGACATCCGGAGAGGCTGGTCTCCTGGCAGGAGCTGCCGCGGCCACGGGACCGTGTGGACGTAAAGAGATGTGGGGCTGTGCTGCAAGAGCAGAGGGAGTGGAGCTAACGTGGCCAGCCGAAGCCGATCCATAGAGGGCATCTCGTTCGTAACCAGGCCTTGCGTTTCCATAATGCCTTTCATGTCGCTCTCCCCGGGCTGCCCAGACACTGACTAGTACTCAGAGCAGCCAGTTCGTGCGCGGTAACATGAGCCACAGAGCCTGGCACTGGCCAGGTCAGGGTCATCCAGAGCAGAGAGGAGAACGTGGCTCCCAGCTCACTGCTGTAACCACCAGGCCACGTTTCAGACACTCTGCCCCTTGAGCTGGGGAGCTAGTGGTGGGTCGGGCCGGTGGTCAAAGGTGGCTCTGGAGAAGCCGTGGACAGGGGACGTGAATAACAGCAAGAGCATCTGAGGGCAGGGGAGGGGAGCTGCTCAGCCAGTGGCATCTGCTGGAAGGCAGCCAGAGCTGGGACTCGAGGCTGGCTCCAGTGCGGACTTAGGGATGGGCCAGGGATGCGAGAAGCCTGGGAACAAACAGGAAGAACTGG
>JANRFK010002741.1:9530556-9549532 GCA_030068395.1 Apalone spinifera | reverse complement strand
GTGTGAGACTTCCCAGAGCCTGTGCGCAGGAGCCCGGGGGTGCTCCGGGGCTGCATGTGCACGGACTGCAACGCGCGGGCCCAGGCCAAGCGACGATCGCACCACAGCCCCTCAGCGCCCACCCTGTGTGTGTGAAAAACTAAGAGCACTCACCTGATGACCCTTGCCTGGCCTCGGCGGATGCCCGGGAGACATCCAGGTCCTGGCGTACCGGCTCCAGGCTGAGGGCGACGGTGCTGGCCGTCTCTTCCTTCTCCTCCAGCTGAACAGCGTCATCCTTCTCCTCGTCTAGAGCCCCCAGGTGGGTGACAACAGGTGTCTCCAGCTCCGAGTCCACGACCAGGGGTGGGGAAGGGGCTGCCCTGGCCCCCAGGATGGGCGGAGCTTGTTGAAGTAGGGGCAGAGGTGGCGTTCCCCCCGGAGCGAGAGCTGCGCTCCCTGGCCCTGGCATAGCCCTGCCGGAGCTCCTTCACCTTGCTCCGGATCTGCTCAAGGCTCCTGGGGTGGCGGCCCCTCGTGGTCAGGGCCTCGGCCATCCGGCTGTAGATGTCAGCGTTCCTTCATCTGGAGCGGAGATCCTGGAGGGTCTCCTCTTCGCCCTAGACCTCCAGGAGGGCCAGGTTCTCCGCCCCAGACCAGGAGGGCACTCATCTTTTGGTGTCCCGGCAGGCTTCGTGGGAGGCTTGAGGCTGGGCCCTGGGTGCCCAGGAGCGTGGCAGCGTGAGCTGCGCGATGAGGTGCAGCTCCCAGGGCCGGCTTGGGTGCCTGCGGCTGTAAGAGCTGCCGGGAGACAGGCGCTGTAGAGCTGTGATGAGTGTGGACGGAGCGGCCCGCAGGGCGCCCGCGTTAGTGCCTGGGGGCCGCTTCTTTCGCCAGAACTCCCTCTGCCGCGCCCACGCGCCGTGCTCCGAAAGAGCTCTTGGAAAAGGTGTGTCTGCTCGTAGAAAGAGGACTCCTGCTCTCGGAAAACCCCTCCCGGGCGGGGCGCCTAAGGCGAGGCTGGGCCACGCTCACTAGGAGGGAGGGATCACCTGTGTACCAGGAGCCTGATGGGCTGGCTCTAGGTTCCCCTGGGGCTCCACACCCCACCTGGGGACAGGAACATAGGGGCTTGGCGGAGGAAGACGACAGCAGGGCCCCAGCCAGCCATGCAGAGGGCATAGCCAGTTTTCAGGTGCCTTTGTGCCAAGCCCTACCATGAGTGCATGGAAATAGCGATTCCTACCCCCAGTTCCTAGTGTGTAAACAGCCTAGGTCAGCCTCAGGCTGTCCGTGGCAGGGCTCACGCTACCCCGGCACCACCCTGCAGGGGCAGGTTTATAGGGAGGGGCTGCAGCACCACTGGCAATCGCCCCTCCCTGATGCGGGAGGGAAGGGCAGGAAGGGGAGCTGTGACCACAGCCCCCAGCTCTAAGGGCAGGAACAGAGGATCACTTACGCGCTGCTGTAGCATGTGGGCCTTGCCCTATTACCTGCTCTCCCCCTACGCGGGGTCAGGCCTGGTGCCCTTTGTAAAATCCTTATGCAAACAGCAGCTGCACTGCCATGGAGCCCAGACCGCTGAACGGCTCAGGCCTGGCTCTGAAAGGGCAAAGGGCCTGGCTGCACTTTCTAAAAACCTGGGCTCTTTCCGGTGTCTCACGAGGCTTCCACAAGGGCTAGGCCAGGGCTGGAACCTCTGAGTTGGGAGCCACACAAGTAAGCAAAAAAACCAACCTCCTTCCCCCACTGACACGGCCCCTGAATGAGAAGCAGAAAGCCCCTCCCACATTCCCCTCACACACTAGACAGGACCCAGGCTCATAGGTTTTGTGGCCCTTCCATTTGCTGTGGGGGGGTCAAAAAAGAGGGGTTCAGGATATGGGAGGGGCTGCTTGGAAGCAGGCTTGGGGTGTGGGTCTGGCAAGGAGGGAGGCTGCAGGAGTGGGTTGGACAGGAGGTAGGGTGCAGGAGCGAAGTGTGTGTGGGGGTCTGGGCAGGAGCAGCTGCAGGAGCAGACTGAGGGGGGAGGTAGGGTGCAGGAGCAGGCTGGGGGGGAGGTAGGGTGCAGGAGCAGGTGGGGCGTTTGGGTGGGAGTGTGGGATCGGGGTGTTGAGGGCGCTTATCTGGCTCAGCTCCCCAGGGATGCCCATGGCCCCCACTGCTCCCAGTCACTGCTCTCCTGCTCCTACTGGCTGTGATTATGGAGCAGCAGGGAGAAGCCCTGAGCAACACTTTGCTGTGCTGCTGTTTCCCAGCCTGGGGGAGAGGGAGGGGGAACAGCAGCACACGGAGCCGCTTCCTCCCCCCGCCAGGCAGAGCCAGTGGGTGGGCTCCTGCCCCGCTTGCCTGACTCTGGCCCACAAGGCTCAGGATTCCCCTGGCACTGGTGCTCCAGCCCCGCAGAAGGTGTTGCAGGAGGGCCACAGGGCAACATTTAGTAGCTGCTGGTTTATGCCCTGAAACAGACGCCTCTTCCTTCTCTCTATGGGACGGCCGCTAGGGGCAGGACCTTTGCATAGAGCCCTGCTAGCGCTGTGGGGGCAGACCTCCAATCATAATAAACTGCTTCTTGCCTCCTTTAACTGGGGCCGTTTTCCTTATCCAGCTAAAACAGCAAATGGTATCTGGAATCCCTCTCAACTCAACATTTTGGGGCAGAGTTCCTCTGCTCACTAATAGGTTTCAAATTCTTGACCAGTTTGCAAGCCAGGGCCTGTGTTCCATTAATTATCCCCTCACTCCAATATTACCAAAAGAGGTTGGTTTGTTTCTTAAAGTGCATCTGGTTTGGCCTGCCGCTCCTGTCCCTTCCTGTGGGCGTACTTCACTAAGCCGTGCTGAGCTTTGGAATCTGGAAATGAAAACAAAGGCCAAATCCAGCTTTGGAAAGCATGTAGCTGCCACTTCCTCAGCTAGATCACCATATTCCAGAGCTATCACCACTTTCCATTACTGACACGTGCTCCTCATTTTCCTTTTTTAAGTTTTCACCTGAGTCACCCCACAATTGGGAGAGCATTTTTTTAATATGTTGCTATGGAGACTAACTTTTATCTGATATGCAAGAGCCTTCCATTTCTCCAGAATGACTCGCAAGGGAAAGAGCAGAGGCAGAAATGCAAGAAATACTCATTTTCGGAGGCTTCTTGGTTTGGGTGATCATCTTAATTGGCTGGAGCTTTTGGGAGATGTTGCCTTTCCTCATTTCTAAACAAGAGGGGGATTTTTTAATCACACCGAGGAGCCACTATCTGTAATGGCTGGTGTGATATGAAGAAAACCTCTGTAGATTTGCAGAACTAAGGGAAATTGGGAAACAGTGACCAAAATAGACACTGATACCCCTCTTATTCACACTGAGTCGCACCTCACACTGCGCCAGGCACTAAACAAGTGGCAGAATCTGTCCCCCCCTTAGTCGCAGGCTAATGTTTGATTGTCTTTTAAGACCCGGAAAGAACATATGAGAATGGTTTTAACATCACTGGAGATACATTTCCATTTCAGACCACACTGGCCAAGGCTGCTTTACACCTGCTGCACAGGGATTTCTTTTTTAAACAGGACCAAAGAAATCGGTACAATCCAGAGGGAAGGGGGAGAAATAATCAATGCCCAAGCTCTGGAAATGTTCAACTGGAGAGGGCTTTATTTTCTGCTTAAGAGAACCAGAACTATACAGCATCTTTGCACTGGACCAAAGCTGGGAACTTCATCGGGTTTGGTTTGGTATTTACTAAACATGAGCAATACAGTGTAACTGGAAACAGCGACTTACAGCAATTCAACCACAGGTGGGTCAAGAGAAGCTCTGAGGAAACAGCTCTCGCGCCCCACTGCAGTCCTTCCTACTCAATGGCACTGTCAGAATAATGGAGTGACCTTACGCGGGAATGGTTAACACAGTATTCTACATACCTCTACACAGCTTAACTGGCTACTGATCTTCTTGTCCTGGGAATTACTGGCCATTAACCCCCCTTTGCTTCTACTCATCACAAACCAAAAAGCATCTTCGAGTTTTAAGCCCATGCAACAGAAGTGGAAGCTCCAGTTAACACTGTCTGGCAGGACCAACAAACCACGCTCTTCACTGAGCCAGCAACACGAAGGGAAGTTACACACAGGCACCAGTGAAGGCCTTACCAGCATGGCATCTTAACATCAATTTATCAACAGCTTTGACAGGTCTGTTCTACAAACAAACTGGGCTCCAAACCGAATGATGCTTATTTTAGATAAAACTTAGTTTTAAAGCAGTGCAGGGATGCTGGGGCAGGACAGAGATTTCGTTCCATCTTAAACACCAGAGCTCACAAGTCAATTTTGCCACCATCAGTGCAGTTCTGTAATAAATACTCTCTCTCTCTAATACGGTGGATGTGGGAAGCACTGAAGTGTGAACTTTAGCATTGACACGTCTCCTCGACTGAGGGATTGTCAATATAAAACTCAAGCGGCTGTGGCATGCCGGAGAATTTTTACATTCTCTGCTTATGAAAGATGCTACTGTCTCTGTTAGTTGGATTGCATCCTCACCCTTGGCTAACCATGCATCTCTACAGGTGGAAAACATTGTGTCAGGTGCCACAGAAGGGATTGAGATATGAAATGAGGTTTTTTAAACTAGATATATGAAGTTCATTCAGGAGAGTGCAGGGTTGGAGCAGGGTTTTTTCCTTTCTTCCCCTCGCCCTTTCCTTTCTACGTGTCACCAAGGCACTTCACTCCGTGCGTAGGATGATGTGGATCCCTGAATCTGTGAAAACTGGTCCGCTCATCTCCCCAGCCCTCAGCGCAAATGAGGCATCTTCAAAAGGTTTCTGCATCTGACCTGCAGAAAGCAGCAACGAGAAAGAGTTCAATGAAGTCAGCAGAGAGCGGAAGGCCTTTCTGAGCAAACCTGCCTCAAAGGAAGGCAGCCTCCAGGCAAGCAATGAAGCCACCAATTAATAGCTTGCAGGGGGTGTTTGTTTGCCTCTGTTCCCAGCAGACACTCCAACACACGACTCCGATTCAGAGCTTCTGCTCACACCCCATAAACATCACTGCTGCCAGGAAAAGTGTTTCAGCAAGAGAAGGGCAAAGGAAATCTCTGCAGCACATTCAATGGCACAAGCCAGTGCTGGTCTTTCAGCTTCAGATGCCCTTACGGCACAGCGAAGGGAGAGGCAGTGTACATTACAAGCTGCACTAAATAATTCACCAGATGAATCTGGGTACTGTCATGACCTAGCTAAAGAGTGCGCTTCATGCTCTGCTCTCCATGTCACCAAGCTCCTGGGGGTTTCTCAGCAGTCCTAGGAAAGCCACAGGTGAGGAGGCCAAGATGCCCCTGCATGAGAAACAATGAGCAGGAAGCCTACAGCAGCTCTGCTGCGGGCTCCAACGCTTCAGCCAGAAGGATCTGAGCCAGGATGGGAGTCACCAGTTCACGAGGGAACCGGGTCTCTGCCCAGTTTACTGTGGCAGCAAAGACACTCTGCATCCCAGCTGAAGTAACGAGGCGCCGCTCGTCCAGCCAATCCCACGTCTCACTTGCACCCCCGGCGCCTGCCAAGAGCCCCCGTCACATACGGAACCTTCACCCCCCACCCGCTGCACTGGCGGGATTTGCGGGGTTTGCCTGGAGAGGGATAGATCATCGGCTCACCAGGGACACAGCACTAATCTCCTGTAAGTTTATGACCCTTGTCTCAGTTTCGAGACACTGCTGTAGCTTTGAACTCCGCAGCGCATTAGGAGATGGCTGCAGAAAGCATTTAGACAGCATGACAGATGGATCAGCAGCAGGCTCTGTTTTTCCTAAAGAGACATTCCAGTGATATACTCGTCTCTTTGGGAACTAAAGCATTCCAGCCCCGCACAGGCCATACATCCTGGATGCATCCCATGTAGCTGAGGAGCTGCTGCAGAATTCATATATTTTACTTTAGGGCCTAAATCCATCCAGAGTCATTGCTCTAGCAGGCAGCAAGATGCCATGAAGGCTACATTCCTCCTTTCAGGATCAGTCACAATAGCCTCTGCCTGATGTCTTACCCTTCACCAAAAAAAATCCCTCTGGTTTTATTACTGAAGTGACTTGATATATAGGACTTCTCAGAGTCCTGCTTCTCTCTGCAATCGACCATTTAGTTTAAGCGGTAGGAGAGGCAAACTGTTTTTCTGTCTCACTAACTCTTCCTCGAATGCCACATTCACACATGATTCAAACAGCCTTCTCTCACCTAGAACTGCATGCAGAAACCCTTCATCTTAGCTTTGTTAATTCTGCTACAAGCACAGAATCTTTACTGCAGACGAGGAAAGAGTCTCTGTGCGCCACATCAGAATAATTTTCCTTAAGCAAAATCAATTACTAGCGGTTTTCCAAAAGATAAATTGGAATGTTTTAGCAGTTTCACCTCTGAAGTAACCAGCGTTCACAGTTCTAATAAATTATGTTTGCAGCCCAGTGACAGCATGAGGCAAAGATGGAGACGGAGTGCGGCATCTCTGGAGTGGAGCAGCCACTTGTAGTTCTAGTGTCACCTAGTGGAGACAGTCTTGCAACATTTTACTTTCTGCTTAAACCAGGAGACGTTTTTTCTGTAAGTCACAGAGAACTGCAGTGAATTGGCAGTCTCCAGAGGAGCCCAAACGAGCAGTCCCAGCATTGTACGATTAACGCGTATTTCGTTCCATTAGAACCATGCAAGAAAAGGAAAGTCTGTTTGAGGAAGGCGGAAAGCGGTCTCACCCTGGGCAGCTTGCACCTTTGGTCACAGTGCCCGCTCTGCCTGAGCTCTGTGCCGAATCTGTAGGAAGCCGTGTGGGTGAACTGTCCTTGGTTTCTCCTGTGCCCACAAAGGCAGCCCCAAAGTGCCGGGGGGGGGGGGGGGGGGGGGGGGGGGGAGAGGAGTGAAGCACCCATAGGGCACACAGCTCAAAGAACTCTGGCTACAGCACAAGGGGAGTAACCTCTCCTTTTAGTACCACCCCCTGCGTGTTCCACTTCAGGCGACTGCCTCACAGCAACACTGTCAGGAGGCGGAAGTTTTGGAGGAGAGTTTGTGGTTAAAGAAAGAGGGAACTGTGCTGTCCACTGCTGCAGCTGATCTTGATGTGAATCAGGGAATAGCAGCTGGAAAACCTGTGCGTGGAGTCCCTACTGCAGCCCTGAAGATTTCAGCAACTGGAGATTCTTTGAGTGGAGCTACAGACAAAGAAGGGAGTAGAGCAGACTGTCACTCTTAGAAGTAGAACCTTTGCAAAACCATGACAGGCAATAATATATCCAGAGATTCATTTACCAAGTCTCTGCTCCCATAGATCTCTCTGCAATAGAAACAAAGAGTCTAAAGGGTATTCCTGAATAGTTTCCTCTTAACAGCTAAGGTAAGAAAAGCCGACTTCTGTAGACTGATGGGGCTTAGAAAAAAGCAGAAGGGAAGTGGTTTGGTTGATATAAAGCTGAGGCCACCCTAAGAACTTTGGACGAGGTGCTAAAGAAGCATTGCTTTCCAAGGAGAAGACAGAGGGCGGTTTGCCATTAAAGCCCCTGTCTAGGAAGGCCACCTTCAGACAGATACAGCAGTAAGTGACCAGCCAATGGTGCCAAGGGTCGTTCCATGCCACAGTTAAAAATCAGGCTGAGATCCCAAAGCAGCATAGGGGCGCTAATCTTCAGAAAGAGACTGAGAAGTCCGTTCAGGAAACTCGCTGATCTCCGATGTGCAAAGAAGAAACCTGTTTGTTCCGAGAGTTAACGACGCTAAATGAACCTTGATGGAACTCATAGACAAGCCAGGATTTCTAAAGTCCTGCAAGTAACAATCCAAGAGTGAGGGAAGAGGCAACGGATGGAGGAAGATGGCGCTGATTACCCCAAACGTTGTCATCTTCTGGGAATGAATGATCACTTGAGGATTCCCTCTGAAATGCCTGGTACTGGTCACAGTCGGAAGACAGGGTACTGAGCTTGGGTTTTTATGTACTTCTCCATTTCTGAAGAGAAGTATGTCTAGTAGATTACTTTTGGCTGTTTAACAGTGTCTTTAATATTGCCAATGAACATCTGGTCTCTAGTTCAGAGAACCAGTGAGAAACCAAGCAGCATGTTCCCATTAGGGTCAAGCCTCTAACCCACATCCCAAGAGAACAGCTGAGGTCTGACTGGGAGATGCCATAGATGAGAGAAGGAAACCAAATTAGTCTCAACCAAGTTGGTGCAAAACTACTTCGGACTGGTTCTCTGTCTTGATAAGGACCTTTAATAGCAGTGAAGTTGAAGGACAGATAACAAATACTCTCTGTCCATGTAATAAAGGAAGCCTCCTCTAGAGATGAGGGGGGGACTGTACGTTTCCTGCACTTTAGCTTTCACTGCTGTGGCAGAAAGGTTGACCTTTGCAAATCCTCAAACTAGGAATATTTTGTGGAAGACTTGAGAGTCCAGTTTCCATTTGTACTGTAAGGAGAAATGTCTGCTCAGGTCGTGCACCATGGTGTTTAGTATTTGCAGGAGGCAAGCGCCAAACGACCTGTGAGTACACATCAGTCCCAAAGTTTAAACTCTTTGGTACAGGGAGAGGGAGAACACGCTTTATTTACCTGACAACTGATACAATACACGTCACATATCATGATCTTGATGGACTTGTTTTTGAACCAGGAAAGAAAGCGAAAGCAAACATTTCTCACCCCCTTAATGCCAACAGACAGATGTGCAAGCGTTGCTCCTGCTGTGACCATTGTCCTTGGGCTGAGGGGTCCAATATGCTCCCCATTCCAAGAGGGAAGCATCCAATGTTGTCATGGCTATAGAGGGATTCTAGCTACAGGATTCCTGTGCAAAACTGGCATACTGGAACTTCGTTGACGCGTTACTGTGCTTCATGGTATCTGAAGTCTCACTAGCACTCTTCTTGGGCCTGAAGTAAGGAGGAATTCTGTTTCTCTCTCCTTCTCCCATCCCTTATTCTTGGAATGGGAAGCCTTTGGTACCAGGAGCACAGTTAAAGGTATCTTAGTCAATGAGAATGCTGGAGTCTGGGGCTTTGGTGCCTTCTTCCTCTTGGAAGTTCTCATTAGCAGTGTGAACTGGGGCACTGACAGATGTGGAAGGTCCCTAGATGGGGGCCTTTTTGTACCCAAGTCTGTAGCTGGATGCAAGGCTCTCTCTCTCATTAATAGTCTCTTAATTTCCCTATTCTTACAGGGTTTTCGCTTAAAAGAGCGTATTTGACAGGTGTTGGGAATGGAGGCATCTCAAACAACAATGCCATGGGAGTGTCCATTGCCAACAGGGATTGCATTTCGACAAAAGAAGGGCCTCAAATCCTAGGGAGACTGCCATCCTCAATAGAAGAAAATGTTGTTCTAGCCCCTCACTGGGGGAAAGATTTTTCAAAGGAAGGAAGACCAGGAAAGAAGTTCTGACTATAAGGTACTAAACTTGCTACTATGAAGCTCTAACTAAAAGATAAAGAAGAGAAGAAACAGGCACATGCTGGACTCCATCTCTGGCCAAAGGCAGCTGAGAAGGAACTGAAGGCAGCTCACCCACACAGCCCTATACAGCAAACCAAAGAGCCAAACTACATCAAAATTCAGAACAAGTGGTCAGCAAAGAGCCGTATAGGAATGCCCATTTGCATGCCTGAAAAGATACAATTTAATATTATTGATAACTGACATGATGATTTATAACAGCATAAATGAAACGTCGTACTCACAGATGTTGGGAGGTGCAGGAGGCAGGGCACTGGGGGTGGGAAATAGAGTATGGGGGGAGGAGAAGAGAGGGGGGGCCTAGGGCCAGATTACCTTACCTGGCCAAGGCTGGGCTGCTGCACCTAGGTAGCAGTGGCTGGATGAGGGGCCGGGCCAAGATTGCCGCAGCCAGATTGTGGCCTCCCCTCCTACCCGTGCGGCAGCAGGAGGGGGGCTGCCACCAGCCCTTCCTATGACCAGATGAGAGCTGGACCACCGGGCCTGCCCCAGAATTGGGGCCAGGGACAGGACACTGCGGCCAGATGGGGGCTGGGCCCTGACTGGAGCATCGTTGACCAGAATTTATTTTATTTAAAATGAAGCAGGATGCCCAACACAAAAGGTTTCAGCATTGTCTTGCTTTATGGCAGGAGTGGGGAACCTTTTTTGGGTCGGGGGCCAATGACCTACAGAAAACTCAGTTGGGGACCACACAAGAAAGAAGCAAAAAACCAAACCAAACCAAACCACCCCCCCCCCCCCCCCCACTGATGTGGCCTCCCAACTAAAACACCTCACAACCCTGGGAGAGGGGCAGGGAAGACAGATTTAAGGCCTCAGGCCAGATTAACTCTTCTAGGGTTCCAGGGTTAGTGGATTTTGAGGCCCCCACCCAGGCTCTGGGGTAGGGCCAAAAAGGAGGGGTTCAGTGTGCAGGACAGGGCTGCCAGTGAGAGGGAAGGGGGTGCAGGATCTGGGCGGAAGGAGGGTGACGGTGCAGGATCAGATTGGGAGTAGGAGCCATATTGGCTCAGGAGCCATAGGTTGCCGACCCTTGCTATACAGCACTGGTACAAGGATGTTTAGGGCACTGACACAGGGATGGATAGAAGGGGAGAGGGGCAGATCTTAAAAAACACCACCACACCAAACAAAAAAACAGCAAGGCCCTGGCTAATCAGGGGTTGCTGTAAATCAGTGAAGGGCCAGGGGAGCTCTTTAAAAACCTTCCCTGTGGGGGAGGGTAGAGGAGAGTGGAGAAGGAGTTTGGAGAGGAAAGAGCAACTGATAAGGCGACTCAGAGGAGCTGACAATCACATCAGCACTGCTGAAGGGTGCAGGGAAAGGTGAGGGGCTGATGAGGGGTTTGGAGGCTCTCTTCCCCCCAGGCGTCCAGAAAGGAGGAGTTTGTTCAGCCCTGACTGACCAGAGGCATCGGCCCCAACACCCCTTTGCTTTGCAGGGGGACAGAAGGTCAAACACTGAGAAAAGGCAAGTGGGATTTGTACCACAGCCCCATAACTGCGGGACAGTGGGCAGAACAGGGGTCTAGGACCCAGGAGTGGGACTGACCCCGCCACAAGCACATGGACCAACAGAACGGGCACAGTTACCAAAAATCTTCGATCCAAGGCATGGGGGCACAGGCGTGCCTAAAATGAAGCACCCATAGGAACACTAATCGCTCATTTAACTGCAATATAAATTACCTCTGTAGGTGGCTGTAACACACAAAAGCAACCAAAACAATGTGTTACTGTAAATCCACATTTACACTCCTGAAGACAGTTTCTGTGGCTGAAGTCTATGGCAATGGGTCAGTTTTGGCTGTTGTAACTGTTCCTGGGCAGATACTCTGATTGTAATACAACTATGCAGACTGTCCTGAACACCCTTGCAGCATGGTACATCAGCAGAGATTTCTGCTGCAATATTTGTGTGTTTGCAGCACAGAAAAAATGGAAATGTTCAGGAACTTGCCTCGATGCTCACGTCTCATCCTATCCCATCCCCTTAAATGATCTTACCAGAAACACATGATCCCACCTCACTGTTTCAGCTGTAGGGAATTCTCACTAGACTTCCTCCCTTTGGGTATGTTCACATTTTGGTGACTTTGGAGCAAACGTTTTAAAGCCAAAGGCAGAAAATGCTGTGTTTGCCAGCACCAATGTACTGTGTACTCCAGCTACAGCATGCAACACGGGGACATCTCTCTTACGTGCTCAAGGATCTTTCTTATGTCAAGTGTCCTAATACATCCCCTGTTAATGAGTGAAACGAGAGCAGCATCTTGTACATACTCCCTCTCCACACAGATCAGTATTGCTGAAATGAATTCCCTTGGCAGCAGCATTACTTTTGGTCGTCTGCAAATTGCACCCATTTCCCCAATTTGCTATTACCCCCTCCCATGCATATACACTTTGAGATTAGTGCTTAATTATCTGTCTGGTTTGTCATTAGTTCCATTGACTCATTTACCTCCTTGTTCACGGTTTATTATGCTAAGCAACTGGGTTCCCATTCAGTGTGGCTAAAACAAAACAACTCTCAAAGCAAAAGCCAATTTCATAAGGAGCGTTTGCATAATGCACTCTCCTTGTAGAGTAATATCAGAGCTGTATTCCTAATTGGTTTAGCATCTAAGCAGCAAGCCACACTTCACATTCAGCAAACTCTCCTCGCACATCAATCCATGTGAGGGGACGGGGTTATTCATCCCCACCCCTTGCTGATGAATTTCAATGTCAACCGTGTAATTTCACTATTGAATTCATGTCACCTACCTCTCCCAAAAGCACCCAGGTCTCCTCCTGCCTTTGCCGAGCTGCAGTCACTAAACTGGGAAGCAAGGGACTCGAAATCCTCCTCTCCAGATTTGATCTTCTGAATGTATCCTATTGGCACAATGATAATTCATAGTCAGAGGCAAGAGCCAAGTCAGAGAGCATGCTAGGAAGTGGGGTAGGAAATATTCATCATGAAAACGGGTAGATAAATCGGAGGTCGTGTTAGTTACTGAGGCACGTTTCAAGGGACATGCTTTGCCCCAGGCCATTTCAAAGAGGGGGCACAGTCTTCGCATCGCCTAATGGCAAGTAGAAGCCATTGCAGAAGGGTCATAACTGCAAGAAACTAGAGCAGCACCTCACGAGTTCTCTACAAGTGCTGTTTCTGCCATACATTAGTGGCCTTTTGCTGCACTGAATCCCAGAAATTCAGATAGCACATGAAAGCATGACTGCCACTTCGACACATCTACGCTACAGTCATTTGCTGAGGCACTGCTATGTCCCCATAGCATAGGGCAGAGGTTTCCTACAGTGACAGGAAATTCCACCTTCCTGAGCAGCAGTGGAATTCTTCTGTTCACCTCCACGTATTTGCATTACAAAGTAGTTGATCACGTGGTTAATGTTTCATGCTTTTCTACAACCTCAGATGCTCTCAGAGTATCTTTTACTATCTACCTTGTGCTGTTCTGGGTATATCAGAAAAGAGCCTGTGACAATCACTTACACAAGATTTACAACCAACAAGGAAGCAGAACTTCTCCTAAACTATAAGAGTGAGGGCTAAATTCGGCATGCAGCTTCCTCTTATCATAACTTAAAGCAAGGTCAGGTGTGGCTGTGCCAGGAAACGGGGATGTGCCTGGAATGGGATTGCTTCTCATAAAACCATACAGAAAAGAGACACTTACCAGGCAGGTGAAAGGGGCTGACTGGCTGGGCAACTCCCGCTCCCCCACATCCAGGACTGCCCCAGTCCCAAGCCTCCCACCCTGCAGGCACCCTTTAGGGAGAGTGGCTGGGGGTCTCAAGGCCCCCACTCCCCAAAACATTACTGGCTGTTCCCCTTCACCAGGGAGCCAGGGGAAAGTGCAGAGTTTGGTGCATTCCACACTCTGGCTGGGGAGCGCAGGGGGCAGACGAACCTGGACCTGCCCCAGCCCAGGAGCCTGTACCCTTCCCCTGGCTGTGCCCTCTGGAGCTGCAATGGCCATGGAGAGGCACTTCTCACCTGGCCCCAAGATGCTCTAGGGATGGAGATTCCACCACCTCCCTGGGATGGGTTCCCTAGGGAGGGGATGGAATCTCCATGGTCTCGGCTTGACAAAGCCCTGGCTAGGTTGATTTAGTTGGAATTGGTCCTGCCTTGGGCAGGGGACTGGAGATGATGACTCCTGAGGTCTCTTTCAGCCCTAGGATTCTATGCTGTGGTGAGAGACCTAGGGTTATCCTCTCCCGGGAGCAGCCTACATCCCGAATTCCTCGTCCCCATCCCCCACCCCAGAGCAGCGATTTCAATGAAGAAAAACAAGAGTTAACTAAGGACCTGAGCAATGCCAGGCAAACTCTCTAGTAGTTTATCTACTCCAAGTGCTGGGTTCCCACAGAACCTCCCCACCTCAGATGCCTTTTCACCACCCACCTAAGAGCCATTCATGCACTTTCCAAAGCACTCTGCCTGAAAGAAGCGGGGTTTTCAAACTCTCTTAACTGTATGCCAAGTCAAACTTACAACCGCTCCCCACAACACGCAGAAGCACTGAGCAGCAAAGGCCATTTCCCAGCACCTTCCATCTTTCTCATGTAAGCACTTGCATCTGGAGTTGATAAAGGGGGTGGGGAGAGAGGAATGGCTGAAATGCAGAAACTCACCACCCACCGAAAAACAAGAACTTTTTGCTTAAATTTTCAGAAGTTTCTTTTACAAAAGGCCAAACACTGAAAATTTCAGCCATAAAGGAGGAAGACGCAGAAAGTGTCCGAAAATGGGGTTACAATGGAAATATTCGGAGCCTTCAGTGGAAGCTGTGGTTTGCCACTCAGTAATTACATGCCAGGGTCACTAGCACACATCCTCCTCTACCCTAATAGCAGTATAACAAGAAACAACAGAATGTAACTCACCTCTTAGATCAGGGCTACTCAACACACATAGCCTGTGGGCCATATGCAGCCCACGGCCTGTTTGTTTGCGGTCTGTGGTGTGGTTTGGGCTTACGTGGGGCTTAACACGTGGCCCCGCGGGTGGGATTCTTTGAACATGGCCTCCACTGGGAACATGCTCCATAACGGTGAGTCAATATAATGGTCTTCTGTTGGTACGTGTTTTAGTAGTTCAATTCCTGGACTGTGACACTGCTCATTGAAAGTGCTGGGTGGAAATGGGGTCAATATTGCATTTCATTAATATCAGCAGAACTGACTTAAATGGGTCAGGCATGTTGTTAGTCTTGCCTTAATCTCTGTATTCATGCCTGTCAGTGTGAAAGAAGCTATTTGCATGTACATGCAACCACGCTTAAGTTTTGGCCCTCGGTCACTGTGGCCCCCAGGGCTTCCAAAGTTGAGTAGCCCCGTCTTAGATAATCCTGCACTTCAGCCATTCAACAACACTTGTGTTGGGGGAGGTAGTATTTAACTACTTAGGGGTTAATCAAAGACAAGCAAAACAGCGTCACTGGTGGGTGTCTTATGCAAAGACAGGCAGTTCTTGGCAGGATGGACTGAGTTTTAAATCAGGCGATTTAAAAATTGTCAAGAGAAAAATCATTTGATTTAAATCAAGTTTCCCACTGCTATTTCTTCATCTATTAATTTATCTTAAAAGATACACAATACTCATTACTGGTGTCAAACCGCAGATGCAGCAGCGCTACATTAGAAGTAGTAAGAACTAAATCACACAAACACTGACAGCACATCTATTTTATTAAACAATCTTAAAATGTTACATAAAATGTTTCATACTTGCAATCGCAGCAGTCTCCTGAGTTGCTGACTGACAGCTGTCAACTTTTTTTACATTTCAAATGTTATTTAACACTAAGAGGCAAGTCCTCAGAACACTGAATGTACCGTCTCCTTAAAACTTCTACCTCTGGCTCTCATCTTCCATACTCTTAGCTTTAAGTGAATACCAAACAAAGAAAATATTTCCTCTGTGTCTGCAGAGGGATCTACTGCTGGGAAAAGTTGGCTAAGGATTCCCACCAATTCAGGTGAATGACATTAGTCACATCATCAGTAAATGGTTTGCTCCGACCCTGAAATGTGTTGTGACTGGCACAACTGGAGGAGTGCTTTTTAGATGCCTGTGCCATGGCAGCAGCCTCTTCTTCAGAAGTTAGGCATCTACCTTTATAGCTGGGATTGAGAATATTTTCAAGAAAATGAGGTGGAATTAGTGCTTGATCCATTCACTTTATTGCCTGCAGTTTAACTTTCTGGAGAGATATTTCTTTCATCAATGTCTCCTGAAGTGCCTTCCAAATTTCAACAGCATCAGCAATGAAGCAGCAATTTCTCTGAAGCTTGTTTAAGACTATGGATATAGATTTCAGTATACTGAGCATATCCTCTGTATTTCTCATCCAAAGTATCTAACATTGGATTAGAGGTACTTTTCTCAATTTAATCACTTTCCCTTCTGCCCCCCCCCCAAATTATATGAGAATAAGGCCAGTTCTTAATACATTTTTCAAAACAATTAACCACTGTACTCCACTGAACATCTTGAGGAAGAATTAGTTTGGATTCACCTGCTCTCTTCAGTGGAGGTGAAGCCAAATGGCTGTTACAGAAGTATTTTGCGACTTCAACAACATTTTCTTTTATTCCTGGAGAAGACATGCATGTGTCTTTGGTTGAAAGATGCATTAAATGGTCACCACAGCCATATGTTATTAAGGAGCATCCTTCCATTTCTTCTTCTAAGTATCTTCTCGTCTTTGCCGTATTTGCAGCATTGTCTGTGACAAAGCTGTGCATGTGACCACTGAATTATTGTTCAGTTTATTACAGCTTTCACTGCCACTTCTTTTAAATGTTCTGTTGTGTGGGCATTTCCTGATGCTGCTATTGTTTCTGAGATATGCAACTTCATCTTCTGTTGTCACACAAGCACATTTGACTGGCTCCTTGTGTACATTGCTCCACCCATCAAGGCTGAAACTGGCAACTTTCTCCTCAGTATTTCTTGCACTGTTCGAGTTCCTTCTCATACACTGTATCTAGCAACCTTCCACCAACATCTGCTCTACAGGTGGAGCGTAGCCTGATCATAAGGACTCAGCCATGTCAATGAACGTGTTTATTGTTAATAATGTGAAAAGGAGAATGTGGCATAAATGAACTGAGCAATCTTCTTCTTGGTACTTGCTGGTCCTTACGACAAACCCATCCATGGTGGCGGCTTTACTGGATGATTGAAATCTTTTGCTTGCTACTGATACTTCATTATGTGAAATATGTCTAATTGCAGCACTGCTGCTAAAAGTACCAGTGGAGGACTCTGAAGTTGTTGCAGACAAAATCTCTTCTGCTTTAATAGGATCCTGAAACAAAACCTAGGAACAGTCATGGCATCACCATTGTGGTCTGTGGCCCTGATGTTCCAAAACAAGGGGCATGTGTAACGTCATATAAAATAAGAAAATTATACCCAGTGGCAACTGGCATCACCAGATTTCTCTTACAGAAAGCTGCAGTACCATATACATGAGTGATCGATTCTAATTCTAAATAATTAGCTAATTAACCAAGCCGTAAGGACTAGCTATTTTTTTCCCCTAGCTATATCCAACATAGCAAACAGCTTGGGAATGTGTCAAATCACACATACTAAGAGGCAGAGAGAGTGTCTTCAAGAACGATGCATTGCAAAAGTGAATTATTTAAGTTACTAACCAGTTGATCCACACTGTTTTTCAGCCGTAGCCACATCTTCAGCCTCATCGTTTTCTCCCACTAAGCACTTTTGCTTCTGACGTTTCATTCTTGTAGTAGGCCCGGCATCATCTTCTTGCACAGCTTACACTTGACACGTTTTCCTTAGGAATTTCTTCAACGGATTCCCAGGTAGGATCTCTCTTATGCCCAGAAGCCATGAAAGTTTTTCTGTGGCAAATGTAGGGGGAATATAGAAAGCTGTGCATGTGCTGAACACCTTTCCTTTTTCTTTCCAGTCTACTCCACTGTTCCTTTATACTCTGCTTCCCTCCTTTCCTATATATTGACTGTCCAAATCCTCTGCCGCGCTTGGCCCAGCTCCACCACTACATAAGCACAGAACAAAAGCAATCCTATCCAGCCAGTGTCTGTCTTTTCACATGCGACTTCAGTCTGCTGAGAAAGAAATTAAAAGCCCAGAACTTTCAAGGAGCAACAGCTGGTAGTTAGGATGAACAGCCTAGAGCCATTAATTCATTTTTATGAGACTAAGTGAACATGTAGCATTTGTGATGAGACTGAATTGTAACCATTAATTTCTAAATGAGAAAATTATTGATTTTTTTAAAAATCTGATTTTATTTAAAAAAACAAACAAACCATTGATTGTATCCATTCTGGTTCTTGGTAGTGTGTTGAGATCAGTTAGCCTCTTGGAAAAAGCACTGTGTAGGATTTGGGGTTTTAAAAGGCATTAATTCCAGGACAGGCCGCATCAGCAGCTATAAGCCAGTACAGTCAGGGATGCTGCTCCATGCATGCACAACGGGGGACAGACCACTGCATAATTGCCTATTCTATTCATTCCTTCTGAAGCACCTACCATTGGCCACTATTGGAAGATAGGATTCGGAACTAGATGGACCATTGTTCTGATCCACCATGGCTGACTTATAACTTAATGCAACTGATGGGCCTGTTTTAAAGAGCACCCTAGCATGCAAAGGTATTACATCGTTCCTAAATTAACCAGTACCAGCCCCGTTTTGCTGGTTAATGCTATAGACTACACGGATTCTCCCCACCCATCACTACCAATACATTTGTAGCAGGCTGGCCAGCAGCCCAGCTTAGTCTTGGCTCATGCCGGTCCAGGACCTACCCCCATGCGTCTCTGCACTTAAAAGTATACTAGGAGCCAGGCAGGCGGCCCATCTCAGTTCCGGCTCATGCCAGGTCCAGGAGCTCAGCCCCCATCCTGGTCAGGGGCTGCTGCCACCCTGCGCTGCTGCCTCTGTATTGGGGGGATGACAGGCAGCCGGTCTGCAAAGGGAGCTGGTTTTTAAACTGGCTCCCCTTGCAGACCAGTTCCTGCTGCTGATACAGAGGCAGCAGCATGTAGTGACAAGGGGCTTCTCGGGAGTGAGGCCAGAATGCACTGGCTGCGGCCCTCCTTCTTCTGGACTATAGAATAGTTGAGTAACTGATAAGAATTCATGAGATTAATCAACTATTCAATTAACTGATATTTAACATCCCTACTCCTCCTTGTAACACCCTTTCAGATACTTGAAAACTGCTGTCGTGTCCTCTCCCAGTCTTCTCTTTTCTAAACTAAACAAGCCCAATTCTTTCAGTCTTCCCTCACAGCTCATGTTTTCTAGACCTTTCATTATTTTTATTGCTCTTCTCTGGACCTTCTCCAATTTCTCTACATCTTTCTTGAATGTAGTACCCAGAACTGGACACAATACTCCAGTTGAGGCCTAATCGGAGCAGATTAGAGCAGAAGAATGACTTGTGTCTTGCTCACAACACTCCTGTTAATGCATCCC
>JANRFK010002741.1:9488598-9501323 GCA_030068395.1 Apalone spinifera | reverse complement strand
CCACTCATGATTTTATATACCTGTATCATATCCCCCCTCAGTCTCCTCTTTTCTTAGCTGAAAAGTCCCAGTCGCTTTAACCTCTCCTCATATAGGACCTGTTCCAAACCCTTAATCATTTTAGTTGCCCTTTTCTGAACCCTTTCCAAGGCCAAAATACCTTTTTTGAGGTGAGGAGACCACATCTGTACACAGTATTCAAGATGTGGGCGTACCATAGTTTTATACAGGGGCAGTAAGATATTCTGGGTCTTATTTTCTATCCCTTTCTTAATAATTCCTAGCATCCTATTTGCCTTTTTGACCACCGCTGCACACTGTGTGGAAGTTGTCAGAGAACTGTCCACGATAATGCCAAGATTTCTTTCCTGATTTGTCGTAGCCAAATTCTCAGTGCTGTGTGGTCAGTGAGCAGTGATGTGCTATTCCCTGGGCATACAGGCACTGGGAGTGTTCGGTGGCCACTCAGAGGCCTGGGGGTTGGAGTGAGCCTCTCACTGACGTGCCCAGAGTTAGCAAGGCCTGGGGAGGCCGGAGCTAGTGCTGCTGGAGGCTGAGGGAGTTGCGTGCTACCCCTGGTCAGAGGCAAACAAAGGTACCCTGGGGCCCTGGGCCAGAGAAAGTGGGGCCCCTCCCATCCCTTCCACCTGTAAGTCCTGTCCCATCTCCGCCCCCTTTGCCTGCAGCCGCACCCATGGCACCAACTCTTCCTGCCTCTTGACCAGGGTCCTATTCTACCCAGGGGCCTCCCCATCCTACTCCGCACTGCTGCCCCACAACCTGCTTGTCACTTTCTCCCCTCCTCCTATGGCCCCCAGACTGGAGTGGTTCTGTCCCCTTACCAGGGCCCCAATGCCAGGGATTCCCCCGGCCACCTCTGCGTTTCTGGGGGGGATCCAGGTCTGTGCTGTGGCTTTTCCTACCCCCATCAGCCCTTCTGCTGGAGAGGGGTCAGAGTGCTGGGGCTTCCTCTGCTGCCCCCAGCTTCTGCCAGGATTGGGGGTACTGGGGGCTTCCTTGTTTTTTCCAGGGCACAGGCCCTGTTGACCACAGAGGCAGCCACAAGGAGCCTCACAGCCCTAGGCAGCCCCCGGAAGCCTCACAAGTACATTTTAAAAATCAACTCCAGAGGCAAGTTGAAAGGAATCTCTCTTAGCAGCTCGTCTTCTCCGCTTAACCCACTGCAGTGGCTCGTACAGTATCTTTCCCCAGGCCATGCACCTAGCCTTCAACAGCTGGGCAGCCCCTGCCACTGGATGGAAGAGCCAGCCAGCCTGCTTAGAACGTGCATATGATGAGTTTGCAAGTAGCATGTTGATCACAGTGAGGAGATGCACTGAGCTAGGCCCAGTGAAAGGTCTGGCATTCACAGCATCACCAGGCCTGACCTTGCAGTGCCTCTGCAACCCGCCGGCCTGTGGTTTTGATTCCAATTGCCGTTTCCTTCCTGGCAAAACTGCCAGCTTGTCAGACAGGTGCCTGAGAGGAGAGGGACACAGCTGCAGAACTGGTGAATTCCCCAGCCTGTTCGTTTGCCTGGTGAATACAGCAAATGTAGTTTCTATATGAACATCAAGATTGCCTGATGGGCTATTTCCTCCTTTTCAGGTGCAGGTTGCGCAAGGCGCTTTCAGATCAGAGAACAGACCTGCAAGGCGTTGAACCCGTGTGGTGAAATCTGTTGTGCATCTTGGCAGCTACTGCGCTGGGGGCTGATGTTGTGTTGGGCAGAATTCAAGGGACTAAACAGTGGCAAGAGCGGGAATCATTTCCGAGGCTGCTGGACCCCCTGTCCTCTTGGGGCCTCCTGGCAGAGAGCACAGAGGGTGCAGGGGGTTTCAAGGATACCCTGGGTCAGACACATGCATAGAAGTCCCCAGAGTGAGGTCCCTCCTGAAAGCTGATAGCTCGCTGGTCGTACTCGTGGGGAAATAACTGAGAGAACACCCTTATGGTTCTGTATTTATACTGAAATGTGTGTTTCAGGTCTGTAAGTTACATCAGGTCACTGGATGGTGACAAACTGGAGGGAGATAGGTAGGGGATCCGCGGTGCTTATCTCCCTGGGGAGTCATTGCATATTGTGTCTTACAACTTAAGTCTGTTTACATACAGCTACCAGCTAATCAAGATTTCAAAGTCGACAAGAAATCACAAAATCTACAGGCAGGAACACGCCACAGAGAGTGGCCTGTTTGTGACTAAGATCAAGTAATTAGTCTGGTATGTCCGGGGATGCAAGGAGGCGCGAGGTCTGAAGCACTAAGCAGGCACACTGACAGTGTGGCTTATTTCATTGGAACGGGGTTCCCTCCTACCCGGCTGAGCAGTGCTGGCGGGCAGTATCAGAAGACTTGGCAGTACCTAGCTAAGCAAGTCTTCTAGGTTCTGGAATGCATGTTGTAATGTTATCGTACTTGTCACGGTTTGTTTCGAATGCTCCTGCTTGTGGATGCAGTCTCAGTGCCTTGTATAATCAGCATTTACCGGTTATCACTGGACGCGTATCTGTGCTGGACGCTAGGCAGGGTGGGGATCTGAAGGAAACAAGGAAGCTGGTGTGTGAGGTGTCTGTGATGAACTGAGGATTCTATTTGCCTCCTTATGTTGCATGTGTGTTCTACTGTCCTATACTAACCCTGTGTGTGCCTCAGTTTCCCTGAGTACTGCACTAATACTTAGATAGGGGTGTGACTGCCTCCTGCATGTACACAATGGCCAGTGCCCTTGAGCCCAGCAGGGGGTGCATCTTTTGGCTGGGAAGCAGGACAAAGACCAGAGGAGGGGCCTGGCACCATGTTGAGGGAAGTAGGGAGATCTCAGGTGGCTTGGAAGGCAGGGGGAGGACAGAGCTCTGGCTTTGGGGCCCCCGTCCCCAAAATGGTTTGCACTGACTGCTCCTGTGCCCCAATAACCCTTCTGCCTGAGTGTCACATCTGGCTGTGGCTGGATAAGCCAATGACTCCCCCAGCTGGTGGTGACAGCACCAAACCTGGGAGTGTCCAGTGGAGCTGGTTGCTCCAGAGTAATACACAGAGCGTGTCTGTTGCTAAGCAGGAGAGGGAGAGAGATAGACACCTATCCCATAGAGCTGGAAGGGACCTTGAGAGGGCATCGCGTCCAGTCCCCTGCCCTCACAGCAGGACCCGGTACCATCCCTGACACATTTGCCCCAGATCCCTAAATGGCCCCTCAAGGATTGAGCTCACAACGCTGGGTTTAGCAGGCCAATGCTCAAAGCACTGAGCTAGCCCTCCTCCCTAGCTCTCTGGGGGCTTGTGGAGCTCCTGGAAGAGGCTTCCTCACACTAAGCAGCGGTGACAGCAAGGGGCCGCAGAACTCTGGGAAGCCTCACACTTTCTGATACGTTTTTATGGCCAGCACTAGGGTAGAGGCTGCATGGGACTGTTCCATGGCATCTGCCCTGGGGATGTCGGGTCCCTTTAAACTATGAACGGAAAACAAATCGGCAAAGTGCAAACGGAGAACACAGCAAATCAGAGAGTCAGCTCTCCCTCAGTGTGACGGGCTGGGGCCCGCCCAGCTTGCAGGGGTTTCCCTCAGCACCCCCACCAGCAGTGTCCCAGTCCCCTGCTGGGATGTGTTCTCTTCAGCGTCATGTTTGTAAGTCTCCCGCGCCGCTCCATGCTTAGCACACGCATGTTCCATGGGTCCCTTGGGATCAAAAACAAGCCAACCTTTCAGCTGCATTAATGGAATCGGTATCACAGGCGTCTTATTGCTGTGCTGGCAACTTGCCGGGACCGTGTTGTCCCTGTGATCGGTTTTGGGCACATCAGCTCCCCTCCCGGCCTTTGTGTGCCCGGTCGGGTTAGAATGCAAGCTGGGAGGCAAGGCCCGTCTGTACATCGCCTTGCACAGAACAGGGCCTGGCTGCTGGCTCCAATAAAGCCGAATGCTAATGAGCATTACTTCAGTAACTGCATCTGGACAGCAACGTTAATGTCAAACGTTGAGAAGCTGAATTGTGACTCAGCTGGAAACAGTTAAATTGTACAGTGAGATACGGCACAGGGAAGAATTCAAACAAACCTCTCAAGTAGAGAGAGAACTAAAGGCCAAGTGGTGGGTCGGACAAACAGCCCCCTCCTGCCTGTGCAAAGGCTTTCGGCACCTAGCTGCCATTTGTGCACCCATTCGATCAGTGATTTAAAACGACTCCGTTTTACCTTCCTGTGTGATCGTGGCCATGGGGACAGCCCCGGCCCGTGTGGAACGACCCTGCGCGTGCTCAGTGGCTGCTGAGCATAGCGTTGCCACTTCCCTCCAGAAAGGTCCTACGCTGTTGGTCTCCAAGCCTACTGATGGGATCCTGCTGGGTTTTTCTCACCCGCAGGGAGGCAGCAGCGTCAGGAACCATGTGCCTCCCAGAGTTGCTCTTGCCCAATTTGAAAGCAGCCCAAGAGAATTTGGAATAGAAGGGGTGAGCAGACTGGCCAGCCAAGGCCTTTTAGTTTGTTTGAGCAGAGGAGATATGGGGACCAATGGCAGCAATCCGAGTGGCCGGGGCAGGAGGGCAAATTGCCTGGGACATGGTGTGAGCACAGCAGGTTAAACATTAACCTTTGGATTTAACATTCCTAACGGGATTGTTAATTCTCTATTCTGGACAGTCCGGTGAGCAGGGCTCCACTTGCCCATGTTCTAAGGCCACCGAAAGCCTCCTCTGCCTCCCAGCATGGACATGGAAAGGCTTCAAGATGAGCTGCGCATGTTTAAGGGTAAGCGCTCTCCCTTCCATCCGGTAGTTGAGGAAAGAGGGAAACGGGTCTCTGGCCCAGCTGGGGGGGCTGGTC
The DNA here is from genome assembly GCA_030068395.1 of Apalone spinifera. Classification (NCBI taxonomy): domain Eukaryota; kingdom Metazoa; phylum Chordata; order Testudines; family Trionychidae; genus Apalone; species Apalone spinifera. The sequence goes on along the minus strand of JANRFK010002741.1, from coordinate 9,496,506 downwards.
ATGGGATAAAAAGGGCCTCTTGTGGATCAGTAATGGGTTAAGAGACAGGAAATAAAAGGTAGGAATAAATGGTCAGTTTTCACAGTGGAGAGGGGTAAATAGCAGGGTCCCCCAGGGATCTGTACTGGGACTGGTGCTGTTCATAAGTGCTCTGGAAAAGGAGATGAATAGGTGGCAAACTCTGCAGAGGATACAAAATTCCTCAGATTTGATGGGGCCGAAGCTGACTGGGAAGAATGACAAAGGGATCTCACAGAATTGGCTGACTGGGCAGGAAAATGGCAAATGACCTTCAATGTCGGTAAGTGCAAAGCGACGCACGTTGCAGAACAGAACCCTGGCTGTCCATACGAAATGATGCGGTCTAGATTAGCTCTTGCTGTTCAGGAAGGAGATCTTGGAGTCACTGTGGGTATTTTTCTGAAAACATCTGCTCACAATGTGCAGCATTAGTCAAATAAGCTAACTGAATGTTAGGAACCATTAGGAGTCCTCGAATATACGAACGAGTTACGCACCAAACACTTGGCCGTAACTCGATCTGTTCGTAACTTGGACCCCATTGAGTTACATAGTGACCGCGCTGTTCGTAAATGCGGGTCACAACCGCTCCATGGGAGCTTTGGTTGTAAATGCGAACGGTCGTAACTCGAGGACCGACTGTACTAGAACTGGAAGGGACCTCGAGAGGTCAAGTCCAGTCCCCTGCCCTCACCACAGGACCAAGTACTGTCTGACCATCCCTGACAAGTGGTTGTCTAATCTGCTCTTCAATATCTCCAGTGACCGAGATTCCACAGTCTCCCTCAGCACCCTTCTGAGGTGGATGGGAGACGGCCCCCATGCTCTGGGTGTCTCTAACCCTCTGACTGCCAGATGCTGGGGCTGGGATGGGGTAGATCACTTGATAATTGCCCTGGTCTGTACGTTCCTTCTGATGCAGCATCCGGCTCTGGCTGCTATCGGAAATAGTTTGATGTTGGCAGGTGAGAGAAGGAAGGGACCTTTCTGCCCCCTTAGAGATGTCACTGCTTTGACTTGAGACTTGTGAGCCCTGGTGTTCTGAAAAGAGCATCAGTGTCCAGCCCAGGATGCTTCAGAGGAGCTGGGTTGTTGAGAGGATAGACACTCGGCATTCTCGGAAAACTGGAGGCCCCTCCCCTTAAGTTGTCTCAACCGGGGCACGACACCCAGAATGTGCAGCCACTCTCGAAAGTTTGGGATCCGGACTTAGCGTCCCAGGGATGAATTTGGAATGTTAGTTAAACCTCAGTGAATGAGGAAAATAACCCTCTAGCGGGCACATGCTCAACACAACTCTGACACTAGATACTGGTCACTTTCTACAGTATGGACGGAAGCGTAAACCCTTCTCTTGTTCAAAAGTCTCAGAGGAGTAGCCGGGTTAGTCTGTGACTGAAAACAATTAAAACCAATGAATGGTCCTGCAGCACCTTAGACTAGCAGAAAGAGTAGATAATATGAACGTTTGGGGGCACAACCCATTTCCTCAGATAATGGAGCCGGGGTCCCCTTCTCTTGTATCACGACTTTTACCAGCCATTAAAAGCATGTTACAGTCCTGAGAGGGATGTCTCATGCATGGTTAGGCGCTTGCGAGCTTTTGCGGGCAAGACCTGTCTCTCTGTTCTGCATTTAGTCTCAGCCCTGGTCTACACGAGGAAGTTATTTTGAAATAACAAGCAGAGCATCCACACTGCCAACCCCATTATTTCAAAATAAAAGGGCCTGTTATTTTGAAATAACAGCTCCTGCTTGGGAAGAGGAATAAATAACCTGGTAGTGTAGACAGAGCCCTAGAGACTAACAGATTAATTTGGGCATCAGCTTTCAAGGGTAAGAACCACGAGGGTGACCGTTTGGGTTGCATTTGACAAAATGGCTTTTCCCCACAAAATAAATCTGTTGGTCTGTAAGGTGCCCGGGGACTCCTGGGTGTTCTGTGTTTGCAATGGGGCCCTGACACATAATGGAGTGAGTTCCTAGGCAGCACCGTAACACACCCAAAAAATAACATACGGTGCCCAGCACACTGGGCTCTAGGCTATGTCTAGATTCCATCGCTTTTCCGGGATACCATAGGTCCAAAGAACACGTCCCCTTTTTCGGAAAAGCTTTTGGAAAAGCCGACACGCTCTTTTGCCATCCCTGTAAACCTCGTTTTATGAGGAAGACGGGATGGCTCGAAAGAGCAGGTTTCTCTGAAATTTGGTGCTATGTAAACGCACCAAATTTCGGAAAAGCCTCTTTCGACAGAGAAGCGGAAGAAGAGACGCAAATTGCAAACCTTTTTCCGACCTAACTTTTTAGTCGAGATGTAGCCCTAGTCCTACAGGCCTTTTGTGTGCTTTTACGCTGTCCTATACAGATTTCACAGGGGAGAGCAGCCTTTCTCATATTGGGGGTCCTAACTCAAATGGGAGTTGCAGGGGGGTTGCTAGGTTGTTTTAGGAGGTCAGGGTGTTGCCACCCTTTCTTCTGCGCTGCCTTCAGAGCTGGGCAACTGGAGAGTGGTGGTTGTAATGTCGACTGGGCAATACTGTACCCATGTCACCCTTACTTCTGTGCTGCTGTTGGCAGTACCTCTGCCTTCAGAGCTGGGCTCCCAGCCAGCAGCTGCAGCTCCCCAGCTGCCTAGCTCTGAAGGCAGCGCCACCACCAACGGTAGTGCAGAAGTAAGAGTACCAATGCTGCAACTTTCGCCCCCGGTGTTCTTGTGACCTCACATAACTCCTGTGTGGGTTAGGACCCCCACAATTACCACATGGTGACATTTCAGATTGAAATAGTTGAAATCATGACATTTACCATTTTTAAAATCCTCTGACAGTGAAATTGACCAAAATGGACTGAATTTGGCAGGGCCCTAGCTATAGACCTCTACACCAAGCAATTAACCTTCTAATTTAGAACTAATCATTTATTAATCCTCCTTTACAAACCACCAATGAACCCTTCCTGGAATGTGGCACCAGAGTAGCTGCCAAACCTGGCAAGACAGGACTCTCACACTCTTTCTTCTGGTTTAAAGACAGGAACTTCCTCCAGCAGAAGCTGAGGTCTTCCCTCACAGTCTACGTGCTGCTGGCACTGTCTTATCTGCTGATCATCACCCTGTTCGTGGTGTCACTCTCCAGAGGTGCCTTTGGGAGCTGAACTGTTTCATGCTATTAATGAGGAAGGGAGTTGTGGACTCGGGGAGACATGGGAGCTGGGTGCTCACAGGTCCTGGGCTCAAATCTTGATGCTGACTCCCCACGTCCTTGTTCTTTGTCTTAGCACCAGCAAAGAGCCCATCTGAGATTCCCATTGTGCAGGGGCGAGCCAGCCCCTGTCTTGCAGGACTCTCTGGCTAAGTGGACCCGGAGTGGGAGGGGGAGCGGGCACAGGGTGGGGAAGCACGTTCTGTCCAGGCTCCCCAGCAGGCCTGGGGTAGCACTGGGGATAGAACCCAGAGCTGAGTGCCTGTTGGCCTCGGTAGCAAGGCCCGGCCTCCATCTGCGTCTCTAGCAGGAGGGCCTTTTGAAGGTGTGAAGCTCTAGCATTGTTCTTGAATGTGCTTGATTGATCATCTGCATCCATCAGGCACGTGAAAGCCTGGCTCAAAGGGGCTGCAGAGAAGGGGGGGCGATAAATTACACCCAACGTGTTCAGCCCTTTTACTGCCTCATGCCGAGGTCTTGGTGCTAGGGCTGGTCTGAGGTAGCTGCCGTGCTGAGCACTAGAAAGAGGGTTACTACATCAGCACTCACCAGCCCGGCCTCTTTGGTCCTGAGGAACATGGCCATAACCCCAGAGCCGGACGGATCCTCAGATCTGCATGGCAGGGCTTTTCTAGGCCTGGATTTTTGCACTGATGTTGTACAACTTTCATACCGGGGCAGGCAGAACAGAGCTGTCCTAGTGCACCAACACCCATGCTGGGGGCAACCCTTGGAAATAGCCGCTGCCGCCTTTGCGACCCCGCCCTCCCCTTTCTCCCTTGGTGCCTTTGGCTCAGGTCAGGTGCTTGGAGTTTCTGGTGCCCAGCAGGATTAGCCCATGGCAGGATGGATCCCAAAGTGCTTTTTGTTTCCCACAAACCCTTTAAATCCTGCTCCCTATTCCAGGCTGTAAACCGGGCTGAATGAGTGCATTAAGGTACCCTGGGCGTGGCTCGGGGGGCTTTCCCCAGCAGTGGGCTTGGAAGGCCTTTCTAGCACATGCAAGTGCTGGGGCGCTCATGGGGCAAAGAGTGTTGAAACCCAAGAACAAATCGATTCCTGCAGAGATAGCAGGGCACGATGACCTGACACGGCTTCTCCCTCGGCTGTCAGTTTCAGTGCTCTCGTCACAGCTGAGCGAGCTGCGCAGTGAGCAGAAACGAAATTGGTCCAGCAACGACTTCAAACGTAAGTGTTGGGCACTGCCCTCTGGCCCCTTCCCCCAGCTCCTGACTCCTGCTTTGCTTTGCCTCTGCTGTGCCCTCCCCGTGGGAGCCTCTTCCTCCCCTTTCCCCCCTGCACTGCCCTCGCTGCTTCTGGCCACAGCTGTCATAGTGCAGGGTATCTGCTCAGCACTGAGGCTCCTGCTTAGAAGGGCCCTAGGAGTGACTTCGGGGCTTTTCCTGCCTCTTCTGGTTTCCCCAGGCTCACTTCTTGCTGCCTCAGGGTTCCAGCTTCTGAACTTTTATTTGCGTTGGGGTCTGGGCCCAGCTTCCTTCTGTTTGTTAGAAGCAACCCCCCCCCCCCATGGTACCATGACTGGCCAGTTCCAGTGATAACGCTGTGTCTGTAGGAAGCTGGATCCTTGCAGAGCGGGGGCCCTGGTGTCATTGCCTGTCCCACTTGCTGTCTCTGGTTCACCTGCTCTCTCCCTTTTCCAGTGTTCCCGTGCGGACCTGAGGCCCGGGAATGGGAATACTTCAGTGGCAAATGCTACTACTTCTCCTTGCGTGTGACATCTTGGCAGAGGGCGAAAGCGCTGTGTGAGGAGAAGCATGCACACCTGGCCATCATTAACAGCCACGCTAAGCAGGTAAAGACAGAGTGCGTCTACACAGCACCCTTAGTTCAAAAGAAGTGACGCAATTTGTGCTACGCAAAATAACTCTCTATTCTGAAATGCCCCTTGCCCCTCGTGGAATGAGGGTTAGTGGGATTTGGAATAAGCTGCCCGTTATTTCGAAATCTACTTTGAAATCATGGGCTGCTTCAATAGAAGCGAAATCGCTATTTCAGAGTACTTCTGGTATCCCGAAATACCTCCAGAGTGGAAAACCCCTGAACTCCTTTCTCATGGCTTACCTTCTCTCTGGGTGCCTCTGCCATTCCCGAATCCTCAGCACTCCCAGAAAAGCAGCCATGTTCCCTGGAGATCTCTGCAGGTTCCCAATGTCACATGTATAGCTCTGTTGTGGTGGCTAGTGGGAATTGACTGTGAGATCGCCGCCTCTGAAGCATAACTTGACATCAGCTGGTTAACGCACTACAAAGGCAATTTCCCCCACCTTTGATATTCTCATTTACACATCAAAAGCTATGAATGGGTCACATCCAGCCGACTCAATTAGTGTCATCAACACTGGTCTACAGTTGACAGGTAACTGCTTTTGCTGTTATATATACCCTTACATACATACATATATATATATGTATATGTAATTTCCACTCCAACTCATTTGAGGAAGTAGGTTTTACCCACGAAAGCTCATGATCTAATCTATTTGTGAGTCTCTAAAGTGCCACGGGCCCACGCTTTGTTGTTTGAGCTATAGGAACAGCTCTGTTAGCAGCCATAGGCTCTGTGCTCTATGTGAGACCCTGGCATTGTTAGGGTTCCTGTCCAGGGGTGTCTGTAGTGGCACTGCCCTGTGGGTGTGTTACCCAGAGAACAGACATAGCTCCCCGCTTCTGCTGTGGTGCAAAGAAAGAGGAAAATGACGACAATCCTAGTAAAGGAAATTATTTCCTGAACTCCCTCCCCCTTCTGGCTGCAGAATTTTATCATGTACAGGACCCGTGACAAGCGCTTCTGGATCGGCCTCTCAGACCAGAACGCAGAAGGGGAGTGGAAGTGGATCGACGGGAGCGACTCCACAGCTGGCTTCACGTGAGTGTGGGCCTGGTCATTGCTCTCCCTTCTTCAGTGAAAATGGCCTCTTGGTGTCTGTTGGGAGAGCCCCGCGGTTTGGGGCTGGGCCGTATTGGGCCCTGGGGAGCAGCTTGGGGTGCTGATCCAACGCTATGTGCTGGGTAAGGCTGATTGCTCTCGCCACCCAGGGTCTGAGCTGAGTGTCCCCCGGAAATGCTGGCTTCAAGTCCCCGTTGTGTCTGGCTCAGGCCCCTCTCTGCTCTGAGCCTGCTGTGGCCCCTCTGTCTGCAGGTACTGGAAAGAGGGGGAGCCCAGCGACAGCAACCAGAACGAGGACTGTGCGCACGTCTGGACCTATGGGGAGTGGAACGATGTTTATTGCACCTACGAGTGCTACTACATCTGTGAAAAGCCTGTGCTGCTGTGAGCAGAGACTGGCCCAAAGCCAGCGCCCAGCCACGCTGTCCGGAACCTGCCCTGCCTGCCAGCGCAGAGAGCGGGCGGCTGCCTCCTGGGGGTGGTGGAGAGCCTATAAACACAAATCTTGTTACTTTCCTCCCCTCCTCTGATCTTAATTTATATTCCCTTTACCTTTGGGTCCATTTCCTGGACCCAGAATGGACTTCCAGCGCTCAAGCCTGCCTTTCTAAGTTGCTTTCTTAAAACCACGTTTTACAAACGAGTTGTCAGAACATTCTGGGTCTTTGACTCCTCCTCTCCGTGATGCTAAATGGGGGGGGGGGGGGAAGGAGAAAAGCATGAAATTTTTGATGCCAAAATTTGGGGTAAAAATTAATTTTGTGGCTAAAGTGAAAACAAGTTATTAAGTTTTCAAAAATATTGAAACGTTTTCCAAATCCTTTGCGCAACCCCAGATTGCACCTGTTTTCATTTTTCACTCGGCTCTGACTGTAACGGACAGGCGTCCTCCTGGGGCTGGGCGCGTGGGAACATCCCCGGAGTTGTGGGCCACTCACGTGTGGAGGGCTCACTTGGGGTACGTCTACACAGCAGCGTTATTTCGGAATATTTGACGTTATTCCAAAATAACAGTCTGTGTCTACACTACGAGTCTTTATTTCAAAATACTGGCGAGCTGGAGGACTTCTTGCTCCGACTCCTGATAACTCTCATTTTCCGAGGAGCGAGGGAAGTCAAAGGAAGAGTGTTCTTCCTTCAGCTTCCTGCTGCAGACGGTGCCAAAAGCTGAACTAAGCTAATTCGACGTAAGCAACACAATTGACGTAGCTGAAGTTGCATGGCTTAATACAACTGTAGCCCTGCTGAGCAGACCTACCTTGGAAAGCCTACAGGAGAACAGTGTGCAGTGTCCGCTGAAAGCCACGAGAGGGCACAGCGAGATCTGAGCCTTCCCCGTTTTAGCAGGTGGCCTATTGAGAGCACAGGGCAAAGTTTGGTGCAATCGGGGCAAAGTAGCCAATGTAGGATCATTAAGAGCAATTACAGATTTATCCCATGGCTCATTCCCTGCCCTCAGGGACCCAGCCACAGTCACTGGTAGGGGGTGGGCCGGAGCCATCGCTGCAAGCTCTGAGCATGGCAGGAGGGCATCTGGAGTTAGGGAGAGATTCTTTCCTCCTGTAGAGCTAGGTGTAGTGGCAGAGGGCAGGGCTGGCTTTTCCTCCGCAGTGAGTAATGGATCCCTGGCTGGCTGGGGCCGGGCCCTCTCTTATGACTCCTGTAGTGCTGCCTACAAATGTAAAGCTAATGGCCACATCTGCTGCTCGGTTGGCTTCTGCAGATTTGTTAACTCCAAGCCCCATCAGTGCTGGAACTGCCCCCCCCCCCCCCCCC
>JANRFK010002741.1:9467449-9478610 GCA_030068395.1 Apalone spinifera | reverse complement strand
CAGTGGAGGCCACTCACAGCCCACTGCCCAGCACAGCCACCAGCCAGGTACCCCTGCTACGTCACAGCAGGCTCTGCCCTCTGACGTGCCCCGGGTTTGGTTCACAAGGGGGGTCGAACCTGAAAGCTGGCCAGGGCTGCTGTAGTTCGGAAGTCAGTGCTTGCGGGAATGGACCCCCAGACAGCTTGTGTGCAGGAGCAGGGGCAGCAGCCGAGCAGCGGGGGGAGCTGGCTCAGGTCTGCCGAGTGTGGACGCAAAGTGCACTGAGGGCCGGAAGGTGGGTGGAGCAGGCACCTTCACTCCCACTGCTCAGGGTCCCATGGCGCCCAGTGGCCCGCACGAGCCAAATGAATGTTACTTCCTGCGCGGATTCTCCAGAGCAACGACATGGGAGCCTCTCAGCACCTGGCTTTTTGAGCCCGGGGCTGGGCTCAGGCAGGTGGGTCACTGTCGTAAGTGTCCCCCAGGGCTGCATGCACAGGGCCCCTTTCCAAAGCTGGGCTGCTCTCTGCTCCCAGACCAGCGTCTCCCCGAAGGGAATTGTGGGCCCTTCTCTCATGCCTGACACATCTCCAGGGCTCACAAACTGCCTGGAACCGCACGGGGAGGTCTAGACACTGCCCCCCACCATGCAGGTCCCCCAGAAGGCCTAGCTCCCACCCCGCCTCACTCCTTGGGCAGGGTCCCAGCCCCACCCCTGCCCAGCACAAGGCCCCAGTTCCATTCCAAGCCTGGGTCGGATGGGGCCCTGCATAAGGCCTCAGCCCCGCGTGAGCCCTTACCAAAGGGGTGATGGCTGCAGAGCGGGAGCCGAGTTAGTCTGTAACTGGAAAACCTTTCAGACAACGAAAGTCCTGCAGCGCCGCAGAGACTAACAAACCACGTAGATGGCAGCGTGAGCTTTCCTGGGCACAGCCCACTTCTTCAGATGAAGGGGCAAGCGTCCAGCACGTGACTAGCTGGCACCAGCCCCACCCAGGCCCAGCACAAGGCCCAAGCTCCATCCCTGCGCTCTGGGCCCTAAGGAAGAGAAAGGAACCAGGGGCTGGGGAAGGGAAAGGGCAAACTAAGTGATTATTGAAACTTGAGCCGCTCGTGCCGATGGGCGGGGGACTGCGCTCGACAAAGGCATCTCATACCCAGACGGCGTATTTATTACCCACGTGCGCACTCCTCTACCTTGGAGCTAACACGGAGGAGCCTTTGAAGAGTAGCCATAGATTTCTGTGATAACATCCCTGGAGATCTCGCTATTTGAATTGGTTTAGCAAAGCACCCCTGATGGGGATGAGCCTGGCCTAGGCCAGGGAGGCAGAGGCTGGTTGTTCAGACCCAAATCTGACTCCCTTCCAAACACTTACTGCAGTTTTCAGAAGTGCTCAGCCTTTAACAGCCAAGCGCAGCCCACCCTCCGGCCCATAACAGAGCATGTGCGCTCTGCCACTGGGAGCTTTGGCGAAAACACACCCAGGCTCGCTCGCTCTCGCATGGCCGTGGGAGCTACCGGGGCAGATTGCTTCAGAAAATCTTGCCCATGGTGCAACGGACAGTCGGGGCAGATATCAGCCCCCGCTGTGCTGATAGGGTGTGAATACTGAGTGTAGATGCTGGTTACTCCGGAAGATCCACCTGTCAGAGTCCAGCGGGGAGAGTTTTCTGCATCCTACATCTCTCTTTAGTGGTGGCTTTGGGGGAGGGATTGTGAGGATTTTAAAAACGGCACTGCCTAGGAATTAGATGGCATCTATGGGGGGGGAGCATTTGTATTGATTCATACTACTGTGAAATCATGCACCCAATGCACTGTTGCCCTCTCTCGGTGCATGTACACAATGAATGCTAGTGACCCTGGAAACTGGGCTGCTCTGGAGAGATTTCAGTGCTGCCCAGGCAATTAACAGCTAGGTTTGTGTTACAGCTGGTGGTGCACATTCACACATGCCTTGGTGCATGGGAAACGTCTGCACCTGGACAGAGCAGATTAGAAGGGCCGGTGGCAGAGCAGGGCTTGGTGGAAGGGGGAGGGGCAGCTCTTACCAAAGGAACAGCAACGCCCTGGCTAATGAGGGGCAGTGGAGACAGGGCAGCTGCCAATCAATTAAGGGCCCAGGGAAGCTGATTCAGGCTGCCACGAGAGCTCTTTAAAAACCCTGGGGGGGCGGAGGTGCACAAACAAACGAGATGAAGATTCAGAGGAGCTGAGCAGGGAACGACAGCAGCAACCCTGCTAACGGCGAGGGAGTGGCTGAAGACTCCCTATCCCCAGGGGCCGGAGGAGGACTTTTTTACTCAGCCCCAACTGGCCCGGGGCAGCGGCCCAACACTCCATTGCTTTGCTGAGGGACAGAAGGCCAAACGCTGAAACAAGGCGAGTGAGTCTTACACTGCAGCCCCTAAACTGCGGGGCAGTGGGCAGCACGGGGGTCTGGGACTGACCCTGCCACAGACCATTGCAAGTAACACTAGTTTCGAAAGCAGATTTACCTACAGACCTGAGGCCCAGGCCCTACTTAATTTCGGCATCTGCCCTTGAACCTGAATTTAAGCAGCCCCTCGGCCTTGTGCCGGGTTTCCTCCCGGAGCGTGAATTTCCCCATGGCAGCAGCCGGTCCCTCTTCCTGGGGCTTATTTGCCTTTTTCTCTGTCGCCAGGGTCGGACTCCAAAATGAGGGAGGTTTGTGCCGGCTGCGAGACGCCCATCTCGGACCGGTTCCTCCTGCGAGTGAATGAGCGTTCCTGGCACGAAGGCTGCGTGAAGTGCGCTGCCTGTCTCCAGCCTCTGTCAGGCACCTGCTACTGTCGCAACCGACAGCTGTACTGCAAGCACGACTACGAGAAGTAAGTGAGTTCGGGCTGCCCCCGGTCACACGCACTGGCCGGTGTCTTGGAAGCGGCTGTCGAGGGGGATGCCAAGCAGAGAGCAGGTGTGAGACGGACTGTGCCAAAGGCATGCGGCGGGGGCAGGAAGCCGCAGGTCAGGTTGTGCGTAATGCAGTGGGGGAGTTAAAAAAATTAAATAGTGCAACATTACTGCAGGTGCGGCGCCTTTCCGCTTGCCCTTCAGACCACTGAAAGCACTTCCCAATGCACGGGAGATATCGGGGCATGAGGGGATGCCCACTTGGTCTTCTTCATCAGAGCCTTCACCATGTCATTTCTGTTGTCTTTAATGTCCACGAGGGAGGAAAGGTTGGTGTAAGTGGCTGTCTGTCGGACTGGTGTGCGTAAGGTCAAGGCTCTGCTGTAGTAGGAGACACCCCCTCCTGACCCTACACAGAGTAGCGCTTGTCAGAGATTTTGCATTGGGACAGTTTTCCATTGGAAAATACAAGTTCAAAAAAACTGAAATTTTCAACTTTGTCAAAATTGTTATTGAAGAACCATCGACGCGTTTCATTTGATTTGATCGTTTCTAAAATCTTTCCGCTGAAAGGAAGCACTTCGATAAGGTCGTTTGGCTCTTCCCAAAACATTTCCAGAATGGACATTTTTCACAGTGAATTCTGAAACCCTGCCGTTTCGTTCCAATTGCGGACGGACGGGAATGGCGAGATGTCAGTTTCCCGAGGGTTGGCATTTCTGAGCTTCGACCAGCTCTGAGATAGATGAGGCAGGAGGGGAACGGAGGCCGGATGTGTTTTGACCAGGGTCATAGAGCAGGCCAGTGGTAGAGCTGGGCCTGGAACCCAGAAGTCCCGACTCCCTACCAACAGAATGGAGCTGCCTCAGTTTACACTGGTGCAACACCCTGCGAATCACTGAGCATGCCCCAGTGCAGCTGCAGGCGCATTTCTGAGTGGCACATGCAGCAGGGTACCGGGGAATACTCTGAGCAGTGAGCAGCTGGTTCTCCGCGGCGCTGGGCCTTGGCCCAGAGTAGAACAGAAGCCCCTTTTGTAGGAGGAAAGGGCAGCGTGAGGTCCCAGTGCAACAGAGATCCCGGCCCTGCCCTTTGGAGCGGAGACGGCTACAACCCGAGAACTAGTGGGGAAGTTCAGGCCTTCCCAGTGGGAGGAGCTGTGCGGTCCCTGGTTTGAAAGGGGGTGGAATCTCCATCCCTAGATGCCTTTAAGTCCTGGTTTGACCAAGCCCTGGCTGGGATGATTGAGCTGGGTTGATCCTGCTTTGGGCAGGGGGCTGGACACAATGACTCCTGAGGTCTCTTCCCGCCCTAGGGGTCTAGGCCGGGGGGAGACCGGGCGTGTTCCTTATGTGGAAGGCGTTGTGTCCCCTCCCCCCCCCCTCCGGCGCTCTGGTGCAAGATGCCACAGTTCTGTTGACATTCCAGGTAGGCTGCAAGGCCTGTCTGTCTGCCCAAGGAGGGCTGCGGAGCCTGGAGAAGGCTCGTCGCCGAACTGTGTTTGTGCTCTGCTTGGCTGTGGTGGTTGGTTTGTCTCTTCCTCCGCGGGGGAAGCCAGCTGGACTGCTACGTCTCCACTCTGGTTTGAGTGGCGGGTGAGGGCTCTGGGGGCACAGGAGGGGGCTGCTCTGCTAGGCTGGTTATGGGATTTTTTAATTTTGTAGATTGAAGTAAGTTCTAGCGTCTGAACCAATTCCGGCAGGAGCTGTATTGTGTGTAGCTGGAGGCAGACACGGCATTTCTGTCAAATGAAATGGGATTTGCCCACGAAAGCTCATGGTCCTGTGTATTGTGGTTTAGTCTCTCAGGGTGTGTCTAGACTACAGGGTTTTTTTTTTTTAAAAAGTGGCCTTTTTTCAAAAAAAACTTCCCCTGCATCTAGATTGCTGCCGCGTTCTTTTGAAAGTAAATTGGAAGAATGCAGTAGTTTTTTCGACCGCAGAAAACCTCGTTTTACGAGGAAGAACGCCTTTTTTCGGAAGTGCTCTTTCGTAAAAGGCGCTATGTCATGCAAACTGTGCTTTTTCGAAAGACAGCGTCCAGACTGCCTGGGCGCTCTCTCTTGAAAAAGCGGCTTGCTCTTTCCAAAGTTCTGTTTGTAGTCTAGACGCTCTTTTTCGAAAAAGCCTCTTTCGAAAGAGGCTTGCAGTCTAGCCTAAGGTGCCACAGGACTACTCATTGTTTAACAATAACGGAACGATTTGCACGTTGCCCACTTGTGAACATTTGTGTGTTTGCCCCTCTCACCATCACCTCCTTGCCCCAAGTTCCTGTTCCCAGCATCCAGGGACACGAGGGTAGAACCCGAGCTCCATTTACCAGAGACACTGAAACATATGACTCTCCTGACAGCAAATAAACCTGGAAACAGGCAGGAGGAAAGTGGAGGCACGAAATGGAATACGTTTGGCAATTGACCCCAGGAGGAAGCCAGCTATTGGCTAGTCCATAGGGGAGTTTTTACCTCCAATTCATCTTCGTCAGCAAGACCCAACCTCTGGCGCTGTTGACAGCCTCTGGAGCGACATGTGTTCTGTGTCTGTGCAGCCCCGAGCACAGCGGGACACTAGGTGACCAGTGGGGTGCCATGGCCGGAGCTCCCGGCGCTACTGTAATACACTAATTACTGTGCACAACAGGCCGGAGTGACCACAATATAAATGAACGCTCTAGCACATCCTGCAGCCCCGCCATCTCACCCACAATTCCCCTGCCCCCGCCCCCAACATTCCCCACTCATCCCATAACTCACCAGCAACGCCTGTCGCTCCTGGGACATTCCTGGCCACTTCCCAGCTCATCCCCTTCCCCTACCCCAGCCCAGGGCAGCTCTCCCAGACGCTGGCTGCCATCGCCTGCCCCGGCAATTGCCTGGCTCCCCACCCCATAGGGCTGCCCGACGTGGTGCGGGGGAGGCATCTGGCATGGATCTGGGGTTGTTGCAACTTGGTACATGGTGTCACTGCGCTGCCTAGTTGTTTTCCCCCCAGTCATTGGGGGCCCTCTGAGATGGGGATCCCTGTGCAAGACTCCTCTGAGATGGGGTCCCTCCAAGGGCACGTGGGCTGATCCGGGCTACGAAGAGGTGGCTTTTGCTTTGCTTTTGTGATCTCGGGGGTAAATCCTGGAGGAGACAAGGCAGAAGCAGGGGGGCTGGAACAATGTGAACCACTGAACCCAACTCTTAAGACTACTATCTATTCGAGAGAGTCTGTCTGTGTCTGTCTGTCTGTCCAAGAACTCCAAAACAGGAGGAGCTAGGGCCAGCACATTCGGTACACAGCTTCCTCTTACCGTAACTTCAAGCAAGGTCAGGACAATGGGATGTGCCCAGAATGGGATTGCTTCTCCTAAAACCATACCGAAAAGAGACAGAAACACCAGGCAGGTGAGAGGGGGCTGGCTGGGGTGCCCCCTTTTCCCGGGACTGCCCAGCCTTGAGCCTCCCACCCCCAGGCGCCCTGTAGGGAGGGCACGGGGGGGGGGGGGGGGGGGGGGGGGGGGGGGGGGGGGGAGGGCTGAAGCTCCCCTCTAGATTTGTATGGAGATATAGCTGGGCTGCAAGGGGAAAGTGCACAGTTTGCTGCCCTCCTTACTCTGGCTGGGGTGCGCAGGGGACAGACAAGCTGTGCACTTTGCTCCCATTCCCTGACAGGGACAGGCAGGGGAAGAGCAAGTAGCCCTGGTATGAATCTTGGGTTGGGGGTGTTGGCCTCCTCCTCGACACACAGACACACACACCTGCCCTGAGTCCCTCCTTGCCCTGAGCCCCCCTTAAGGGCCCAAGCCATGCCGGGTACATGAGCCAGTCCTGGATATAATTGAAAAGCAGTCAAGCTAGAGGGGGCTGCAGCCCCCGTGCCTTGCTGGCTCCTGCACCTGTGGGCACAGGCAGCTCTAACCCTGGTGCTGCCCATGACCCATCCCCTGGCAGCCACTGCACAGCCTCTTGCATGATGAGTTCTTCCTGGGGGAGGGGAAAGGCCTTAGTGCTCTCAGGTCTTGGCTTTGGCCCCTGGAAGGACGGCCGCTTTGGGGGGCTGGTGCATGGGATGGTCCCAGTGCTGCTGCCCCCCTTTGTTTAGTGCATCTGGCCAGCTGGGAGGAGAGGGGCTACTCGTCCCACATGGGGCTGTGAATGATGAACCAAAGCTGCAGCCTTCGGGCGCTTCGCACAGCCCGGGGGCAGGGCTCCATAGGGCAGGCCCGAGAGGTCTGGCAGGAGGCTGTCTCCCCGGGTGGGGCGCCCTGATCACAGCTGTGGCCATCCAGCCGCTTTGGGCAGGTGCGTAGCTCCCCCTCCCTTGCAGCGGGGGTGGGGGAGCAAACGATTCAGAGGTTACCATGTTCCCTTATTTCCTGAGGCCAAAGTTGAAATCACCAGGGTGACCCAATCAGTTATCAAATGGCTTTGAGCTCTGCCTCCGCCCTTTACTCAGCCACATGGCCTGGACTTGGGGAACCAAAGTATGGAACCTACCCATGGAACCAGGCAGCTGTGACATCAGCTCATGTCACCTGTGATGTCACAAACACTGCACCGCATTCTGCACCCTGGAATGAATGGGCAGGAGCAAGAAGCCAAAGGAAAAGTGGAGGAGCAATAAGGGCTAGTGGCTAGAGCAGGGGCAGGACTGGGTGTCAGGACTCCTGGGTTCCATCTCTGGCCTTGGGAGGGGAGAAGGAACTAGTGGTTAGGATAGAGGGTGGGCTGGAATTCAGACTCCTTGGGTTTTTTCCAAACATAGGCCCCCTGTGTGACTTTATGTAAATCACGTCCCCAGTCTGTGACTTTTCCTGGCTGTGCTAGGGAGATAAGAAATGTGACCAGTGTTCCCTGTAAGCTGAGTGCTAGGGCGGCCGCTCAGGAGAGATTCAAATGCCGGCCAGCTGATTAGCAGGGCACCCATAGCTTGGGTTTTTGTTTCTACAGGTGCTGCACACCCACACCTGCTTCCAAGCACATAGAAAAAATTATTCCACCCCATGGGTGGAAAAGATTAGAAGGAACTTGACTGTCACCTCCCACGCAGTGGAGGAGGTCCGCCCAGTTTTGGGGCATTTGTGATCTGGAGCTTGGGGGAGCACGGTGCTGTTGTTGTGACAGATGAGAGCGTCTGTGACTGCACAGATAGGTCTTTGGCAGCCGGCGTTGCTGGGAAAAGAAATACACAGACGGCCCCTGAGGTTTTAGGGGGGCTGCCGGGAAGGAGACGTTGTGCTTTGTAAACTTTCCTGGAGTTTGGCAGCCGCCTTTAAAGATTTTTCTTAACGGTCCAATCTTATCTCCTCCGCGCTTCAGAAGAGAGAACACAGCCGCCTCCCTGGCGGTGACGCAGATGCTTGGCAGCAAGCAGGGACAGTAATAAAAATACCAGGGCTTGCCCACTTCCCAGGGTGGGTTACTCATCAGAGGGGAGCCAGATGCGGCTGCAGCTGGTCATTTCTCAATGAGAGAGGACGCCACTAACATCAGCACCTCCTGCTTTGTGCCACCCGGTCTCCATCACCTCTCTGGTTGGCTGCAGTTCATGCTCATTGCACGGTCTGGTCCCTGCTGGGAGATCTTGCAGTCTGGCCTTGAACTCCATTGCAGGCCAGGGAAGGCCTTCAGAGCTGTTGCGGCCTCCAGGGTAGGTCTACACGGCAGCGTTATTTCGGAGTAACTGATGTTATTCCGAAATAACAAACGCGCATCTGCACTGCCAGCCGTTATTCCGAGATCCTGGCAAGCTGGAGGACTTCGTACTCCGACTTCGGTAACCCTCGTCTCACGAGGGGAAGGGGAGTGGGAGGGAGAGTGCTCTTCCTTCGGCTTCCTGCCGGGCAGACAGCGCCACACGCCGAGTTAAGCCCCTTCCACTTCAGCTACGCCATTGACTCAGCTGAAGTCGGCAGCTGGATTCGACTGTAGCCCAGTTGTGTACACATGCCCACGTTGTCCTTCTGCGCTGGAGCCGTGTTCATGGGAGGCTGAGTGAGACTCCTAGAGGAGCCTAGACACACAGCCTGACTTTCCAATGGGCTGAGCTCCTTGCAAGTTCTCAGCGCAGTTGTGTGCCGGAGCTTTTACAGCCCAGGAGCCCTGTGAAGTGAAGAAAATGGGGCTCCTTAACCCCCTAGCTCAGGGCTTATGTGCACACTCAAGCTGTGCACCTTTCCCTGGAGTGGGACAGCTAGACGGGCAGCCTTTCAGCCAGCGTGGGTGCAGTGGGGCAGGTGCAGTTATTCCTGTACCAGAAAGGATGGTGCCGGGGTGAGGCAGCTCTATTGCTGCATTCACACTTGAGGTAGCACCAGCCTAACTTTCCAGCTCAAAATCACCCCCCTCGGTGACGTAATGTCTCCGGCCCAGGTACTGTGGGTGGCTCAGGGCCGAACCTATGTCAGGACCCACGTTTCCAAGGGGTGATACCCACACGGGGGCCCTGGGCAGGAGCTAACAAAGGCCTGGCATCTCCCCAGCGAAAGGAGGTGCCAGCCCAAAGAATCCGTACCGAGGAAGGCAAAGGAAGCAGGCTCCCCACATCACCGTAACTGACTCTGGGGTTTTTTTAAGTAGCATTTTTTTTTCATCCTCTAGATAGAGCCTGAGTTAGGTGCCTAAATACAGGTTTAGGGTTTCAAGTGAGTGTTTGGGACACCCCAAAATCCCGTCTGTACCTCATTATTTAGGCCTTGAAATAAGTCGGGGGGATTTTTGAAAAGCCCCCAATTCCTTTTTCAAGAGGAAAGTGGGCACTTAGGAGCATTGGCCTTGAGCACAGCTAGGCTTTTGAGAATGGAACTTGGAACAATTCAGCTGCTCTGTTCAAAGGGCTCTAACGTCCAACCTGCATTTTATAAAAGCGTGTCCCAGAGCAGCCTTCTTACCTGCACCACGCACAGGCAGCCCAGGGCCAGTGGTTTAGCCAGGGGACGCTCCGGGTTTGCAGACTCCATGTCAACAGCTAGACCATGGCTGTGGTGTGGAGACCCAACGGGGAGACCCGTCGGCGCATCCCTCCTCCTGAGAGCTGCGCAGTTGGAGGAAAATGCTTTAATGGCAAGATAAGCCAACAGCTGCAGCTGAACATGGGGGAAGGAACGGGCTGTTGATCTAGAGATGAAATGTTAAGCCCGAAGATGGATGTTGCTCTCCGGTCCCTATCCTATAAAATCACAGTCTGAAGGCTTTTTGTAAAACTCGCTCTTCCCCTTTTGCTTGGGGCCTTGCCAGCTATTCCAGTGCTTCCTTCGGGCACCTGCCTTGTAAATCCTGCTCCGTGCAGCTCATGGAAATGGTATCAAACAGCAACAGTTCGGGGGGGAGGAAAAACACTCCCTGCTGATGATAAAGTGGCTGCAGCAGCCGGGTCCCGGGCGCCTTGTTTACTTTGAAGTTTGTTTTCTGGGATGACAGGCAGTGCGGGGGCTGCCGGGGAGCTGTCAGGAGGGATCTGAACCGCAGCCCCGCTCTGGCAGGCATCCGTCTCTCCTCCGCACTCTCCCACTGCCCATGTGGAGATGATTTGCTTGTCCTCTTCAGAGATACCGGCTGAACTCGGCTCGAACCTGCCTTGCCAGGCACTTGGCGGCTCTCACATGACCGGTGCAGCTGAGCACAGAGCCGGAGCCCAGGAAACCCCACTGCGGCCCCTGGTCTTGGCTCCGGCCTCTGGGCCTAGAGCAGGCTCTGTGGAGTTTCTCTGACGGCAGAGAGCCAGGGACAACCAACCAGCCGGCACGTCCCAGCGGGTGCCTTTGCCCAAGCCCCCTCTTGGGACCTCGATTCCTCCCTCTGCGTTTTCTCAGGGCTGTGGCCTTGCACAGTGCCTGGAGCTGGGGGACCAGCTGGATGGGCAGTGGGGGGCAATGAATCCGGCATGGTCTCACCCAGAATGTCCCTTCGTTCCTAGCCGGCTGCGTAGGCAGAGCGGGGGGACTGTGAGTCGGGACTGGGGGGCATTAGCAGAGCGGGGGTGAGGAGCCCAGCTTCCTTTGCCTTCCTCGGTACGGATTCTTTGGACTGGCACCTCCGTTCCCTGGGACGACGCCAGGCCTTTGTTAGCTCCTGCCCGGGGACTCCCCTGGAAAGGAGGTGGGTGGGACACGCTGACCCAGAGACAAGCGGAGATCGTTCTGAGCTCAGAATGGAAGGGGGGAGCAGCACCCCCCGGCTGAATACTGCAAAGTCCCAGGAGTGTGGGGGGAAGGGGCTGGACACTCAAATGCCTGGCATTTATCATCTGCAGCATGGACAGCCAGGGCAGGAACTCCTTGTATTTCAGTGAGGCGAGGGCCGGGAGGGGGGGGGGGGGG
>JANRFK010002741.1:9438622-9451363 GCA_030068395.1 Apalone spinifera | reverse complement strand
AAACTTGTCCGTTAAAAGCATTTCTGGAAAATCATGCCAATCTAGACGCAGCCATCATGTTTTTTATGGAGGAGTGAAAATTGCCCAGGAAGCGCCCACTGGCATGTTTTCTTCCATGCCTGGGTTGTGGCTTTTGCCAAGTATTGTAAAGGCAGAAAATGGCGGGACCAGACCTGCGGTTTAGAAAGGACTCACTAAAGACACAAGGGGGGTTTCATTCCATAGTCTGGAGAGCTTCCAAGGCAAGTGCTCAGTCTGGCCCTAAGGATCCTGTAGTGTAGCCCAAACGGGCATTTCATTCTTTGTCACTAAGGGTACGTCTAGACTGCAGGGTTCAATCAGAAAAAGAAACGCAATGTATGGTACACAGCTTGCGTATCCTTTCCCGCTTTAGTGTCAAAAGAGGCTTTTCCGAAATTTGGCACGTCTACGGAAAACACTGCTCTTTCGACACCTCCCTTATTCCTCGTAGAACGATTTTACAGGGATGATGAAAGAGCGTGTCCGCATTTTCAATTTTTTTTTGGCAAAGCGGACGCGTTCCTTGGACATGACATTTCTTGAAAAGCAATGCAGACTAGACGCAGACTAAGAGAGTGTAAGGTTGCTGAAATGTGCTGCCCCCTTCAGAGAAGCACAGCAAGGGTATATGTCCCATGCGTTGCCCCCCGCACCACCTTAGAGAGACCCTCTCTGAGGCCGAGAGAGGACATGAATCTTCAAAACTCATTCCTCTCTTTGCTGCAGCTGCCAATAAGGAGGCAGAAAAGGGCAACTAAAATGGTTAGGGGTTTAGACCAGCTGCCATACGAGGAGAGATTAACAACACTGGGAGTTTTCAGCTTAGAAAAGAGGAGACGGGGGGAGGGGATATGATGGAGGTCTATAAAATCATGACTGGTGTGGAAAAAGTGAATAAGGAAAAGTTATTGACTTGTTCCCGTATCACAAGAACTAGGGGTCACCCAATGAAATTAATAGGCAGCAGGTTTAAAACAAATCAAAGGAAGGATTTCTTCACTCAGCACACAATCAACCTGTGGAACTCCTTGCCACAGGATGTTGTGAAGATCAAGACTTTACCAGCGTTCAAAAAAGAGTGAGATACATTCATGGAGGTTGGGTCCATCAGTGGCTGTTAGCCAGGCTGGGCAGGGAGGGTGTCCCTGGCCTCTGTGTCTCAGAGGCTGGGTCTGGGCATCGGGGGAAGGATCACTTAGTGATTCCCTGTTCTGCTCACTCCCTCTAGGGCACCTGGCATTGGACACTGTCAGAGGAGAAGAAACCGGGCTAGATGGACCTTTGGTCTGACCCAGTCTGGCCGTTCCTAGGTTCCTATGAGGCCAGATTTTCAAACAGGCTCAGCATTGAGACTCCAGCCGATGGCACCTGTAGCGCTGAGACCTACCAGCGCGCAGGGGGTGCAAACTGCTCCAGCGCCGATGCAATAGCGCTTGGTACGTGACTGCCCAGGGAACATGGCAAGGGACGATGCAGGCCCTGTCTCTCTGCTGGCCTGGAGTCCCACCAGCAGGCAACTCCAGGCTCGGTTCTTCAAGGGCTTTTAAAGATCCACTTTCAAGCGGGGGAATTGTGAGAGAATCACAGCTCTGAAGGGCACCTGGGCATGCGGAAGCAGCATCACAGTTGGAACCAGCGTTCCCTGTAAAATGAGAGATTCATATGCCACCCAGCTCATTAGCAGAGCACACACAGCACCCACCCCGGCAGCATGTGTTTCTGCTGGTGGTGCACAGCCACACATGCCTTGGTGCACATAACAACATGCATTCTGCACATGTATGGAAAACATTAGAGGACATTGGGTGGGACACGGTGTTTTCTGCACTGACAGATCTGGCTGTAGTTTAGATTAACTTTATTGGCCTTGCATGTGGGTCCCAAACAGGCTTCTGGGTGACTGAGCCCTCCAATGGGGCTGTGGGACTGAGGCGCAAGATGAGCTGAGTGAGCTGAGATGGGACCCGCCAATACACATGCATCTTAGACGAGTTCCTTGAAAACCGAATTGTCCTTTTACAGGAGTTCGCGCCCACTCTGACGCTATTTTCCATTCTGCATCAGAACAAGCAGTTGCAATCCTGGACATTTTCAGGAATCAAAGAAACTCAGAGAAGTTTCTCCCTGGAAATGTTCACACGGAAAACGTCCATATGCTGCATCTACACAAAATATTCCAAGATGTCACACCGAGGAGCTTCGTAAAGGAAATAAATGTGGTTTCATTTCAAATGTTGGATCTGACAATACGTTTCTCCTGCTTGGAAAATTTAAACTGTTATGAAGATAGACATTTTCCATCGTGGAAAGAAACCACAATTTCTGTCAGGAAATGTTTGTGAACATCTTTAGATGTCACTTGGGCGGGAAGTTCCCTGGGAGATGGAACTGTCGGTAGCAACCCCAGATTAGTGCAGCCTGTCACCGCAAGTAGAGACCTGGGCACCTTAGAGAGGGATTTTCAAAGGACCAGAGATGTAGGGCTCCCAGCACGAGGCATGTGCAAGGGGTCCAGTCTCCAGAGGATGGGTGCTCAGAGTAGTACAAAGCTGAGCAGGGCACCGCTAATACAAGAGAGCCAGTTGTCTCTGGAAAGGGCCTTTGAAGACTTGGTCCCAATCTCTCACCCCAGAGAGACTGCTCCTGCTGGCGGTTCCCTCTCTCCTCCCTGGAGACAAATCTCCTGCTGCATTCTGCTCGCCTACCCGCCCATTCGCTTTCCAGTCCGCAAAGCACAAGCCCACTAAGCTGCTCGCTCCAGGTGTGTGAATTTCGAGCTGGAGTTATCAATTCATATTGATTTTGTGTTGCCTCGTTGGCCGCCTCTGTAAAGCCTTGGTGGGTTAGATTAGTATGCGCTGTGTGGGGAAGGGCTCCTCCCCCCCCGCAGTAGCTAGGGGTGATATTACCGATCCAGATAGCATCCAAACTCAATATCCTGTTTCTCCCTTTCTCATTTCCTGTTTTCGGGTCTGAATGCCAGCCCTGTCGGGGGGGGGGGGGGGGGGGGGGGGCAGCGAGCAGGACAGTGCATGTCAGAGCGGAGGGGAGACAGAAAAGGGGCTGTGAAGGGGGGGGTACGAGGGGAGAGGCAGAGGGGCTGCAGACTCTTTTTTATTACAGATTTAATAATGACAAAAGAACATCATTAAACATTCATTAGAATTATTTAATTAAATTTTACTTTGGAGAAAAAAGAGATTAGATATGATGCAAAAAGCAATATTGATTGAGAAAAGAACAAGCTTGGGAGACGTGATTTAAATTAAACTCTGGGGTCTCTCTCTGTTTTAAGGCGGGGAGGCACTGGGAAGTGGGTAGAGCAGCACTGACGGAAGAGGCAGCAGTGATCACGGGCACCAGGCCCCGTCCCTCCCCACGTCCGACTGCCCGCTTGGCAGGACTGGAGCCTTTCCGGTCACCTGCGAAACATCTCCCCCTAAGATGGCAACGGCAACCAATGCGCCATCTCTCCTGGGGAAATGCCACAGCCAGTTCTTGGGGGCCCTTCGTCTAGAGCTGGGGTCTCCCACCTTGTTAAGCACGAGATCACTTTTTGAATTGAAGTGCAATCCAGGATCCACCTCTAACCCAAATACCCCGGCCCTGCCTCCTTCCCACCCCTTCTCCGAGGCCCTGGCCCTGCTCACTCTGTCCTCCCTCCCTTCCACCAGGCAGGGGCAGAGGGTTGGGGCGCAGGCTCTGGTCTTGGGCCAAGGGATTTGGAGTGTGAGGGGGCACTGAGCTGAGCCTGGGGCAAGGGTTTGGGGTGCAGGAGGGGGTTCAGGGTATAAGCTCTATAAGGGAGTTTGGGCCTAGGGGGCTCAGGCAGAGGCTTGGGGTGCAGGAGGGGGTTCATGACTGGGGCAGGGGTTCAGAGCTGGCTCCACTGCACACTGTTTACCACAGGTGGCTCCTGGGTGGTGGTGCAGTGGGGCTAAGGCAGGCTCGCCCAGCAAACTCCCTCCATCCCAAGCGCTGTTGCATCTCTCTCTCTCTCTCTCACGCACGCACGCCCCCTCCCGTTCTGTGGAGATAGAACATAGGGTGAGAGTGGGAGAAGGGGCACCTGGACATCAGCGCCCCTCCTCTCCCTCCCCTGCCCTGCCCAGCAAGCAGGATGCTCCTGGGAGTGGGGGCAGCTCCAAAGCAAAGGGCAGGAGCACACGGCTGTGCTGAGAGGGGCACCTGAAGGGTCAGCACCTGACAGCCTCTTGGCCAAACCAGTCAGGGTCCCCTGTCAGAGGCTGCAAGATCCCCCAGTAGATCCCGGCCTCCTGGTTGGTGAGCACCTAGGATAAGCTAAGGGGATACGCTAGAGAGAAAGGGTGGTACAGTGGTTACAGCTGCTAGCCTGGGGCTTGGGAGACCTGATTCAATTCCCACGTGGACCACAGACTCCCAGGTAGGGCTGCCTAGGTCCATATTTCCCCGGGGCTCTCTCTCCTTTGATGCAGCTACAGTAAGGGGTTAGGTTTGTAATCATGCAAACGCAATGTCCTAGCCCCGCCCCCTTCCCGGAGGCCCCACCCATGCCCTCTATCTTCTCTGAGGCTCCACCCCCTGCTCAATCCATTCCCCCTCCCTCACTCTCCCCCACTCTCACTGGGCTGAGGGCGGGGGGGTTGGGGTGTGGGAGGCAAGATCCTGGAGGGAGTTTGGGTGCAGGAGGGGACTCAGGAGGGGCAGGGGCTGGGGCATGGGAGGGGTTCACATGTGCAGACACCACAATAACAGGAGCCACATTAGCTAAATGAGGTTTTTAACTTAAAGCTGCTGTAAGGACAGGTCTGTGCCAGAACTCATCTTGATCTAAATGCAACCCATTGCTAACTCCCAGATCTAAACCGAATTAAGAGCATCCACACGGGGAGTTTTCACAGGTTACATGGCATTCATTTTATGTCATGCCTGCTTTTAAATGGGTGCAGCTTTCTGCACGGACCAAGCCACTGTGGATTTGCACCTTCCTTCTTGTAAGGCCAGACGAGACCATTAGCACGCGCTAGTCTGACCTCCGTGGTACGTGGGCCATGTATTTCCTGTTTGAGCTGGAACAGATCTGTGACCAAAACATCCCTCTGGATGTACATGTTTCCAGGACCCTTAGGCTCCTGTTCCCATCGGTAAACGTCCTCCCTGCTCACAATTTGTGCCTTATTTCCAGGCTGAATTTCTCAGACTTCAACTTCACTCTATTATCAGATTTCTGCTCCCTGTGTAGGTACTTCCACAGGGTGACCGAGTCGGCCCTTAACCTTCTCTCTGAGACGCTACACAGAGGGAGCTCCTGAGGGTTTCCGGCCCCATTAATCATTTGCCTGGCTGTCAGCTGCTGGACACCCCAACTGCCCCCAGTGTCCGCAGTGGCTGTGCCGGTGCCCCAAACAGGTAGCCTCTCGCTCCTCGCGATGCTCCCCTGTTTCAACTCCTTTGGCCACTGTGCTGCAGTGGAAACTCATTGAACCCATGGTGCCGAGCAGATCTTGTATCGTTCTAGTTTATGAATCAGGTTGTCATGCAATACCAAGTCAAACGCCGTCCAGGAATGTCAGGGGCTCCACTTGATGAACCAAACTTGAACATCAAGCATAGGAGTGAGAGACTGGCAGTGTGAGGGGTGCTACAGCACCCCGGAGCGTCTGGCCTAGCACCTGGGGTCCCTTGAGCTGGCCCCATACGCTGGGGACTCTCCTGCCAGCCCCACATGCTGGAGTCCCACTTTGATTCTTCGTACGCCAGGGGCCTCTGCTGCTAGCTTCGCACCCGAGTTCCCGGCTGCTGCCCACATGCAAGGGGCTTTGCTCCCTGCCTCAGCTGAGTGGAGATGAACGGGGGAAAAAGGGGCTCAGCACTCCCACTTTTAAAAACGTTCCCGTAAGCCCATGCTAACTGTCATCATGTTATCCTCCTTTAATAAAAGTGTCCTGGATCAGCTGCTCCATTATTTTGCCCATGCATGGGCCTCGCATTTTGTAACGGTCCCTGTAAGAACACCTGTCTGAGGTGGCTCTCCAGACGTTAGCACTAGTCATGACGCAGCGGCAGCGGTGGAAATTCACGGTAAGGCCAGAAGGGACCCTCATCCCCTCAAATCTTACCTGCATCGCACAGGCCAAAGAACAGCACCCATTAGTTCCTGTAGGAGCCGGAGCAGCGGCTCTCAAACTTTCCAGGCCACCGTGCCCCTTGCAGGAGTCTGTTTTGTCTTGCGTCCCCCACACTTCACCTCACTTCAAAACTACTTGCTTGCAAAAGACATGAAAATCGCACAGTGCCCCTGCACAGTTACTGAAAAATTGCTGAGTCTCTCACCCTTACTATCTCTTGCTCTATTTTTGAGGCATCTGTCTGTCTGTGAGTCCCTCCTTCTGTCCGTTTGTTCAAGAACTCCGCCTAAACGGTAACAGCTTGGTCCACCAAATTGGGCAGGCAGCTTCCTCTTATCCTAATTTAAAGCCAGGTCAGGGTTTGGTTGTGGCCGGAAAACGGGCTTTGCCTGGAATTTGACTGTTTTCCATAACAAGGAAAGGGAGGGGGCTGATAGGAGGGGTGTGATACTACACAGTCACCACAGGGGCAGTGAGCGCAGGAGACAGCTATACTGCAGAGTGACCACTGAAGGCAGCCACACCAGAAAGGCGTGGCCAGCTGGGGATGGGGCTTGCCATCTTAGTGGGCACTGGCCCAGGTAAGTGCCCCTCCCCTCCTCCCACTAGCCCTCAGTCCCAGTGCTGGACCAGGGGGGAGAAAGCCCCACCGGCCTACTGCTGTTACCCACCGCCCCCCCAGCACCATGAGGGAGCGCAGCCCCACCCTCCCATGACCCACAGGTGGCCAGCCCAATACGGCTGGGCCACCCAGTATGGCCGAGCTGGCAGACCTGCGAGCCCCTCTCCCTCTTCTCCCTGCCTGGTCCAGCCTGGGAAGCGCTGCTGGGTCTGGCCTGTGTGCATGGCCCCCCCCACACCCCCGGACTCAGAGAGCACTGCCAGGAGGCCTTCGCACTCCTCTTCTCACCCAAAAGAGTGCCAGCAGCGGCCTTTGTGCTCCCCGCCCCGGCCCTGGCCCAGCCCTGAGCAGTGCCGGCAGGAGCCCTCTCTGCTGCACCACTCCCCCAGGCCGGACCTGGGCAGCGCCGGGTAAGAATTCTAGTATAATTATTGTACTTTCATTTCAGGGACTAGCACAGAGAGCAGCGTCAACAAGTGGTCTGGAGGGAATTCCAATTGGCACTGACTTCCTTGCTGCTTTTAGCCTGTTGTAAAACTAGACAAAAATGTGGATGAGGTGATGTGCTTCCTGGACACCTCTGCATGCCCCACAGGGAATGCGCACCCTTGGCTGAGACCCATGGAGCTAACGCATCCAACTCTCTTTGGACAGCCCAGAGTCAATGACGCTGCGAGTGAGGGCAAATCCACCCGGCCCCGAGGTGAGCAGGTCCTTGCACTGGCTGGAGACTCAGGGCGCCCTAATGATATTTTCTTTAGCTTTCTGGGTTCTTTAAAGTGTGTGTTAGTGGTGGGGAAACGACTCCCAGACACAGAGCCTGACTTGCTGATGGCTTTATGAGGTGAGGGAACGCCCTGCGGCACGAGGCTAGAGTCTCTCTGGTACAGAAACGGTGCGGGACAAAGAGCCGTGTGCTTCAGAGCACCAGCCTAGGCCGTCACAGGTACGTCCGGGGAGAAAGGGAATCGCAGGCTGAGCTCTGTGCAGGGCGGGGAACACAGTGGTCATGCTAAGGGGGCGGGGGACATTGTGAAGAAAACTGGGGGAAGAATTGTAGATGGAGCCATTGGGAATAGTCCAGGGTAACTGGGAGATTCTCCCAGTGCAGCAGAAACACCCGCATAAAGCTGTATAATAGGCAAAGACACGTGACAGCGCCACGGAGCTAGGAAAGGGAAACTTTCATTAACCACACTTAGGGTTAATCACATTACAAGGGGGAATGAAAGCTGGAAGCGCTTTATGGATCGGGTTGATAATGGAATTTGTGCATCAGCTGGCAGGAGGGAGCCTGGCTCTGCCACCGCCCAGGCACGTGAGCACCCCAGAGGTGTGGAGGCAGCCAAACACTGGGGAGCCCACCAGAGAGAGCCCAGGATCACCGCCAGAGACCACCGTCACCACTGGCGCTCTGAGCTCTCAGAGGGCCCTCGTCCAGTGGCTGATGTTGGTGCACAGCTGAGGAGCAGAGCAGCCAGGAGAAAGCTGGCTGCGGAGAGAGGAGATGGGGAACCCAATCTCCCCGGATGCCAAGCATCCTCTTGGAGCTGCGGCTGTGCCGAATTCCTCAGCAGCCACCCTGGAATGCGGGCTGTGGAGAGGAACACGTCCAGTGCTGCCAGCCCTCACCATCCACCCGTGAGCCTCACAATGGCTCTCTTAAAGCCCCAGCCCCTGGACTCTGGTGGCCATGTGACACTCTCAGCTCCCAGTTTCTGGCCCTCTCCACTGCGGAGAGAGGAACCAAACGTAGCAGTTTTTAAAAACCTTATTGGCGGGGGGGTGATTCGTCGCTGAATGGCTCGGGTTGGCAATAGCGCCTCTGCCAGGCTGGGGCTTCGCCCTGCGGACTCCCATCAGACAGGCCAGGAGGAGAGAGGAGGGACATCAGTGGAAACAGGCAGGTTGAGGCTGGAGGCCTGCGGCTAGGAATCTGTGCTTGAGAAAACACCCCCCTGGGGCTCAAAGTCAGCTCAGGCAGGAGGGAAGCATCTTCTGCTTCTACCTCAGCCAAACCTGAACTGGCTGCTCCCAAAATGTGAGAGAGGCAGGCTGAAGGGTTGAGGAAAGGGGCTGAGGCTTAGGAGACCTAGCTCCGCTAGAGGTTCCCTGTAGTGGTCCGGGGTCCAGTCTTTTGGCTGAGGCCCTGAGTCTCTCTGGGCTTCAGATAATAATTTGGTCTTTGTTTAGACTGTAACCTCGTCAGGGCAGAGACCACCTGTCACTGCTACCTCGGAGTGCTACTATCTGGGAGACGGAACCACCCGGGCTGGGCCTCACCATGCTTGCATGAGCCCTTTATTTCAAGCCTTATGGCACAATTCTCAGTGATGTGGCTGCGCTCACACCTTTAGGGGTTACTGGAGCCATGAACTGCTATCAGCTGTTTGGCTTCTGATGCTATGAACAAGCAGTAAGCCCCCTAGGAAAAATTCAATCCAGGAAATGAAGATGAAAGAGGGAAAGCAAGCTGGGAGCTCTCCTCTCGAAGAGGGCATAAGGGACCAGGGAAGGAGAACGGAGCAAAAGATAGAACGAGGCGAGAGAGGGAATGCATTTCTGAAGCAGCCCGGCCCAGCAAGCTCTAGTGACCCAGCAGGGAGGTTGGTGTTAGATGCACAGACTTTGCATTACACTCCCTACTCTAATTTAACTGCGATGTGTGTTCCTAAAAGGGAGCCATGGATTCTACTGGAGCAAAATCCCCTCGGGAACCAAGGGCCAGGCTGTTTCCTAACAAGAAAGAAGCCCGGAGAAGGCAAAGAGGCCATACCCCAGGGCATTTCAGCACGGCGGGGGTATTGATAATTATACACCCCACCCCAGCACATACATGGGGAAGCAGGTTTTGTTTTAAAATACTGAATTAATCATTTGTTATTTCTTATCAGCATCTGCGATGTTAGACCAGTTTCTAAACAAAGGAAACACCGTAAGTTTCAGGGGTTACATTTTGTTATTTTGGGGGGGAGGGGGTTGTTTTCTGTCATTACAGTCAAGTTCATGAAGAGAAGGATTTTTAGAGAGTTATAATGCAATGACTGTAGCAGCTCAACTTTTATAAACCTGCTTCCCTGGAGCTCCGCCTCCCAGTTCCAACCTGTAACCTCCTGCTAGGCCAGTCCCCCCCTACCCCCCCACCCGCTACACTGGTGCCTCTCAGTCCTCACCTCCCACCATGGCCAGGGGCTCTGACACACACTGACCTGCAGATGCCACTGAGTCAGTCCTGACCTGCAGCCCCGGCTAGTCCAGCCCTGGGCCTCTCTCACCCACTGCCCTGCCAGTGCCCCTCACCCCCAGTCCAGGGGCTGAGCTGGGACTCTGGGGCAGGTACAGACTCATCAAGGTGACTGACACCCAGATGGGGTGAAAGGTCACTGCAAACCCGTCACGTACCTCTGCTAACGGTCTGCCAGTGAAGCCCTTCCCTCCAACCAAAGCCCCAGTGGAGCGGGGCCTGGGGCTGGACAGACCCAGCAGAGAGATCTGAGGGTCACGGAAGATTCTGGTTTCTCAGAAGGGGAAGCCGGTGCCTAATGTGTGCCAGGCCTGAGCCCCGGCCCCTCCGGGCCTGCAGCTCAGTTCTAAAAGTAAAAAGACCCCAACCCGCTTGAGCCTGGCACCCTTTGGTCACAAACTGAGCCCTGGCGGATGGGCAGGGAGCGCTGAATCACTCATTTGGGCAGAGTTCACCCAGTTTGGAGCCGCTGCACCAGGGTATTTCTCCCACGCCCTGCGGCTGCATCACTGACCACCTCAGACCCTGGTTTCTCCAGGGCCGTTGCCCTCACTGGTGCTCTCTGGTGTCTGATTGAGACACAAAGCGGCTGGCAATGGGAATGCTCGGCTGTCCGGGTCAGACGTCCACTGTCCACCCTTCAGCCCAGCCAGCAAAATCCCATGGGAGAGGAGACTGTCCCCAAGCCCCGGCTCCAGCGCCCAGGCAGGCGAAGGGTGGGAAAGCCAGGCCCTGTTCTTTAGGAGACAGGCTGAGACAACCCAGAGGCTGTGGCCCTCCCTGTGCTCCTGACCCCATTGCACTGTTCACACACACCACAGCTACAGGCCTAACAAGCAGGGCAGCCAACAGTCTGGCCAGGCCGTGGGCAAGGTATGGGGGGTCAGCTCCCTGCTCCTGGAAAGGGGTGGGGCCTTGGGCAGAAGGGGTGGGGCTGGCTCCCTGCTCCCTGAAGGGGCGGGGTCTTGGGCAGAAGGGGTGGGGCCAGGCTCCAGGCTCCCTGAAGGGGCGGGGTCTTGGGCAGCAGGGGTGGGGCCAGACTCCATGCTCCCTGAAGGGGTGGGGCCTGGCTGATGCTGCCACAGTAGCCGTTGGGGTGGCCGGAGCCTCAGGCCCCGTTGAATCACTGGCCCTGCGGCAGCTGCCCCCTTTGCCCACCCCATCAGCAGGCCTGCTACTGAGCTTATAGTGCAGACGGACAACGGAGGGAAGAGCTAGGTGGCTTAAAGCGACAGCCTGCCCAGGCGAGGTGCGGCCACTGACCCGTGACCGAGCCATTCGGGGAAGGAAGCCATGTCCGGGCATGTGCCAGCCCCAGGCCGGCGCTGTCCGTTTCTGAATTGCCTTCGGCAGGCCGAGGCACAATGTGCTTTTACATTTCATGCGTGTGTGGCTGGCGATTATAAAATCACAGCTCTCAAAAAGCTTCGTTCCTCCCGGCTGCCAGCAGGCGCAGGGCCCCAGGTTAACCGTCCTGCGTGGGGCCCTATCAGTCCTAAGGACGCCCTGCCCAACACCCGTGCATTTAGAAATCATTGCTGTTCTCCCCCCACGGCACCAAAACGTACGTGTGGGGGGGGGGGTCCAGCGCTCCTGCTGAGTCCTCACTGCGAGCTAGGCTGGCAGGAGCTGGCCTGTGTAAAACCCTGAACTGAAATGCTGTCAGTGGCGTGTGGGGAGCTGGGCAAACCTGTGTACAAAGGGAAATTCCCCCTCCCCCACAGCTCAAGCCCAGCAGGGCACGAAATGCTGCCCTGGGGATACCCTGGTGCTGGGTGAAACGGCCCCCATGGAACTTCTGCCTGGCCTCTCCTCCTGCCCCAGCCTTGGAACTGGCTGTTTGGGGCTCGCAGCCAGACCCCAGGTCCCAGTGCACCATGAGATGCATGCAGCCTCAATAGCCCCAGGGGCTGGACCAAACATAGGTCCCCTGGAGCCTCTCTCCATAGGGAACCTGCCTCCTCCACCGGAGCAGAGCATTTCCTACCCCTTTGGAGCTGCAGCAGGGAGCCCTGCAGGGACCACGCCACCCACGGAGAGAGTGTGGAAGCATGGAGTCCAGACAACCCCTCCTAGCCCTCTGCAGAAAAGCTCTGTCTCTTACTGCTCACAGGACAGCGGTGGCCTTTGGATCGGGCCCTGCATCACCCGCTCCCCTTCTGGGCCAGACAAGGAAGGCCTGAGAAATCCTGCAGGAGGCAGCAAGGGGATAAGCTGTCCTAAGGCAAGTCCCCTGCCGGCTCCTGGCAGCCAGAGGTCGGGGCTTGGCTGATGAGGCAGGTGCGGTCCCAGCCATGCCAGAAAGCCTGGTGAATTTTTAATCCTCACTATTCTAACTTGTTATTCAAATTAGAACTTTTCTACATGGGGGAGAGTTAATCTGAAATAAGGCAGGGTGTGAAGGTAAAGCAAAATAGCTATTCTACACTCTTATTCTAGAATTAATTTCCCTGCACAGATAAGCCCCCGGTGCCCTCTAGGGTCCCTGCAGAGCACTTGGCCACACTGACATCTTGTGGCAGTGAGTTCCCCAGGCTAATCAAGGGTTGTGTGGCAAAGCATTTCCTTTTACCAGTTTGGACTCCGAAGCCTTTCTGTGTTTCACTGAGTGTCCATCTCTTCTCTCCTCTTTGTTAACCTGGAAACCTTCTTCATATCTCTCTGATTGTTTTCCCCTTGGAGGCCTGCTCTGCACAGTGTTTGCACGGGTAAAAGTAGTTCAGCTAAGGGCTCCTTTTCCCCCC
>JANRFK010002741.1:9385454-9410918 GCA_030068395.1 Apalone spinifera | reverse complement strand
CTGGGCTGGCAGGCTTGGAGCTGGCACAGGCACTGCGGCCAGGGTCTACCCCTTCAATGGCTCCGGGACTGGGGGAGAGGAGAGTAAGTTTTTCTGGTTGTGCCCAGAGTGGCCACCTGGGCTCCCTGGGAAGGGCTGGCGGCCCCTATTTCGAATTGAGTGTCTACACAGCATTTCGAATTTGGCGTTACTCCTCATAGAATGAGGTTTACCAAATTTGAAATAAGGGTTCCACTATTTCGAATTAATTTCAAAATAGCGGTTTGCCTGTGTAGACGCGATTAAAGTTAATTCGAAATACCAGCCGTTTGTAGTGTAGACATACCCTTAGTGTTCTTTCCCTCACTGGTTTTGTTCTGCAGGTGTACAGAAACCGGAAGTGGCGTCCCGTTTCCAGCGACGAGGTCATCGCAGGGGATATTGTTTCCATTGGTAACAGCCTGCATGATTGACATAATCGAAAGCCCTCACTTCCACATGCATGTATTGACTGAGACTAATTACATTTAAAATTCAACGCAGACACCATCCTTAAATGCTCATAAAAATGTCAGCAAAGAATCTTGAAATGCCAATTGATGGCTTAAAACTCACCGGTCTGAGAGAGTCTCTCAAGTTCCAATCCCACAGATTGCAAATTTGATTCTCCAAGATTGAAGTCTAAATATTAGGATTAAAATCCACTGTAGCTGCCCTGCTTCAGGTCAGCGGTTCTAAGAGTGGAAAGCTGAGGGTTGGGATGGAGGTTGAGGGGGAAGGGAATGCTGTGTCTTCATCCCTGTACTGCAACAAAAATGCGGGTTTGGAATGGCTTCCATATGAAGAGAGATTAAAAAGAGTTGGACTTTTCAGCTTAGAAAAGAGGAGACTAAAGGGGGATATGACAGAGGTCTAGAAAATCATGACTGATGTGGAAAAAGTGAATAAAGAAAAGCTATTTACTTTTTCTCCACAATATAAGAACTAGGGGTTACCAAATGAAATTAATAGGCAGCAGGTTTAAAACAAATAAAAGGAAGTCTTCACACAGTGCAGAGTCAACATATGGAACTCCTTGCCAGAAGATGTTATGAAGACTAGGACTTTAACAGGGTTCAAAAAGAGCTAGGTAAATTCATAGAGGTAGGTCCATCAATGGCTATTAGCCAGGATGGGTAGGAATGGTGTTCTTAGCCTCTGTCTGGAAATGGATGACAGGAGAGGGATTAAGTGATGATTCCCTGTTGTGTCCCCCACTCCCTCTGGGGGATCTGGCATTGGTCACTCGGCAGACAGGATACTGGGCTAGATGGACCTGTGGTCTGACCCAGTATGGCCACTCTGATAGTCTTATGGTTTTTAGATTACATTGCTCCAGAATGTTGTCCCAGTCTCTAAAGTTTGAGTGGCAGTAAGAGCTGTGCTCCTTTTAACCCTCCTACCTTCAGTGCAGTCTGAAGCCCTTTATGATGCTTCTGGTCCACATCAAAGCTTGTGTTTTGGTGAAGGTCATGGGACAGATTTGGAACCCTGCAAGCATTTTACTCTCTTGACTGCAGGCCGATCTCCTCATGAGAACCTAGTGCCGTGTGATGTGCTCTTGCTCCGTGGAAAGTGCATTGTGGATGAAGCCATGCTGACTGGAGAGTCTGTGCCTCAGATGAAGGTGTGAAACAGGCCCTATGTAATGCTTGTTACATCTTCATTGTTCATGCACCAAGTTTCATTCCAGCCACCACAGCATCTGAACTGTGCAGACTTTATAGGTGCAGATCAATCTTTGTGTAAACTCTGCCCCAGAAAATCCAGGTCTGTCTGGATGTTCTCCACCCCCATATCCAGGATTGATGAGAAACCGAATGTCTGTTTTGTCTGGCTGCAACTACGGCTGGATTGCAATGTGTGGGCACAGCACTGCACTCCCCCACATTCTTCAGTCTGGCCTGCTTTGGGCAGATGGGAGGGTGGAGCACAAAGAGCCTCAAGCCCAGTGAATCTCCCTCATGTTCATTCCAGTGTGTGATTCAAACATGGCAACATAACATTTCAAATAACCTCCCTGCTGAAACGCATGGGCCAAGCGTGAGCGAATCCGTTGACACCAGGATTCTCCTGGGTAACAGGCTCTGCGCTTAGGACGAAGGCAGGAGCTAGGTATCCTGTTCCGTTCCTGCAGACTGCCCACAAGGTGGCTGAAAGTGCCTCAAGGAGATGGGACCATAGGGGAGTGGTACGAATCCCGTAAACTGGAAACAAGAACTGCTTCTCTGAATTCTTTTCTCAGGAGCCCATTGAGGATCTTGACCCAGAGCATATCCTGGACATGCAGACAGATGCCAGACTACACATTGTATTTGGGGGGACAAAAGTTGTGCAGCACATTCCCCCCCAGAAAGCCAGCACGGGACTGAAACGTATGTACTTGCCAAGCAGAAGGCGGTGGTTGATGGAATGCTGTGGCTCGGCCTGCTCCATTTAAACAATATAACTGCTGGGCAGTGGCTCTGATTTTTGTCATCCTTCTCCCTCCTGTTAGGTGGTGGCTTAAATTCAGTCTTAAAATAAGTCTTTTACTGAAGGAAGCCTTGTTCTCCTGCAGGCTGAGAGGGACATGCTGCCTCAGTTTAATTGTAGCTATAATGTGTGTATAAAAAGGGTCTCTACTGAGCTTAATGCTGTGATTCCTGCTTTTGTCCCAGCTGTGGATAATGGGTGTGTGGCGTACGTTCTGAGGACTGGTTTCAACACATCGCAGGTAAGAAGCCCACGAGAGAACTCCCATTCCTGTTCTGTTTATGGGGGTAGTTCTGACCAGTTGCTGGAGAGAAATTCAGATTATGGTGGTACAATTATTCACCTGTTAGAACAGGAGAAAAGTTAGGTTGATTCTTGGAATTCCTTTTTGGATGGCTGAAATGGTCTAGAGGATAGATCACAGGGCTCCAATCAGCCTCCTGGGTTCTAACCCTGAGTGCCACAGAGTCAGTAGGACTTTGGGCAAAGTACTGTATAGTAACAATTACTGCCCGTTTGTGTAAACCCAGACAAATGCAAGGTCACTTTTTCAAATCTAATTGGTGGAAAGTCAAGGCTGCTTAAATAAAGAGCAATGAGGGACACACTTAACTGACCTACAGCTGGTTAGCATGTTAAAAGCCCAGCCTGTGGGTGGCACTGCACTGGCAGGCTCTGTGGTAGGCCCAATGAAAGGAATGTATTCTGTGCCGCAGCAGCGGAGAATCAGGATGGAGACTGTCCCCATTTTATACATTTGTCATGTATTCTACAAGAAACTGTATTGCACGCTGCAGAACTAGCTTCTTGCATTGAAGGCAATTCTCCTCTCAGGGGAAGCTGCTGCGAACAATCCTCTTTGGGGTGAAGAGAGTTACAGCCAACAACTTGGAGACCTTTATTTTCATCCTTTTCCTTCTGGTGTTTGCCATTGCTGCTGCAGCGTATGTGTGGATTGAGGGTGAGCGCTCTTAACACCTCTTCCTGGGCTTAGCTTCTGTCAAGAGTGGAGGCTGAGAAGAGGGATGGCAGTTGAAGAAGCTGGGCCGTTGCTGTGTGTGGGCATGAGCTGTGTCTCATTCCAGTTTTCTGCCACATTCCTCAGTAATGTGTGCCCCTGATGGGCCCATCTTTTCATTGTGGGGCACCTTGTCTAGACCGGAGAGGCAGCCTCTTTCTGGTTTTATTTTGTAGGCACCAAGGACCCCAGCAGGAATCGATACAAACTCTTTCTGGAATGCACTTTAATACTGACTTCAGTCGTTCCACCTGAACTTCCCATTGAACTGTCTCTGGCTGTCAACACCTCCCTTATTGCTCTGGCCAAACTCTGTAAGTACTCATCCCAGAAGCAGGTCTAGAAACATCCTGGGTGCTCTGGTGTCCAGTATCCCGGGACAACAGCACTTGGCTACATAAAATGTGTGAAATTGCTGGCTTTTATACACCTGGGCAACCTCCTCTCTCCAAATAGTGGTAGCTAGGTTGAGTCCCATGCCTTCTTGGTTCACCATCTGTGCCGAATGTTTGCAGGATTCCTGTGTCATCCAAAGTAGGGAGGGGTGGAGAATGGTTCACACTGTTTTGCAGCTTTGAAGTAGCTCCTAAGTGTAGGGTATGTGGGAGAAACAGGCTCCCACTCCAAAATCCATGTTCATTTGCTTTTATAGCAAGTGCTCTGACCCCTCACAATAGGAGCCTGTCTAAGGACCTAGCTGAGTAAATGGCCTTCAGACTTGTCACCACTCTTCCATGTGCCCTTGAGGTTAAATCTGACTTGAAATATCACAGGTACAGAGTGGAAGGCCATTAGCAGCCATTCAATAAATTGTGGCTGAGTGCTGTGGTTTTGGCTTCTATATTTGTGAGAGATCCTAGGTAGCTGAGGACTCCAACACGCCTTTACTGCATCTCCATGACACTTGACAGAGTCCCATCCTCCCTCTTTCAGATGTGTACTGTACAGAACCTTTCCGAATCCCATTTGCTGGGAAAGTTCAGGTTTGCTGCTTTGACAAAACTGGCACCCTCACCAGTGACCACCTGGTGGTAAGAGGTGTGGCTGGGCTCAGGTAAGCCATGGGATGGGCCCTCATAGGGAATGTTAACCAGATTGTACGTTTGGTTCAGTGTGTGGTGGGAGGGTTCACCTGCCTAGTGGGCCCTGTCAGATCTCGGAGGCATGACTGGGTGGGCCAGGGATCCAGCATGCCAAATCCTGTGTAACTAAGTAATCAGATGTTGGTGACATTTGAACAGTAGATCCTCTGGCAGAGAGGATGAATTTGGGGGAGTGAAGGGCCTGAGCCGGAAGGGGGATCCTGCAGGTTCTCTGGCTATGACATTATGCACAGATTTGCAGCATCGGAGCTCTTGAATTTGGTTCTTTGTTTGGAATTTCAACTGAAACGCTTTCTGCCTCTCTGCACCAGCATGAAACGCCTGTGCACCTTAATGTCAGGGTTCCTCATAGAAAATCCTCCCAGGTTTATTTCATTTTAAGTCTGACCCCTTGGGATTATGGGAATGATGTGACTTGTCAATGAGGAATCAGAAGACCCCTTCTGTGGAAAATAAATACACACAATCGCTGTAAACAAAAATAATCCAAGGATTGGAGGAGTCTCTTTATCAAAAGAACAGCACCCAGTGAGTGGTACCTATGCACTCTAATCAGAGGGGTTATAGCAAATGTCAAGCAAGTGCAGCTGTTGTAATTTGTGATTTCGTGTCCACTTATTCACTGGCTTATGAACAATAGTTTTGTTTTGTGTGCTGGGAGTCTGTTGTTGGCTACAGTGAAGTTGGGGCATTGTCCAGCTCACATAATTGCCCCTGCACCCGTGTGCCTGCTGACCCAGCTACGCAGGGTGGCACATCACACGTCTGTGCAAGCAGCTGTGTTCCCTTTAAGCTGTGCGGTCACTGTTCAAGTGCTGTGCAGAACTGTGTGTATCTGAGGATATGTATTCGGGTGTCCCTCTTCTTGCTGCTTTGCAACCATATTGCTCTTGCAGCTGCTCGCAGGTGTAGGAGAAAGAAAGAGCCTGAAGCATGGGCCTGGTGCTTGAACCAAAGTAAGCAAGACTTATACTAAGAGTAAGAGACAGGCTGTGTCAAAGGCAAATGTTTGCCTGCAAGTCCGTGTGTCTCAGCACTAGAACTGCTAGCATGGACAGAAGCAGCGAATGCTTTGGAGGAAAGTACAAGGGGAGGTACCAAGCATGTCATTAATGCGTAAGATGATAAATTCAGTGTGTATCCTAGATTGTTCATTTCTGTCTATAAATGTTGGGGTACGTCAACTTAATTCTTTGGCCGGCCTAGGGGTCAGTAGTAAAATCCATACCATCCGTTGAGCCATGTCCGTTGTCCCAGGTACAAATACATAGGGCCTCAAAGGCCGTCAGGCTACCGACACCTATTAATGTATTTCGTTGGACAATGAACCTGACTTGGATGCCTAGGTATCTTATCTGAATCTGGTCTTTGGGGGCTCTCATGAAGTTTATTCTGCTAGCTACCTGCGCCGAGCTGGCATGACATACTGAGGGAGCCTCTGAAAACGCACGCAGCCGAACGTTTATCATCACTGACAGCAGGAAACCTGTTAGTACGCCACACCAGTGAATCCTGAATTTACTGTATCGCTGTCCTGTACTACTACACCACCTGGCTGTGCTGAGCAGGGAGGAGTGCTGATATCAGGGTTTCCCCCTGTTTCCACCCCTGTACCCCATCTCCACAGAGCAGGAGAGAGCTAGTGAGATTTGAACGAGCCTTCCCGGCGTTGAGCGAGTGTCCAGTCTCTGAGACTTCCCTAGCAGCCTGCGCATGCACACGCACTATTTCACACTCACAAAGAGACACACACATACCACATACGCACTGTCTCTCCCTCTCCCCGCTCATGTTCCCCATCTCTGCAGAGCAGGGACGGGGGGACTTTCAGAGAGTACCTTAAAGAGACTGCTCATGGTGTGTCTCAGAAACTTGCCCAGCAGCCAGCGCGCGCGCGCGTGTGTGTGTGTGTGTGTGTATGTGTATGAGAGATGCACACTCTGTCACTCACTTCCCAACACATACGGTAGCATTGTTGGTGATACTTCTGGGTACTTCCTGCAGTGCCCATGTATTCTTGATATTTGAGTTTTTTGATTGGGCATTCAGTTGCTGTGATCAGCACTAATATTGGATGCTCCAATTAAGGCATCTACTCAATTGGAATTAACCAGGAGGCTGTGACGGTGGTCACTGGGGTAATGGGACAGCTTTCCACAGCTTTCATTCTTCTGTGAGAAGTTCTGACTGTTTAGGACACTAAACAGATATTTGCTTGGGGAAATTGTAGAACATGTATGGCTTTGAGAGCCTGCCCAAGCCTGTTAACATCATCTCTCTCCGACGTAGGGATGGGAAAGAAGTGACTCCGGTGTCGGACATTCCTATAGAGACCCACCGAGTGATTGCCACGTGCCATTCGTTGGTGCAGTTGGATGACGGGACGCTGGTGGGAGATCCATTGGAGAAAGCAATGCTGATGGCTGTGGATTGGACTGTGACCAAAGGTAGAGACAATGGCCAAGTCCTGTGTGCGCCCAGTGTACAAGCTGGGACCAGAGCCCTTGTGTGTGTGTGTAGATCAGGGATCTCCAACCTTATGCCCAAGATCACTCCTCCCCTTCCCAGAAGGCCTGGTTCCATTCACTCCATCTCCCTTTTTTCCATTGCTCGCTCTTCCCCACCCCCACTAACTTTCATTGAGGGTTGGCACAGAAAGTTGGGGTTCGGGTGGGGGTGAGGGGTGCAAGCTCTGGGTCAGTCAGAGTGTTGGGGTGTAGGAGGTGAGGCAGGGTTAGGGTCAGGGCTCAGGAAAGCTCTGGGCTGGGTAGGGCTGTTAAATTTAGTTTAATTGGCTAGTTGATGGATTTTCCATCAACTAGTCAATAAGCGGGGCAGCCGCAGCAGGGTTAGCTCCTGGCCTTGGGAGCTAACCCCGCTGTGGCTCTGCCTTTTAAATGTATTAAGAGCCAACGGGCTCTCACTGCATTTAAAAGCTGAAGCGCAGCAGGAGTGACCCTGCATGAGCCAGGATAGCTGATTCCGGGCTCGCTCTGGGTCCCTTCCCCCCCCCCCCCCCCCCCCCCCCCCCCCCCCATGGCGCTTCAGCCTTTTAAATCTGTTAAGAGCCTGCTGTCTCTTAATACATTTAAAAGGCTGAAGCGCAGCGGGGAGGACCCAGCGTGAGCTGGGTCAGCTGATTCCTGGCTCTCACCAGGTCCTCCTGCTGCACACCAGCCTTAACTGTAAATAGGCGAGAGCGCAGCAGGGGACCCGGTACAAGCTGGGAATCAGCTGTCCTGGCTCAGGCCGGGTCCCCACCACTGCACTTCTGATTTTTAAATGCATTAAGAGCCAGCAGGCTCTTAGTACATTTAAAAAGTAGAGGCGCAGTGTCTGCAACTGGGTGCAAGCCAGGAATCAGCTGATTCCTGGCTCACCCAATCCCTGCCACTCCCTTGCCCCGCACGGAGACGGTGCTGAGGAAAACTGGCTTTTAAGGCAACTCTCCCTCTCTTCTCCCTCCCTCCACCCCAGCACCGGCTCCTGCTCCGCCCCCGCTCCCCCCCGCCTCTGATAGAGGGAGTAAGAGGGTGGGGGGGGAGAGGAAATGACTAGTCTCTTGCAAGCACCGTTCTCATGTCTCCCATTGGCTCCCTTTCTGCACCAGCACCTCAAAATCTCTCCTGAACCTCACCCCTGCCTGAGCCAGCACCACACAACCCCTCCTGCACTCCAAGCCTCTGCCCCAGCCCTAGGGATGTAAGCTTATGGCATAGTGCAGAAAGGGTTGTGTGGTGCTGGCTCAGGGCAGGAGTGAGGTTCAGGAGAGATTTTGAGATACTGGTGCTGGAAAGGGGGCTCAGGGCTTGGGGTATGAGGTGCAGGCTCCAGGGGGAGGCTGGGGTGCACTTACTGCATGCGGTCACCAGTTAGCAGTGCAGTGAGGCTATGGCAGGCTTCCTGCTGCCCCGGAAGCGTCAATGTGCCCTGTGACTCCTGGGGGTGAGGGGCATGTTGCTCCATGCACTGCCCCCTTAGCTCCCATTGGCCACAGGTCCCTGTACTTGGCCAATGGGCGGTATGAGGGGGGTGCGTGCAAACAAGAGCAACTTTCCCTCCATGGGACTGCGCTGGCTGCATCTGGGAGTGGCAAGGGGTTGGGGCACCTGCTGCAGTGCTGGAGATTACGATCATCCCATCAATTGTGATTCACTAGTTGTGTATATATAAGTGATAAAGCTGCTCTTCCCAATTCCTCCCTATGAGTGACATTTGCCTTCCCCTCTGTAAGGCTTGTGGGCTTTGTAGCAGTCCTGTGCATGGGGTGAGCTTTGTCCAACATAACCCTCGTGAGCAGGGCTGGAGACAAACTTCGCTGGGCCGTGGGCATTGTGGGGAGGCAGGGCTCAGCTCTGGGCCCCTCAGAAGAGGCAGGGCTGTGGGCAGCCAGCCCTCAACAGTGCCCGGACCACACCATGCAGAGCTCCAGGGTGATTTAATGGGCACAGGGCTCGAGCTGCTTTCTAACTCGCTGGGCCTGTGGTGATTTTGCTCCCCGTTGGCAGCCCCCTCATGAGTGATCTGGCACTGCTATCAAAGTGCTGCAGGGGACCTTGCCGGTGTCACTGCAGGGACAGTCTGTGTACACAAGGACTCGCGTGCTAGCTCGATGAGAAGTGGGACAGCTGCAGAGGCATGGGCCTATGGGGTGCAGGCGGGTTGCACTTGGCATGACTAAGCTGCGCTGCCACAGCTCTTCTCTCTAGCCGCTCCCCAGCTCCCGGTGCAGCTCTAGAAATCCCTCCTCATGCTGCAGATGAAGCATGCTCAGAAGCAGCTCTTTGTTCTGACCCAGGCCACTCCATCCCTGAGTCAGTGTGACCAGAACATCGGTCACCACCAAGGCTTGGGTTGGGGAGCGGAGACTTGTTTGTTCTCAGTGAACGATTCGCTCCTGGGAAGAGATGCTGCTTGCGATGCTGAGAAACCTTTCAGGATTTCCCGATCTGTTTGTTTCCAGATGAGAAAGTTTTCCCCAGAAGTATTAAAACTCAGGGACTGAAAATTCACCAGCGCTTTCATTTTGCCAGTGCCCTGAAAAGAATGTCCGTCTTGGCTTCCTATGAGAAGATTGGCGCAACTGATCTCTGTTACATTGCAGCTGTGAAAGGGGCCCCAGAGACCCTGCACTCCATGGTGAGCACAGCACACAGGGAATGGGCCTGCAAGGTGTGCCCTACAATGGGAATCCATTCATGGGGCCTCCGCCCTGCCTGGGTTCTCGGGACTCCATCCTCACCAGTCCAGAACCAGGATTGTGTCCTGAAAAAGGGCCCAGAGGCCCCTCTCCTCACCTGAAAGCTCCACATGAATCCCCGTTCAATCCAGAGTGGCTCAGTCCACATTGTGTGTGTTCTTGTGCCCGCCACTCTGAAAGGTGACAGAAGGGTGACTCAGGTACAGTTACTCTCCTGCCCTCGGTGGGGTTGTTTGCTGCTCCTCGCCCCAGCTCAAGCCAGAAGTCTTGTGTGTGTTACAGTGTATTTGATGTGACACATTGTGACCTGTATATGGTGTTTAACCCAGGGGCCTCCCTTCTCTCCCACCCCCACCCCCCTTTTTCTGCAGTTCTCTCAGTGCCCTAGCAGCTACCGCACCATGCACACAGAAATCTCACGGGAAGGAGCCCGGGTGCTTGCCCTTGGCTACAGAGAGCTGGGGCACCTCACTCACCAGCAGGTATACTTGGCTCCATGCCGCACCCCCTGACATAAAGCGCTAGTAATAACCAAACACGTGATTTCCATCATCAGCACCCCGAGTCCATGCCTGGGCCCTAAAGTCAGAGCTCCTACCTAAAGGGAGGCGACCCAGTGACAGGGTGGCACAGACCACTCATGGAGAGATGGTTGTCATAAGCCACAGATGAACCTGTAACTCTTTTGGGGTTTTTACCTGAATCTGTTGTGGTGTTTTGCTTTATTTTTATTTATTTTTTTAATTTTTATTTGCTGGTTAGATCAAGGTACTGTGGCTCAGCTCTCCTGGTTTCTATTTTCTGCTGGTAACTTGTGTATTCTTGAGCTACTTGCTTTGTCTGCCCATGCCTCGGTTTCCCTACTTATAACGCAGAGTTGCTGTGCTTATGGGAGGGAAGGTGGGTGGCTCAGAAAGGGGGTCAGGTAACTAATACTGAAGGGGGCACTGCCTTTAGTGCCTCTCTGGGGCAGCAGTGGGAGAATCCAGAACCATTCCGTACCCCTCTGGCATTCAGATTCAGGGGCAGTCCCTGGTGGATGGGGGTGTCATTGCTTATGTGATAGTGCGTAACCCTCTGGTGTGGTTCTGTCCTGTGAAAGGTGCGAGAGTTCAAGCGTGAGGCTTTGGAATGTGACCTGAGATTTGTCGGCTTCATTGTGGTCTCCTGTCCTCTCAAAGCTGATTCCAAGCCCGTCATCCGGGAGATCCAGAATGCATCGCACCATGTAAGTGCCGGCATCAGGGGACAAGCTACTGGCTGGGACGAGCCTCTCCCAGGATAGCAGGGTGTTGGAGACATCCACTCCCCTTAGATGGAAGTCATTGGTAGCGTCCGAGGCCAGATGGGGCCACTGCGATCATCTGGTGTGAGCTCTGCAAAGCACAGCCCAGAGACCTGCTCAGCATAACTCCCAAAGCAGCTATCTCAGCAGAACAACCCGTCTTGGTGTAAACGTTGTGACGGTGGAGGCGGTAGCTGATCAGTGCCACATGCCCAGCCTTGCTCTGGGATTTGGACTCCCCAGACAAGGTGCTGTACAAAGCATCTGTGATTGTTAGCGTCTCAGATGGGAGCTGGTCAATGTCTAGGACTCTCTCTGTTGTCTGTAGCTAGGGCTGTGTGCGTGAAGCATGACCGCCTTGGTAATGTCGTATGACTCTATCTCTTTCCCCCTCTCAGGTAGTGATGATCACAGGGGACAATCCACTCACTGCCTGCCATGTGGCCCAAGAACTCCACTTTGTTCAGAAGGAGCACACCCTCATCCTGCAGTCTCCCCACAGCAAAGGTAACCGATCCCATCCGGGACCGGCGTCCCTGGGGTATGGGAAGGGACAACAGGCCCGCTCTAATGTATTCCCTGGCCTGGCTGCCTGTACGGGGCATGGAGTGTAACACTGACCTCTGGTGGCAG
Organism: Apalone spinifera; assembly: GCA_030068395.1. Lineage (NCBI taxonomy): Eukaryota > Metazoa > Chordata > Testudines > Trionychidae > Apalone > Apalone spinifera. The sequence continues at coordinate 9,399,186 of JANRFK010002741.1, read as the reverse complement.
AAAGTGTAGCGAGCGTCCCAGATAGTCCAGTGCTTTCTGTGAAGCCTTCCCCCGCACATCTCAGAGCAGGGCACAAGCGGCAGCAGGCAGGATCAGTCTGCGTGTGTGCTTGCCAGGCCAGCTGAGCACCTAAGTAATAGCAGCTGGCAGGCTCCCCTGTGCGTGGAAGGGTTGGGGCGAGGCAGCAGTGGTGAGAGACTTTGGTTCTGCTGCAGACTCCCTGCATATCCTTGGGCAAATCAGCCTCTGTGCCTTCTCCCCCATTGGTAAAACATGGACACTAGCACTGGGGACTGCGAGGAGAAAGGCATTAGATGCTGAGGTGCTTGGGTTTGGTGTGGCAAGGGGTCTTGGGCGTCCCGTAGATAGCATGCGGGAAGCGCACGCTGACCCTGCTGTCTGGCAATCAGGGTGGCTAGTGTGGGGTTTCATGTCCCTAGTGATGCGGCACTGCAGACACCTGGCTCTGTGCTTTCCCTGGAGTCCCACACGGCAGCGTCCGGACTGACTCCCACCCCGCCTCCGCTCTTTTCCAGACTCCTCCTGGCAGTGGCAGTCAATCGATGGCACCATCACACTCCCCGTCTTTCCATTCTCCCTGCAAGAGCTGGCACCTCATAGCCTGTGTGTTACGGGGGAAGGACTCTCCTACCTGCAGGCTGCAAGCAGACCGCAATTGCTGAAGCTCATCCCCCACGTTCAGGTGTTTGCCAGGGTGGCACCAAAACAAAAGGTTTGTAAAACCTCAGTGCAGTTGGACCGGCGAGGTGACTGCCTGTCTGCGCATCCTAGTCGCTAACAGCACGAGCCTTGCTTGCAGGCACTCCCCACATTCAGAAGGACTCCAGCATTCCAGGGAGTTCATGGGCGCAGCACCTGCCACTCACATGAATTGTAACTGGGCCCTGCATGCTAAGCCCCTCGCTCCTCTGCTGAATTGCTTAGTTCAGAAGATGCGGGGGGGAGGGGTACTCAGGGCTCTGGGGGGCAAGTAGCTACAGGGTTTCCTGTCTTGCTCTCTGAGCCATGTCCTTCACACCAGGAGTGAAAGCCCGATGAGTATAAGACTGGGGATGCTCGAAGAGGCATGTAGCGAAGGGCTGTGCGGAGTGTGACCAGCTGGTGGGGTGTGCAGCACACCTGGCTCGTGCGGGTGTTGGTTTCTGACTGGGCCCTTCTCACTGCAGGAGTTTGTCATCACAGCGTTAAAGGGGCTTGGCTTTGTCACGCTGATGTGTGGGGATGGGACCAATGACGTTGGAGCCCTGAAGCATGCAGACGTGGGTGAGTGCAAGCATGCAGCGAGGAGGAAGGTTGTGTGTGTCGCTGGGTGTGGCATGTGGAACCTGCTGCAGGTGTCTCTAGGGATTTATTTACTGGGGATTTTCTCAGCTGGGATTGGTCAGTAATTCATCTGGCAGGCTCCATTGGGAGCTGCATCGTCTCATGCGGGTGAAATGAGCAGCAGGCTAGTGCAATACACACGTCTTGCACTGCTACACTGCTCGAGCCTCACCTACAGGGGAAACTGGCTCCAAAGCCGCTACTCTGGGAGCACGTTACAGTAGATTGACTTCCTCCTCACTCCTGGGCTGCTGCTTCAGCCCTGAGCGTAACGTGTCTGATGGGGACCCTACTCTGGGCACCCTTGAGGAACCAGCCTGTGTATTAATCTTGCTCCCTGAATTAGAGACTCGGCAGCAACATCCCTGAATCCAGTTTAAACATTCCAGCTTCTTGTTTCAGTGCCTTGTGTGAAATCATTTGGGGAGTGCTCCTGTTGCCTCCCACCTGTTCAGTCTCCCATGGCGAAGTGAGGCTGAACTGAATAAAGGGATGCATTTCTGCTTAGGCTAGGGACCTTGCAGTCAGGCCAGCTATGGTCCCTAGGATACCGGCTTTAGTGCCTTCAGCAATGACTCCTTGATCAGTCTTAGCCTGTACATCAGAAGTGGCCAGGGCTTTGCCGAGCCAGCAGGTATTACTGCACTCCTGTTTACAGACAGGGAAATGACTTGCTGAAGTGTACTAAAGCTTCAGAGGGGGAGCCGAGTGACTCTGTAACAGGAAACACTTAAACACAACAAATAGTCTAGTAGCACCTTAAAGGCTAACAAAACATGTAGATGGTACCATGAGCTTTTGTGGGCATAGCCCACTGAAGAGATGGGTTGTGCCCACGAAAGCTCATGGTACCATCTACATGTTTTGTTAGCCTTTAAGTTGCTACTAGACTATTCGTTGTGTGTTTAAAAAAAAAAAATCTTAACATATTCCTGTGGGCATGTCAGTCCCAGGTTAGTAGAGACACCAGGTGGCTGAGGTGATTCCTTTGATTGGACCAACTTTGGTTGGAGAGACACAAGCTTTTGCATTACACAGAGCTTTGCTTCAGCTCCTCTCTCTCACTTTGCCTAAAGTCTCACACAGTAAGGAGCCTGCTCCTTCCCCTTTGCACACGTGTGCTGCACCGCTCTAAGCCGGGCTGTGAAAGGCGGCTCCCTGCGAGCGCTAGTGGGAGCTAAGGGTTCCCACTCCGGGAAGTTGTTTGAGTTTTTTTCATGTTTCCTTTCCTGCAGCTGACGTTTTGGTCTTACAGGGGTAGCACTTCTGGCAAACGCTCCAGAGAGACTCCCCGAGCGGAAAAAGAGAGCTCGTGATGGACCCAGTGATGGGAGACCTGCCTTACCTGCCATGGGGAGCAGTGCAGTGAAGCCCACCTCCCGCGCTGCTAAGCAAAGGGTCATGTCCCAAAGAGAAGAGCAGCTGGCCATCCAACGGGTTGGTAACCAGGTCTGCCTTGACCCCAGCCTCTCCCCCCTTCCAGGTTTAGTGGCTGACTGTCCACACCCTTGATACCACCCCCTCCAGTTCACTGAGGCGTTTATTTTTCATTCTTGAACTGGAAATGGCTGGGTGCCCCGGAATGCGATGAGGCCCTGCTCAGGCTCTTGGGGTCTCTGGCCAGAAAGGAAGTTAGAAGGAGTTGTGCCCTGTTCTTGAGCCCCCACCATTACAGGCTCACTCTGGTCAGAGCTGTAACCGCAGCTTGTGACCGTCCTTTCTCCTTCCTGCCCCTACCCTGACACCAGTGGGTGGTGGCTGACCCTCCTTCTGGAGGTATGTTCAGTGGGGAGAGCCCCCTCTGAGCAGGGACCAGGGCTGGCTGGGATCATGCAAGTCTCCTATTGCTCCAGCCTGTGATCATGACGTGTTTCCTCCTCTCTCACCGGAAGCAGGAGCGGATCAGTCAGGTCCTGAAGGATTTGGAAGAAGACCATGTGTCTGTTGTGAAACTTGGTGATGCCAGCATCGCCGCGCCCTTTACCTCCAAGCTTTCCTCTATCCAGTGCAGTAAGTAGCAGGGCTGTGCTCTCTGGTGACCGCCCCGTTCGATGAGGAGAGTGGCGTGGGTGCATCCCTGGCATGAATCCAAGCAGGCTCTCGGCAAAAGCAGGAGGGCTTTGGGTAGGGTGGGGGGAAAGGTGGGTTTAAACACTGACTCTTACCGGGAGGAAATACCTGAAACAAGAGGCCCAGGAGGTGTTTCCCATAGTCCTAGCTTTAATTTCCCTCTATGGATTTCCACCTTGGAGATGGAAACGGCATTGAGTGACTCTGGCACATTAGTCATCAAGGGACAGGTGAACACCTTGCCCCAGAACTCTAGGCTCACAGCATATCTTGTGCTGTGTCCCAGGGAGTGGAGCTGGCTGTGCGGATGGGGCCACAGAAGTTGCTTGAGTTGCAAAGACAAATGTTAGGAAACAAAGGGTGGTTAGAAATGGGCAATTTTCAGAATGGGAAAAGGTAAATGGTGTCCCCCCAGGGGCTAGTACTGGGCTCAATCCTATTCAACATATTCATAAATGATCTGGAAAAAGGGGCAAACAATGAGGTGGTAGTCACGAGAGTGAACAGAATGTTCGGAATCGTTAAGAAAGGGATAGAGAATACAGCAGAAAATACCTTCTTGCCTCTCTCTAAATCCATGGTACTCCCATATCTTGAATACTGTGTACAAATGTGATCGCCCTGTTAGCTTAGAAGAAGCACATAGGATCTTTTTTGGGGGAAAGGCAATACAGCGTGTTTATTGCGAATACAAAGTAAAAAATGCACACATACTTCACCCTGTTGATGTTACAGTGACCAATCTGTTGCTCACATCAACCTCGTGGCCAGCCAGGGTGAATTTGAGGGAGAAGCTGGGCTTCTGTTAGTCTGGACCAATGCTCCATTCTTAGCAGGGCGATGACCCAAAGAACCAGGCAAGACACCCCATCTTTTATAGGAATCCCTTCTCGTGCAAATCTGTGGATTTTGCTGCATCATTTTGTAATCAATCACCTTGCAATATATGCGTATATTGACATTAAAAAACAACAAATGGTCCTGCAGCACCTTAGAGGCTAACAAAACATGTAGATGGTGTCATGAGTTTTCGTAGGCTCAGCCCACTTCTTCAGATGACCATTATCCGGACATTGTTTTCATTGTTTACAATCAGTCTTCGGATGACTTTTCTGTGTTGCCCTACCCTGGTTTTGATGGGATTTGTTATTTGCACATGTTGGGAGCCCTAACTTCAGCATCGCCAATTTGCCCCTCATCCGTCACCAAATACGACAGGTGCATTCAATAGTTCTTTTGCATCCCCAAGTCTCCAGCTCCTACTGTGACCATCTGCACGCTATGCTGGCCTTCAGACTCATGTCTTTTGAAATGAGCACTCACATTCTTCGCCCACACAAACAAAAATTTCGTAGTTAATTCACACAAGCAAGGGTCACGTAGTTGCTTTTGTAAAAACAGATCCAGCACAAAATATTCTATGATTAAAGTAACTGCTGCTATTGCGATTCTTCCATAATACAAAAAACACTTTACACTCTTAGAGAAGAAAACAATCCTAAGAGTAAAAGGTAGTGAGTCACAAGGACCTACTGGTCTGCTCTTCCCTTAACACCAATAACAAGCAGAAATAGTTGGCTTAATGCACCTTTACCAACAGCATTAGTCCATTCCTGTCTACTAGTCAGCCACAGCCACTGAGGCAAGGCACATGGCTACAATCCCATCTTAGAAAAGATGTATTTGAATTGCAAAAGGGTCAGAAAAGGGCAAAAATGACTGGAACAGCTGCCATATGAGGAGAAATTAATAAGCTTGTTACTCTTCAGCTTGGAAAAGAGGGGACCTAAGACCTAAGGGAGGTCTGTAAGTCATGACTGGCGTGGAGAGAGTAGATAAGTGCTAGTTACTCTTAACATGAGAACTTGGGGAAACCAAAGGAAATTAATAGGCAGCTGGTTCAAAACAAACAAACGGAAGGAAGTTTTTCATTGCACGGCGCAGTCAGCCTGTGCAGTCCTTGCCAGAGGACACTGTGACAACCAAACTCTAACTGGGTTCAAAAAAGAACTAGCTGAGTTTGTGGAGGGTAGGTCCTCGATGGCTGTGAGCCAGGGGTCCAACACCATGCGCGGCACATCCTTTGCCACTGTCTGCCAGAAGCTGGGAATGGGAGACGGGAGGGATCATTTGATGATTCTCTGCTCTGTTCATTCCCTCTGGGCACCTGGCACCTGCGTCAAAAGACAGGACGCAGCCAGGCGGCTCTTTGCTCTGACCCAGCCTGGCAGTTCTTACGTAACGGCTGTTTCTTCTTCTTCAGTCTGCCATGTGATCAAGCAAGGTCGCTGCACGTTAGTGACCACGCTGCAAATGTTTAAGATCCTGGCCTTAAATGCCCTGATCCTCGCATACAGCCAGAGTGTCCTTTATCTGGAAGGAGTGAAGTTCAGTGACTTCCAGGCAACACTTCAGGGTTTGTTATTGGCTGGCTGCTTCCTCTTCATCTCCAGGTCAAAGGTAGGGGGGTGTTGCATGGGGAAATGGGAAGGTTGCCAGGAAAAGCAGCTAGTCTGTTATAACATTGAGTGTTGTCTAGACAGGTCACTGCCTGCCCAGAATGTGCAGTCAGTCACTACATTCCTCCCTGGCTCTGCGGGGCCTTTCTGTGGCCAATACTTAAGCACTTTGGGGAATGTCTAATTATTAGGGTTGTCGATTAATTGCAGTTAACTCACACAATTAACTCACAAAACTTTTTATCACACTTCTAGCACACTGGTAAATAATAGACTACCAATTGAAATTCATTACATATTTTAGATGTTTTTCTACATTTTCAAATACATTGCTTTCAGTTACAAGACACAATACAAAGAGTACAGGACTCACTTTATATTACTATTTTTGTTACAAATATTTGCACTATAGAAATTATTAAAGTATTTTTCAATTTACCTGAAAAAAATGTGTAGTACAATTTCTTTATTGTGAAAGTGCAGCTTACAAAGGTAGATTTTTTTTTCCATAGCTACATTCAAAAACTAAACCATGTAAAACTTTACAGCCTACAAACCCAGTGAGTCCTACTTCTTGTTCAGCCAATTACTAAGACAAACAATTGTGATTACATTGTAAATAAGAAGTGGGCAGCAATGTCTCCTGTCAATGTCAAGAAGGGTGGTTGAGTGGAGTTTCTAGGTTCCAAAGTTTTAGTTTTGACTCCAGTACATAATTCTACGTTTGTAAGTTCAGCTTTCATAATAAAGAGCTTGAACTGCCAGAGATGAACTGAAAAATGCTATTTTGTTTTTTGTAATGGAAATATTTATAATCTATCATACGTTTGAGAGTGTGTGTCTGTCTGTTCAAGAACTCCGAAACAGTAACAGGACCACCGAATTCGGCATGCAGCTTTCTCTTATCCTAACGTAAAGCAAGATCAGGGTGTGGCTGTGCCAGGACACGGGGATGTGCCTGAAAAGGGATTGCTGCTCAGAAAACCAAACAGACAATCACCAGGCAGGTGTCCCTGCCCTCTCTGTCCAGGACTGCCCCAGCCCTGACCTCTCATCCCCCAAGTACCCTTTAGGGAGAGCAGGGGAGGCTGAAGCTCCTCCCCCCCCTGCCCGCCCCAATTCGTACAGACCATTACTGGCTGCTCTTCATCAGGGAGGGGAAAGTGCACAGTTTGGTGCATTCCTCACTCTGGCTGGAGAGTGCAGGGGACAGACAAATCTGGACCTGCTGCAGCTGGGGGACATGGACCCCTTCCCTGGTTGTGCTTACTGGAGCTGCAGCAGCCATAGAGAGGCGCTTCTCACCTGGCCCCAAACTGCTGCCTTGAGAGAGGGCTGGGGTTGTCCTCCTCTCCCTGGGGCAGCCTGCATCCTGAACCCCTCCTCCCCAGCCCCACTGCAGAGCAATGATTTCTGTGAAACACATACATTCTCATTTTTTTCCAAAAAACAAACTTTAATTGAGTTAAGGACCTGAGCAATGCCAAGTAAAGTAAAAAATATAAAGTAAGCATTGTACGTTTCTGTATTCTGTGTGTGATGGATATTTGAAAATGTAGAAAACACCTAAAATAAGGTATGATCATGCTGGCTACTTGGCCAAGGTGCCAGCTTCATCATCTTGGTACAATTCTTCCTGCTGCTAAATCCTGGTGTCTCTTTCCTTTGGTTTCCAGCCTCTGAAGACACTTTCCAGGGAGCGTCCGTTACCCAATATCTTTAATCTGTATACAGTTCTGACAGTGCTGCTGCAGTTCCTTGTCCATTTCCTCAGCCTGGTGTATCTGTACCGTGGTGCACAGGCCCGCAGCTTTTCCAAGTGAGTGTTGCTGGTTCCTGACGGGCAGAGTGTTAGCATCTTTCTTCAGGCTGCGATTGAGCCCCAAGCTCAAACTGGCTGGGCAGTTCCCATCTGGGAAGGAAGGTGTAGGAAAACCTGCTGCTTTCCTGGTGCTTTTCCTTTGTTTTCCCAGCAGAGCCCCTGTCTGCTTACTCTTATCCTTGGTAGGAAGAAGGGCTGCCAGAAAAGCTGGATTTGAGTTGCAAGTCTAACAAAGGCACCGCACAACTTAGCAGAACTTGGGGATCAGACTGAGAGATGCTGCACTCAAGCAGAAGTTATGGGCTTGGTGCAGAAATTACTGTGTGGGGCTCTAAGGCCTTATGTTATGCAGGTCAGATTGGATCAGTAGTTCCCACCCTGATGAGCATAGAGCAACATTTGGGGGGGTCTAGCTTGCCCTCTGGGGGTGGGACAGAACCACTGGCCAGCCCTCCTCTGCCTCCAGCTCTGTCCCAGCCCACGTGGTGGCCTCAGCCTCCCCACAGCAGTTTCCAGCTGTGGCCCCGTTCCTGGTTGCAGCCTTCACACCCAGCCTCAGCCTAATAAGAAGGAAGGCCGTGGAAAACATTTGGGGATCACTGGACTAGATGATCACAATGGAGTCCTTCTCAGCTAATGAACTGGCCCCTGGTTCCAGTTGTTCTGAAATTCCAGAACTAGGCCTCATTGATCGGAAAGGGCTTTTTGTCTGTCTATGTTTTGAAGGAAAGAGGAGTTTGTGGATTTGTACAAGGAGTTTGAGCCCAGCCTGGTAAACAGCACGGTTTACATTATGTCAATGGCAATGCAGATGGCCACCTTCACCATTAATTACAAGGTAAGACTTTTAAACTGTGATGTTATTGCAAAACATTTGCACTCTGAGGAACTGCGGTGTTTGCAAATTTGAAAGGGAGCCCATGTGCGCTTGGAACATGGCTGTAGTGAGAGACACAAACTTTTTCCGAACTCTCAACATGTCTCTCCACTGAAGGATTTATACCGGTGACCCTGCAGTTAATAATGCCAAACAAATTGCTGTATGTACAAATATAGCTGGTCTGACTAAATCAAGGCAAGACCCAAGCGGGATGTAAGTGTCAAACCGTCTGGGGTATGAGTTCCTATCCCGTGTTTAAATAAGCTTGTGAATTTGGCTTTGGAAACTGCCTCCCGCCAGACCTTGTGAATATGAGCGGCAGCAGCTCTTCTGGTGTTTCAATGCTGCATTTGCCATTTCAGGGCCATCCTTTTATGGAGAGTCTGCGGGAGAACAAACCTCTACTGTGGAGCATTATCCTTTCAGGACTGGCCATTGTGGGCCTTTTGACAGGTTCCTCGCCAGAGTTCAGTGAAAAGTTTGGGCTGGTGGAAATCCCCATGGAGGTGAGCGAGGACCAGATGGAGCGTTTCCATGCTAGCAGACTCTTCTGGAGTAACTGCTATGGAAACCAACACAATGGAACTGTTGCAGCCAGGACTTTCAAAGGGACCTAAAGAAGTTAGGTTACCAGTGATTTCAATGGGAGTCAGTCACCTAACTCAATTTAGGCACTTGCAAAATTCCAAACATCAATTTGGGTTCTGAATTCTCCTGCATACAGATCGAACGCAGCTCACATCTAAGGGCTTAGACTGTAGGACCTTTAAGGTTCCTTCTACTCCTGGGCAAATTCCGCACCTCTGTGCATGTGCAGAATTTATGTCCTCCTAGAATGCTTTGCTTCCCTGCAGAAGAAAAATCACTTTCTGATAGGGAAGCGACGAGAGGTTAGGCAACCCTCCCCAGCAATAAGTTTTGGAGGTCTAGGATAGCTGGCAGAGGGGTAAATCAGTGTAGGTCATGGGACAGAACCCGGGAGACCCCAGCTAGTAGCCCCTATCCTGTTCCTGGCTCAGCTGCTAGCTCTAGGTGGAGTGGGGAAGACAGGACTTTCTCATCCCTACAATGGGATCTGAGCTGGGTCAAAACCACCTCCTGAACTCCCCTTCTTCCTCTTCCCCTTCCCCTATCATTCCTCAGCTGCAGGGGTTTGAGCTGTTCCCTATCTGCATATCCCTCGTGCATCTAGGCCACCTCAGATCTAGACCTTCCTGCTAAGATGTGCCCCCGCTCCCCCCCCGTGCTCAGAATGCCCCAATGAGTCCCATTCCCTCCATGCTTGAACTGCCCAACTAGCTGCACCTGGATCCCTACCCCACTGAGCCTCACTCCCCCAATAGCTTGATTCCCCCACACTGACCCTGTCATCTGAACCCCCCCTTCCCCAGAGTTCTATTATTGTTGCACCCAGATCTCCTGGTGAGCAGCCCCACACCGAACCCGCTCAACCATGCTGAATCTCCCCACACATGGAGCACCTGGCACAGAGGGGCAGGGCCCTCAGGTATTTCTGCACTAGGTCTGGTCCTTGTGCTGTGTCAGGGTTGGGTGCAGCCTCACTGAGTCATGTCCTGAGAGGAGGAGGGGGGAGGGAGGAGCTGTGCAATGCAGCCTGGGGCACCCATAGCCTCCACAGGCCCCTGGACAAAGTGTATTTGTAGCTCTCCATGCCCCTGAAAGAGGCAGGGGCAGCCAGCCCTGAGCGTTGCATGGCACCCCCAAAGTGTGGGGCAATTTAAGAGACCTAGAGCTCCAGCTGCTGCTGCCCCTTTGAATTGCCCTCTTTGCCCCCATCAACAGGCTTGAAGCCACGACGTTTATTTGACAAATGAAATGTATGGAATGTTGCACAATTGATTTTTGGGGCACAGAATGTTCTGAGGGTCCCCTTGGACCCTGTGGTTCAAAGGGGTATTTGTTTCAACTTCCATACTGTAGTTTGCATTCTCAGTGTTTGAGAGAAACCGCTTGTTTATCTTGTAGCTGCAGCTCTTTGTTCTAAATGCCCTTCAACTGAGAACACCTAGGTCATGTTCCCCAACTTGCTGCTCTGGCAGCTCTCACATGAGGTTCAGAAGCTCTGCATCCTCATAGCAGTAGCCTCTCAAAACTTTCACTACATGGTTAGACATGTTTGGATTCCTGACTGGCACAGCGCTTGCTGAACTTGTCGCTGCTAGCCCCATGGTACCCTGGCAGTAAGCTGTCTTTCCCTACCTCCAGAAAGACTCAATGTCTGAGTCTGGTCACACCACAGAGTTCACTTGACTCGCTGCTTCCTTTGTGGCAGTGCGGCGTTGAGAGGAGAGGACTGGACTGTCTGGTTTTGTACTTAGTGCTTACATTCACTGCTGCTCAGTCTTTGTTCATTTATTTTGCTGAAGTCCTGCTTGCCCCTTTATAAGCGCCCATTACACGTTAGTTCTTCTGAAACCTGCAGTAGACAAAGCCTGTTGTATAGCCAAGAATAACTTATTTGAGCTGCTTCCCTTTCAGTTTAAGATGGTGATTGCTCAAGTCTTGCTGGCTGACTTCTTTCTTGCATTGCTGGTGGACCGGATCCTTCAGTTTCTGCTGGGAAGTGCAAAACTGAAAGTGCCTTCCTGAAACAGATTCCAAGCCTCCAACATCCCATCAGTGCTGAATGAGTGGACAAGTGTGAAGGACAACACCCAGGAACACACTTCCCCATTGCAAGAAGAATCTTTATTCGTTTGACAGTAACTTAACCATGCTCTGGAGTAGGCCTGGGAAAGTTTTCTGAAGCGTTTGTTTGGAAACCATGTGGTGTAACAATCAAGGCTGCATGGGGCACTACGCTTTTACATAACATTTCCAGGGGATAACCTGTTGGGAATTTTGTACTGCCCTGTGCTTGAAGTGTTTACAGAATTTGGTAATTAAATCAGAATCAGTGTATTTTAAAACATTTGGAATTTTTATGGGGGGGCTAGTAGTGTAAGAGCTCAATCTTTGAGTAGCTGGAGTATTGTGTCCAGTTCTGGACCCTGCCCGCCCCCACTATAGAAAGGATGCGGACACATTGGAGAGGGTCCAGTGGAGGGCAACCAAAATGAGACAGAGGCTGGAGCACATGATCTATGAGGAGAGGCTGAGGGACTTAGTCTGCAGAAGAGAAGAGTTAGGAGAGATTTGATAGCAGCCTGCAACTCCCTGAAGGGGGTTCCAGAGAGGCTGTTCTCAGTAGTGACGGATGGCAGAACAAGGTGCAATGGTCTCAAATGACAGTGGGGGAAGTCACGGTTGGATATTAGGAAAAACAATTTCCCTAGGAGGGTGGTGAAGCACTGGAATGGGTTCCCTAGGGAGGGAATGGAATCTCCATTCCAAGAGGTTTTTAAGTCTTGGCTTAACATCCCTGGCTGCGTTGATTTAGTTGGGCTTGATCCTGCTTTGGGTAGGGGGCTGGACTTGATGTCTTCCTGAGGTCTCTTCCAACCCTATGATTCCCTTGACATTGGTGCTGAGATTGAGACACTTGTCCCTCAATTAGAAAGAAATAAGGCAGGAGTATAATTATAAATATGCAAGGAGGCTTAAACACAGTCTGGTTCATTAGTATGACAATAGCAGCAGGAGCAGCCTCTTTAACCCCTGGCTGTGTCTACATTGGCAAGATTTTGCACACAAGCTTGCCACCTGTTTACAGTGGCCATGAATACTTGCGCAAGAACACTGACATTCTAATGTATGAAATCAGGGCTTCTTGCGCATATACGCTGATGCTCCTGCTCAGGGTTAAGCCCTCTTGTGCAACTGTTCTTGCACAAGAGGCCAGTGTAGCGAGGCAACGTTAATTTCTTGCGCAAGAAAGCCCGATGGCTAAAATGGCCAGCAGCGCTTTCTTGCGCAAGAGAGCGTCTACACTGGACCGGATGCTCTTGTGCAAAAGCACATGCCAGTGTAGATGCTCTTTTGAGCAAATACTTAACGCTAAAAGTATTTGCGCAAAATCTTGCCAATGTAGACATAGCCCCTGTGTTTGCTCAGTATTTCTGTAGTATAAAATTTATCAACTAAGTTACCCCATTTTTTAAAAAGGGAGCACCATCTAGAACAGGGGTCTCCAACCTTTTTAAGCATGTGATCACTTTTTGAATTTAAGTGCAATCCAAGATCTACCTCATATGTAAATACTCTTGCCCCACCTCCTTCCCATCCCTTCTCCAAGGCCCTGCCCCTGCTCATTCTATTCTCCCTCTCTTGCCTAGCCATCTGGAGTGTGAGGGGCTCTGAGTTGCTCAGGGGGAGCAGGTGGGATGTAGGAAGGGGTTCTAGGCACAGGCTCTGGAAGGCATTTAGATGCAGGGGTGCTCAGGGCTAGGGGGAGGAGCTTGGGCTACGTCTACACTGGCGTGATCTTGCGCAAAAAGTCTTTAGTGTAAGAGTTCGTGTGTTAAAGTAGTTGTGCCAGAGAGCGTCTACACTGGCATGTTCTTCTGCACAAGAGCATCCTTGCCAGCATAGATGCTCTCTTGTGCAAGAAAGCGCTGATGGCCATTTTAATCATAGGGCTTTCTTGTGCAAGAACAGTTGCGCAAAAGGGCTTCTTCCTGAGCGGGCGCATCAGAGTTCTGGCGCAAGCCCTGATTTCATACAGTAGAACGGCAGTTTACTTTCGCAAGAACATGCAGCCAGTGTAGCCAGTCAGCAAGTTTTTGTGCAAGACCACAGCAGTGTTGACACAGCCCAAGGTGCAGTAGGAGATTCATGACTGGGGTAGGAGTGCAGGATGTGGGCTCTAGCTGGGTACTGCTGGTGGCTCCTGATTAGTACAGCTAAGGCAGGTTCCAACCCTGCAAACTTGCTCAATCCCTAGTCCTGTTGTGCCCCCTCTCTACTCTGTGGAGAAAGGGTATAGAGTGGGAGGGTGCACCTCGACATCGGCTCCCCACTGGGAGGGGCAGCTCCAAGATCTAGAATGACCACTGATCTAGAATAAAAAGGAGTTACCAACAGAAGAGAAACAGCTGGTGCTAACAGACCTAAGAAAAAGTATTCAATCTTCATTAACCTTTAAACGTATACTGAGGAAGAAAACATGAGCATCATTCTTGCTGTCTGCTACACCGACAAGTAAAACATATGGGCTGCGTCTAGACTGGCCAGTTTTTGCGGAAAATCAGCCGCTTT
>JANRFK010002741.1:9368360-9380125 GCA_030068395.1 Apalone spinifera | reverse complement strand
TCCTTCTTGAAATGCGGTGTCCAGAACTAGACACAATACTCCAACTGAGGCCTACCTAGCGCAGAGTAGAGCGGAAGAATGGCTTCTCATGTCTTGCTCACAATACACCTGTTAATGCATCCCAGAATCATGTTTGCTTTTTTTACAACAGCATCACACTGATAGCTCATATTCAGCTTGTGGTCCACTTTAACCCCTAGAGCCCTTTCTGCAGTACTCCTTCCTAGACAGTCGCTTCCCATTCTGTATGTGTGAAACTGATTATTCCTTCCTAAGTGGAGCACTTTGCATTTGTCTTTATTAAACTTTATCCTGTTTACCTCAGACCATTTCTCCAATTTGTCCAGGTCATTTTGAATTATGACCCTATCCTCCAGATTAGTCGCAACCCCTCCCAACTTGGTATCATCTGCAAACTTATACTGAGGTGTCTCAATATAATATTCAGCAAAACGTCCTCAACAGCTATACAACATACACTTCACCTGGTCTGTACTATTAGCTTAATGATAACGGGAATTCAGGATTTCCTTGGGCAATATAATAGCATTAACTGTGTACAGGCAGAACCTCAGCAATGAGGAGGATAGACTAAGCTTAGGTAAAAAACAAAAAACAAGCCCTTTGTCAGGAACTTCCACACAATGTCATTTTTCCCTCATCATGTTTTTTAGCGCACCCTAGAGTGGTCTAAAGTATTGTGCACAGCAAATGTTACCACTTTAAAAAACCCTCCTCTAATGACCGCTTGTCAAGGCATCATCAAAGCGATTTAGAGATGAGAGAAGAAAAATAATCAATCCCCCTTTCTCTGCAGCCGTCTGGGTTTTACTACTTAACAAAAATTATGTATTTAATGATGAACATCTGCTTACCAAGTTGCTCCGATAGATTCCGGAGGTACTGTGTACTCTCTTCTGTGAAAGCCTGCAACAAGTTCACTGCTTGTTGTAGTTCATCCAACTTCAAAATACACAAAAAAAAGGTTACAGGGAAACTTGAGAGAGAAAATGCTTTAGGAATGTAGCAAGCTGGTTGAATAAAGCAGAAGCCAAACCAAAGCATTTGGTGATGATTTCATTAGAAATGTACATTCATCTCCCTTTCATAACTCGTGATGCAGGTTTGGAGTGTAGGAGGATATTGAAATACGACAGCTGATTCTTTCTGTTTATTGCTGGGAATCATTTATTAAACAATGTACTATGTTCAGTGATCTCATTGCCTTTGAGAGAGAATTCTATTCTCTATACCAAACCAGATAATTAGTCTCTTTCATAAGCTGACATATCGGAAGACAAATTATTCAGACACAATAGGTCAGCTGACACTTGTTTGACCATTAATGATTTTTAATCTCTTTAATACATTTCAGATTCTATAAAAACTCACCATGATTTCCATGCAGTCAAAGACCTCACCCTGGCTATCCAGTATTTGCTGATAGTTTGGCTTGCTGCTGAGAACTTTGGCCTGTGATGCTCCAAGATAACTAGCAGGTTCCATTTGTACTTCATTCATCTTGACCTGCTCCAGTTGTCTTGAAAACAAAAGCACAGTACACATGTAACCACTGCACATGGAGAGTACCCACTTCCAATGAAATGGGCATGGTTAGAAGAAGATTATTTGCATTTCTGCCATCTGCCACGGGATCTCCAAAGTGTTCCAGTAAAACACAATTTAAAACTTATCACTAATAATGTCAGGAAGTCAAATCCTGACTACACATCCCAATTAAACATATTTCCATAATTCACCACATCTCCAAAGACAAGACCGGTGTGTACTTTTCATTTCTGAGTCCTTTGTTGAGTATTTTTAAACAAGATTTAATTCCTTTAATACATTTTCTTCCATGTGTTAATCATGCTGTCAGCCCTGAAGAACAGGAATTTCTTGAATGACCTTTGCTGCTGCTTCATTATGCAACTGTGGGCTGATATATTTAAGTTAAACTATGCATGGATCACTCGATTTACAACTGATCATGAAGTGCTGAAGTCTTTTAATGTACACAATTTGAGTTCTAGAGCATTACAATTAAATACAATAGAGGATCAAGTTAACTAGTGTCCAGATTTAATATGGAGAATTTAACAGTGCTAATTTTTAGCTGAAAGGGACAGACAGAAAAGGATAATAATCTAACCTGGACATTTCTTCTGCACTTTTCTGGAAACTCAGTAGAAGCTGATCCCAAGTTTGAGACTCCGTAGAAAACCTTTAGAATGAATGGATGAAATATAGTTACCACATACTGTGGGAGAGGAATTGCCTTTCTTGGGCTTCACCTATGTAAGCAAACTAGAGAAATTACATCAGAACCCTAGCTTTACTTTGGGCCAGAATTTTGCCTTCTGATTTATGAGAGACATATACAGATTCAGATGGGGACAGATTCAGCCATGGAATAAACAGTGCTGACAAATGGAGTTAGGGTTGTTTACACTTCAGCACAACTAGACTCAAGATTTGTAGCTGCCACATGAATGCTAGTGAATACCTCCAGAGAAGATGATGCTTGTAATTCATACCCTGATCATGGTTTAATTCTAGGACCAACAAAGGCTTAGAGGTTGCCCAAAGTCTCTAGAAACTTCAAAATAAACCAGTGACCTAAAGCACCAGGAAGACTGTTTGTAGAGTCTAGCTCCCACTCTCAATCTCAGAGTGGGTTTCTCCTTTTAATAAAACCCAAGTTGGTTCTATGTTAGGCTTCCCTTCACACAGCGTCCTGTCACCATTTCAGATTCTCGAATCATTGCTGATTATACCACATACTGTGAGAAAAGGCACAACTGTGTCCATTCAGCCATACAAAGCCAGACCTAGGCTCAGTTAATCTTACCTAGTTATATATTCCTTCATCTGGGCCAATGACGTGTTTAGTGCAGGGTCTGATGAAATACTAAAACAGAAATAAAAGATCAGTGAGATTCTAAGGAGATGTTCTGGGGCACTATCCACGCTATGCAGGATTTGTGATGACTGTTTAGTGTTTGTGCAGTACCGCTGTGTAAATGCACTTCAATCAAAATTTTGGTTATTCCAAGATATAAATGTAAACAAGAAAACTCGGGTTGATGTGCCAAGCAATAGAAACATTGGTGCCATGACTATTTAGATAAACATTCTCTTTTAGTCATCATGATTCTATGATTAGCTATTAAAGACATTAAACATAGTTTCCACATTTTTCACATGTATAGCTGAAGCATACCTGCATAACCTATTTGACTAAAGTGTGGAATTTTAGCACCCATAAACTTCAAGTTCTTATGTAAGTTTTGTAACCAAATATAGTACCATTTTAGCCTACATCTGCACTGTTGCACCCAATGACCTGCAATAGGTCGTTACTGTCTGCAATATGAGTCTTGACAAATTTCATGAATTGTAATAGAAGATATTTAGGCAGGTACTGGGACAGAAATAGCAAACTCCAGCCCCATGACAGATAGTCATTACCCGGTTAGCTCTTCTGTACATTTCTTTAGCGTTCCATCAAGTTTCAATCTCTCGGTGCAACGCATCAGCTCTTCTGAAACTGAATTCACTGGAGGTGGGGACAAGACAACCAGAAAGTGTGAAGTAGTTAAGCATCAGACAGTACCTGTTCTCTCCAGAGCTTACTTAAAGACTAAAGTAAACTACAGTAAACTTCCAATAATCCGGCACCTTTAGGACCCAGGGGGTGCCGGATTATCAGATATGACAGACTATTGGAAGGGGGGGGCTGAGGGGTCTGGGGTGGAGTGGGGGGGGGGATGGGGATGCGCCCCTCGGCGCTAGGGGACCAACCCAGCAGCACCCCAGCTGCGCTGCCCCAGGCATCCCCAAGATAGCCGCTGCTGAAACTGACCAGCGGCTGACTCCGGGAAACCCAGGAAAGAGCAGCTCCAATGGTCCGGCTGTCAGGAGCACTTCCGGGTTCCAGATGGTGCCGGACCATCAGGAGTGCCGGACCATTGGATGCTGGACCAATGGAGTTTTACTGTACATGGAACACTAGTACTCAGGCCTGTTACATAACACTCTGCTTTCAGCATAACCAGTTCCGTTCCCTAACAGAAGTCATTCCAGATATCAGTCATGCTAACTTTGCTAAGAGAGAATATATATAATGAACACTTACAGTGGGCATTCTCTTGGCACCACTGATGATGCACAATCTGTTATTAGAGCATTGCTTTCAAGGGATTTTTTTGGCTGCTCAAGACCCTTCTCTCCCAAGATATTTAGTGAGTGACCTTTCTCCTGTGCAAGTTGAGAGCCAGAGAAAGATTAAAAATGGGATGTCTGGTCACCCCAGTAAAGGGACAGTCCCCTATTTAAGCCCTCCTGCAGGGGTCCTGACCTTTTATTAACAACTGGCAAATTGTCCCTTCTTTTCTGTTTCTCCCACTAAAGTACTGTCAGATCCTACCGCTGGCTGGATCCCTGCTCATCAGCCACCCATCCACCAGCGATGGGCGGGGGGGAGGAGGGGAGCGGACAAGACTGGTAGCGGAGCGGAGATGTAGCACACAGATCGTGCTCTCTTTTTGGTCCATCAGAGCATCCCATGCTAGGGCCTCAGCCCATTTCTGCTGCAGTGACTGCTGAGTGCACACTGGCACCAGGCGGTGGCCAGTTGTATGTTGCCTCTGTTGCCCACCTATAGGCCCTTTATGTGCTCTCACCTCACTGTCCTCTCCCTGCTTTGCCCTTTCACTCCCTCCCAGAACCACTGCTCCCCGGTGGGACATGTCCTGCTCAGAGCACTGTGCAGGAAACCAGCCCTTGGCCAGAGTGCTCAGGTCACCAACAGCCTAGCCAGCAGGCTTCTTCCTTTCCCCACCGCCTCTGGCTGGGCTGGCACTCTGGGAAAGCCCAAGACCTTCCAGCTTGGAGTGATGTTCAATAGAAGCCAAGCCATCTATGTGCCAAAGCTTCACACAACACTGGCATGTGGAAGCCTCTCTGCTATTCAGATAAGCTCTTGGAGTGGCAGGAGGAAGCAAACCTGTTCACACTCCGAACCTCCAGACTCCACAGCAGCCCCCAGCACAGGGGCATAGCACCCTCTTCACTGCAGTTCTCCGCCCCAGGTCCTGCCCCATCCCCTAGGCACCCTCCCCTTCAGAGTCACCTCTCTGGCTGGGTTCACTGAAGTCCCTACAGTTAGGTTCCTAGGCCTTGATGCACAATGCATCCTTTGGGCTTAACTCTCTCCTGCACATGCTGTAGCTGGAGGCAGCTAGGTTATGTCAATAGCCAACAGCAGCCTGGAAGTGTTAGCTGCCTTTTGACATTATGCAGAAAGGAAAGAACAAGCTGCTTCCATCTACATGGTGACATGGTGGTGGGCGAGATGAGCTCTACAAAGACACAAGCCAAATCATCCCTTCTATCCCCCCACACTTCTCATAGTTGGAAACAGCTCCTGTCCCTTCCCTCCCAGACAGTGCCAAAAGGCTGCTGGTCACATTCTGGTATGAACCCTAGCAGAAATCGAGGGAGAAGATGGGGATGTGACCCTGTGTGCACCCCACATCATGTTGGTTCAGGAACATACTGCTCCTGATACCAGGAGAGGCACGTCTGTCCCAAGAGCTCAGCCAGGCATAGAGGATGAAGAATGAAGGGCAGAGAAGGTTAAGTCAGTCAACCCCCTATGAGACAGGTATATGGTACGGTGGAGGAGGAGAGGTGCAAATCACTTCTTCCCATGTGTGTGTGGGGGGGGGATTGGGGCAGGAGGTTGTGTCACTTCTCTTGGTGCATGTGGAGGTAGGGGTATGTATCACCTTCCGGTGGTGGTGGTGTGTGTGTGTTGGGGGGGGTCACTTCTCCCCATGTGAACCCTAAAGCCTTAAAGATAAGGTAAAAAAGAATCCCTCTACTCATTTTTTCTTGTGAATAGGGGATAAGTCTACTTGATATTAATTTAAGTGTTTTTACAGCATAGTTCTGATTGATTGCTGTTGAACTCACTTGAATACAAGTAATATTACAGGTTGTCCCATATTTAGCATATGGAAATACTGTCACCCTAATTATTACTCTTCTCTTCGTCACATGTATAGCAGTACTCTGTCATTAAACAGATCATATGAAGACCCACCGTTTGCTTTAAAAGCCTCAGGGCTGAAGCCATCAGTCTGCTTCAAGAAATCTTCAAGCTTCTGGGCGGAGAACTGGGAGAACAGAGAGGTTTTTGTTTTGTTTTGTTTTTTAAGACTATTCAAAATGTCTCATCTGACACTGGGCTGCTTTTTCATTAGACTACTCAGTGAGGTGAAGTTGTTAAAGTTTTGCCAACCGCAAAAGGAAGATGATTCTAGAATCTCAGCAAGTTTTCTCTTCCAAGATTATTACAGGTTGAATCTCCCTAGGCCAGCACCTTGGGATTTGACTGGTACGGAGCCAGAGAATTTGCTGAATCATGAGAAGTCAATATTGTCTAGCAGAATTACCAAACACTTCCATTGCTTACTGGGCTCTTAGAAGACATTTAGGGGTAAATTAGAACTAAACAGCACAGAACACTGAGAGCCAGGACTGGTAGTTGTAAACAAACTTTATGACACAGCAGGAAACTTGGAACACCGGGCATTGGCATCAGTGTGCAGCCAAAAGTAAACAAAAGCTTTCAGTACTGTAATATTACACAGCAAGAAATAGTATCTTGGTAGGAATTACATTATAAAATCCTACAAACCAAAAATCAGAGCTTACTGCACTTGAAAGTTCTCTGGCAATTTGGGAACCAACACATTAACATCCCATAGTTAGTGTGACAAAGTAAAATGTGTCACAGTCTAAAGTTCTGTAAACTATTTAGATTCCCTCACGTGTATTAATTATCTCAGTTTATAAACAGTAAAGTTTAGCTTTTGGTATCAGCTTCAAAGTGTTTGCAATCAGTTAATCTTCACAACACTTAAGACGTTTATTCTCCCATTTTACAGAAAAGGAAAGCAAGGCACAGTGAGGGGACCTCCCCTTACCCATGGAGGGTTTCAGGGGGGACTAAAACTCAGGTGTCCTGCTATTGCCAGACCATACCTCACAACACTTGATTATTCATTTATAGACTAAAATGCAGCAAGAAAAATAAAGGATAAGAAGCAGAACAGTACACACATTGGCTGTTAGCAAAGAGGTTTCTTTGGGGACCTAGGACCTCACCTGGAAACTAGATAGCAGGAGCATGGAAAGCCTGTCAGTCTCAGGTAAATCAAGGCTGATTGATTTACTTAGCTCTAAAAATTAAACACAAACACGTTTAAAAGACACCAGTTTACCTCAAACTGTGAGCAGCTGAAATGTCCCTGAGCTGCACATTGTAAGTACTGATGCATGTACACACAAGAGCAGGGACAGTCTACCCAGCATCTTCATTGCCAGAAGAGCCAGTCTCAAGTCCTAAATCGGGAAGTAAAGCAGTTGCTACATGTTGCATGTCAGAGGGGTACTGACAACTTTAACACAGAAGTAAGTTCCTTTTTTAACACAAGCAGCCATTAAGAGTGTTTTTTAATTCCCTAATGTGGAGGCCTGTATTTACTTCTGCACTGGAGAACAGTCTGTCAGTTTGGGGCCGGGAGATTCCTTCCTATGCAGGCCATAGTAGATGAATCTCTCACACCATAGAACTATGAGCTGCTTTGTACAATAAAAGAAAAGGAACAGGTTTACAGGGAATCAAACATAAGACTCAGTCTCTGGACTGCCTACATGGAATATACTCTTTGACAGGAGCTTCCAACTTTTACAGTGAAAGGTCTGATGAGGTACTGCAGATTTTTATAAAGCAGAAGCAGTGATTTGCACTTAGCCAGATGGGGCTCCTCACCTTCAGAATCTCTATACTCATTGGACGTTACAAGTGCATATATACACGTTTCCAAGCAAAGTCAGGGCCCAACTACTGTATTGGTGCTTTATACATTGTCAAAGTTCCACTTGTCCAGGATTTGAACACAAGGCTTTCAGCACGGTTTAACCACCAGGAGGTATATGACACCCACCTGTGACATCCTGGTGAAAAGGAGGGAGTGACTTCCGGCGGTTGGTTCCCTTCAAGCTGGAGCGACACCAAGAGCGACGTGTGATTCGTGGACTAATGGCAAGTGCCCTCGGGGACAAGTTAAATGAACTTGATGCAAGGCCTTTCTTGGGAGATATCCTTTTGGGACTGGGACTCTGAGCAGCTTTCTTGGGGCTAGGACTAGGACAAGATCTTTTCCTGGTAACCATTCCGACTTTGTCACTGGGACTTGAGCTCACATTAGCCTTGTTTCCAGCCCCAGGACTAATCATTTTGTTTGGCTTTGAAAAGCATTCAGGCTCCACTTTCGTCTCACTGGGCTCACATTCTAGAAGAAATGTACATAACAGATAAAATCCATTGAAACGCTAAAGCAGAGGGAATGAATTCTCATTGGATTTGGAATATTAATTCAGGGCCTTTCACCTATGCATCACTGTTTCAAATCCATCTCAGCATGATAGTGGCTGAAAGATGTTGCAATGTGATGGTTGCGTTACCTTTTTCAGGAAACTGCCAAAAGAGTCAGAGTGCAAACCATTTGAGCCCCCTGTTCCCACCTGCTCCTTCAATTCATCTTTACCCAGCCTCTGCAGAATCTAGGAAGGGAGGAAGGACAGGGCTGTAGAGATGAAGCAATTGGGAAAGCACAATCTGGCCTGGTATGTGCACTCACAGCTCGGACTTGCAATCCAATGCTACAGAGCCCCTCACACTCTGCTGACATTATCCCCGTGTATGAAGCAGCTCTAGAAACCAAAACCAACTCTACTGCTGAGAATGTGTCACAACACTGTCATTTACCCAGGTGACTAATAATTGATTCTTTGAAATAAAACCTTACCTTGTGTCCCACCACTGTTCTTCCCATCTTCAACACCAGGAAGGTTCTGTTGGGGGAGATTTTGTGTAGTAAATATTTTCTAGTTCCACAAAACAAAAATCCACATGGAGACAAGGGATGGGAAGAGATGACTAGGCAAGATGCCTGCATGGAGGCTCCTCCAGTCTAAAGCTTAAAAAGATGCATAGTGAAGAACAGTTAGTTGTTCCCTAACTGATGCTTTTGGAGATGTGTTGCTCATGTCCATTCCACATTAGGCATGTGCTTGCCACATGCACTAATCCCAGAAGTTTTTGGACACCTTGTGAAGTGGCACCTGCATGACTCCCTCCATCCTCAGTTCCTTCTTGCCAGAAGCAACAACAGTGAGGAAGGAAGGCAGGTTGTGGAATGGACATGAGCAACAATCTTGACCACCACCAGTTTTGGAACATGTAACTGTCTTCTTCTAAGATTGCTTGCTCATGTCCATTCCACAGTAGGGGACTCCAAGCAGTATCCTTAGAGCAGGGGTGGGGAACCTTTTTTGGGTCAGGAGCCACTGATTCACAGAAAAATCAGTTGGAGTCTGCACACCACAGAAGTGAGAAACAAACAAAAAAAAACCCCAAACATCCACACAAAAACAAAAGACCCCATCACTAACGTGGTCCCTGACTGCGAAGGGGAAAGACACTCCCTGCCTTCTACTCCCACACCAGAGCCAAGGGGCTCCCAGGTTTTATGGTGGGACAACAGGGGGGCTTGAGCACCAGCACAGACTGCCCAATGCTGAGGGGGTCTTGGGGGCCGGATCTAGGGAAGGTGGGGGCCGCATCTGGCCACAGGGCCTGAGAGTCCCCACCACGCCTTAGAGGCAGGTAAGTGTTCACAGCTGCGCAGCCTGTAGCATAGCTTTGCCAAACCCAGCATCGTCTCTGGCCTGCTGAGTGACAGCATAATGAGGCATGAATGTGTGGACAGAGGATCACATCACAGCTCTACAGATGTCTGGATCAGAATGTGTGCCAGGAAGGCTGCCAAGGAGGCAGCAGCGTAGAGGGGAGCCGGTTCCATGGGAGACAGTTTTTAAGCTAGCTCTCTCGCCCACCACTCCCCCGTGCACTGGCTCCCTCCGGCCCCCCTCCCCCTTGCGCTGTAACATTAGTAAGAGTGGAGAATGTTCCGTGCTCTGTCCCTGGCAGCAAGAAGAAACAGGGTTTGGGGAGCTGGCAGCAACCTGTATATCACACCATGCAGGCACCACTGTTGTTCTCCTATGGATACTGCTGAGGGGAAAACTTCCAGCACCAGTGCATGTGGACAGCACAGACACCTACTGTGGAATGGACATGAGAAGCACTTGAAGAACTTTTCTTTCCTAACAACTAATCAATCAAAATGCCCATTGACAGTGGTTAGGCAGCTGGTATGCTGCAACTGCTGCTTATTATGCACAACATGACCAGTTCTAGGCCAACTTGTTATTTTCCATATCCCACAACTGTTGCCATCTCTTCTCATTTGCTTAAACCAGTGATGCTCCACCTTTCCTTTCCACCTGGCAATATATGACACATAGGACGACTATGACTCCTTGATGCCCTATTTGCAACCCATGTATGGATCATGACTTCCAGACCAAGAGCCTGTGGATTAAGCTGCAAGCTCCCTGGACAGGGATTGTCTTTTATTACACATTTCTGAAGAAAATTCAACACATACAGGCCCTAATCTCAGACCAGGGTCTCTAGACACTGCTTCAATACAGATATTTAACAAAAATGCATTTTAAAGCTGGAGAAGGGGCCAGTCCTCACCTGCAGTAGCATTTCCTGTAACCAGGCCTCTTCAGTCCTGCAACACCAAACACATGTGAAGTAGTAACCTGGCCAAACCTACTGACTTCTTGCAGCCACCCAAGATTTCTCCAAAGCCATCCTATTTGTTATTCTAGGAAACAATGTCAAAGATACTGCATGGATGGAGCAGCACTGGGACAGTCACCCTCTCCCTCCTGGGAAGCTCAGGGACACAGGGCCTGTTGCCTACCAGTGGCTCTCCTCTCTTCCAGACTACCATACCTCCTTGCAGGAGGAGTTTGATTTTCTTTGCATCCCTCAAATTTCAGCTCACTTAAAAACTACTTGTTTACAAAATTAGACATACAAATACAGAAGCGTCACAGCACACTATTACTGAAAAACTGCTTAAGTTCTTTATCACACAATTCTAAATTAAATACAATATTTATATTCCAGTTGCATTTCAGTAGATGATAGACAGAACAGTATAAATGAGTTACTGTCTGTATGAAATTTTAGTTTGCACCAACTTCACTAGTGCTTTTTATGTAGCTGGATATAAAAGTAGGCTAATCCTAGATGAGAGGACATATCCCCAGGAAGACCTCTACATACTACTGGCCTACAGGGTACCGGCTAGACCCAGGTCACAGGAGCACCAGGATGGAGAGGATGAGGTGTGAAGGCCTGCCAAGCCCCATGGAAGAGGGAAGGGGGATTACCCATCCACATAGGGGCAGCATCCCAGGATGGAGTCAGTGGGGCCATGGGGAGGGGAGGTGACGACCCTGGAGCAGGACCCGGGGAGAAATTGCACTGCAGCGAAGCCAGGCTGCCCCTGCCCAGGGCAGGGGCAGGTTAGATCCCAGTAGGAAAAGGCTGGACCATTCTGCCTAATACAGCCTGAGGGAGCCACGTGCCCCCTGCACACCCTGGGACCCTAGTGGGGCGGGGTGACATCAAGGAGCCCCGGGGAGGAGGGACACAGGGGCCACCCCCACCAAGGAGCCCCAGGGGAGGAGGAGTGACATGGGGGGCGGGTCGACACCAGGGCCGCTCCCACCAAGGAGCCCCAGGGGGGGCGGAGTGAGATGGGGGA
>JANRFK010002741.1:9333553-9356061 GCA_030068395.1 Apalone spinifera | reverse complement strand
GAGGAGAGAGAAAAACACAACAACTTTAGCCAAATAATCATTTGGCTCTTTCAAAAGCAAAAATATTAAATTATCTTAAATTTGAAGGAAAACTAAAACAACCCTATCCTTGCAAAACAGGCAACTTTCAAATACCCTGGGCCTTGAGAAAGCAAATATACGTAAATATGCCTTGAGAAAGCAAATATACGTAAAATGAGAAGAAAAAAAAACCTGCTGTCTTTACCAGCAAAAGACAAGCCATCTGGTCCATGATACGTACTTCCCCATTTGGGAAGTATTCAGGGTACACCTTTATAATGAAACCATGACTGAGATTACTAAAACATGGACTGCACCTGAGATTTTCAAAAGTATTAGGCTCTAAAGATGCAGAAAGGTGCCTGATGGCATTTTCAGAAGCATTCAGGTGCCAAATTCACCAATGAAATCAATGGGTGGTCAGCATCAGAATGCTTTTGAAAATCCCAGTAGGTCAATTATTTGCATTTTTGGATACCTAAATAATTTTCAATCTCAAATTCAAATTAAGTTAATTTGCATTCAAAAAAAGAATCCAATTACTGTGAACAGAGATTAAAAGGCCAAATCCTTGGGTCCAGCTAAGCAGCAGTCAGTGCAAGACCCTAGGGTAGGGGTAAGAGATAGAAAGGTGGTTTTATGCACATTTCTGCTCCCCAATCCTGAGACTGAGTTTCAAATGCACTTTGCAGTTACTTCTAACTCCAACCACACACCCTCAGTGCAGACCAGCCACCAAACCCAGGTGGGCAGAGCTACACCATATTCAGCCCTCCCACCAGAAATTAGTTGGCAGGAACAGACCTACAAAAGGCGGGCCAGAGAACTCAGTTGAGACACAGTCACCAGAGGAGCCAGATACCTCCTGCAAGCTCCCAAACTGGGAGGCAACTGCAGACCCTGAGGGAGACAAGGAATGGCCAGGATTGCAAAGGCCACTTATAGACCTGAGCACAGAGGAGCTACAAGCACTAGCTGAGGCCTTCAACAACCAGGATGACCCTCTATAGAGCCAGGTATGGCCTGAGGGGGAGTGAGGAAGTGGCCCAAGAATAGAGAACACTTGTCTGCAACGCTGCAGTCAGGACCACTTTGCCACTGCTAGGGCCCTGGGCTGGGACAAAGCAGAGTGTGTGGGTCTGCATCCCCCCTTTTCTTCAACAAGAAACCTGCACTTGTTGGCCCTTCACCAGAGCTAGGAATCCTGACTGTTTTGCTGCTCAGCCTGGGTACCGGCCTCAGCCACAACCTGTCTGCTGGCCAGCTCAGCAATGAGGTTTGTTGTTTGATCACAGATACAAGCTCACATGCATCCCCAGTCACCTGGGGATTTCTCACATCAAGAGATATGTCTCTGGGAGGGATAAGTGAGGGAGGCTGGCCACCCACAGACTAGGAAGAGCCACTCCAATGGACTACATCCCCTAAGAATCATTCTGCCAGCTAGGGATTGCCAGCATGCAAGCAGCCAACATATCCCCTCCTCCCCTGTGGCTTTATGCCTCCTCAGAATTCCATGTGGGCAGCTTCCTGTAGAAAAAAATAGAAGACCAAGGGATTTGGTCCCAAAGATATCACACACTGATGGGAAGAGGGATCCAGGTGTGTCTCAGTGCTTAATTTGGCACAGGGCTGAGCCAGCATCTCTAGGCTGGCAGTTCATAGCCCTGGAACCTATTTGCTTGCTGCATGTTATGAATGATGTAAAAAACCTAAACAAAACAAAACAAAAACTTGTGAGCCCTGTTATTAAGCTCTGGATACAACCCTTCATAAAACACACTCTCATGGAAGTGTGACAGCTCAGCAAAGGGCATATTTCCATGTAAAGAGGAAAGCACTAATGTCTTTGTTTTTAAATCACCCAGTTAAGCCCTACATTACAAGATGTATCAAGTTTTTCCATTCCACTTTCTAAAAGGAGGTGTTGATATCTCCTGGATGTAAAAATACAGATTTTTTTTTCCTTTAACAATCTTCAGTAAAGACACATAAATGCGCATTGCTGTTGGAAAGTCTCACTGGTCTATTGAAATTTCCCAAGTAAGCAAACAAAATATCCAAGGATAACTGATCACCATTTAACTTTTAATTTAGATCCGATTCATGAAATATTTTGTAGTATCTTAAGTAATAAAGTAAGTCTTCTTTATTATAACTTTTAAAGTAGTAAATATTTAGTTCTTGGTTACTACCTTGTTGGTAGCAAGAGGCTTCCTTATAGTACTCACTATTAATTTTTTCTGAGAAGGAGATAGATGTGGTCAGGGATGCACAAATTACGGGGAACAGATTAGAAGGGTGAGAATTAACAAGGTACGATTAGTCAGAAGTATCAGTACATGTACACTGGCTCTCTCTTTTGTAGTGTTCTGACACTGTGGCATAAAGACCGGGAGGCCCCGGTGATATAAGGAACAAGAGAGAGAAGCCTCTGGCTCTGGACTAGAGAGACTTCTCAAGCAGGGACACAAGAAATACTTATTTTACAGACAGCTTTTCTTTACTGGGGTTCTTACCAGAATTTGGTGTCGATGGAGAGTTTGCCTGGTTACCCTGGGCCACCACATTTGTAGCATCCACTGCTGTTTTTGCTGCATAAATGTTAGCCTCTTCCTGGAACTTCCCCATATTTTTTTTGTACCGGATTCTTTTGTTACCAAACCAGTTGGAGACCTAGAAAGACAGTCCTGTCAGTATCCGAGCACATTATCTTTGTTTTCTAGTAGTTATTGAGGTTGCCACCAGATGTAGCTCTTAAACTAAATGGAAAAAAAACTTAGAAGTGGTGTGGCAAATTTTTCCATCTAATAAAATCTAGGATTATAAAAGCATCTTTTCATAATGAGCCATGAGAGTATAATTGCAAGTCTTCTAGTGACAGAGGACTATTGGTATTTTGCAAAAGCCACACAAAATTTTAAAAATAAAAAAGCATCTTTACAATTACAGCAATTTGGGTAAAGCATTGTATACCTGTGAGACTGTGATGCCACCCTTCTTTGCTAGCTCTTCTTTGGCTTCTTCACTGGGGTAAGGGTTACTCAGGTGGGAATAAAAATATTCATTCAGTACTTCTGTTGCCTGTTTGCTGAAGTTACGCCGTTTACGCCTATAAATACACAATAGTTATTCTTTCTGCTAAACATAACGACCATACTGGATCAGACCAAAGGTCCATCTAGCCCAGTATCCTGTCTACCAACAGTTGCCCATGCCAGGTGCCCCAAGAGGGAGTAAACATCAAGTAATCAACACATGATCCCTCTCCTGCCATCCATTTGTAGCCTCTGATAAACGGAGGCTAGGGACATCATTCCTACCCATCCTGGCTAGTAGCCAGTGATGAACCTAAACTCCATTAATTTATCTAGCTCTTTTTTGAACTCTGTTCTAGTCCTAGTCTTCACAATATTCTCTGGCAAGGAGTTCCACAAGTTGACTCTGCACTGTGTGAAGAAAAACTTTGTTTGTTTTAAACCCGCTACATATTAACTTCATTTGATGATCGCTAGTGCTTATATTATGGGAACAAGTAAAAAAAAAATCTTTTCCTTATTCACTTTCTCCACACTAGTCATGATTTTATAGACCTCAATCATATCCCCCTTTAGTCTCCTCTTTTCTAAGCTGAGAAGTCCCAGTCTTTTTAATCTCTCTTCATATGGGACCTGTTCCAAACCCTTAATAGTTTGTTGCCCTATGTTAAAATACTTATCACAAATCTCTCATCTCTGAAATTTACTCTATATTGTTTCAGCAAATACACAAGACAGACTTAATTGCTATTGAAATTATATTAACAAAGCATACTTCATGAACATGACATGTGGTGTATATTTAAAGATATTTATACTAGTTTAAGGTTGTAAATGCAGGCCTTGCAACTTATAATTACTGGCATCGAGCCACATCACAAAACCTGGTTCGAGCCAATAGCTATTGCCATTGGGTCATGCTTGTTTATTACCTTGCATCAAGAAATCGTGAGCGCAAAATCATCACTGCTTCACATGTGCTCTGTTTCAGTTGCATCTGGATAGTGCTGAATTTGCCATGGATTATGTTCACCATGCGCTCAATTTCTTTGGGTGAAATTGGCCTTGTTCTACTCTGTTCTCTGAGAAGGTTCATAACGTGGGTGGTGAACTCGCTGCAAGCCTGAAAATAAATCAGATTGACAAACACAATAAAGTACCCCCAAAGTTCAGTTTAATTTCCCCAATAAGCAAATAAATCCAGGATTTTAATTCACATTTAGCTTTACTCCTCTATTTGCTCTTAAAATACTGCAACAAGTAAAATCTCTCAGTTAGTTTAGACATCAAACTAGACAAGTTAATGAATGTCAAAAGTCCTTTCATTTTAGCCTTATTCTAACATAGCGAGCTGAAGATTTTTTTTTATTGAATTTGCCATCCTTGCATTCACATTAATAGATTATACTCCCTGTTCTGCACTTACAACCAACAGCAAAGGAAAAATGGTTATATTTTTTTAATTGAGATGATAAAAACTCTTCCATGCAGAAAGATCACCTGTTCATATTTCTCTAGCTCAGAGTGGTATATCTGTCGGATCTGTGACAGCTTGGCCCTGTAGTCAGAGTGTTCAATGCTATTGTCATTTGGACAGCCACCTGATGTTGCTGCTACAGCCGTAGGTCCTCCTCTTCCTCTCTTCTCGGGCCCGGAGACACCCTCTGCCAGCAACATGTTATCTAGTCTCATTAGTTGAGCATCGGGGGGATCTTCCTCCTGAATACCGCGAATACTTAACACTAGATAAATATAAACAAGGATCAAAAAGTTATTTCTGAAGTAGGGAAAAAAGCTTTAATTCTGGTGATTTATTTAAATTCTTTTCACAGATTTTAACAGTCACATCTTCAAGAACAAAGAAAAAGGGGACAGTTAATGAAACTGAATCGCAACAAATTCAAAACTCACAAGATGTTACTGAGACCAAGAATTTACCAAAATTCAAAGAGTGTACATTTATATGTATAACAAGAAAATAGAGTTATACTAATTAACATTAAAAAGATTTTGGAAGGGAGTGAAAGCCTCCCGTGTCAGGCCTTGGGGCTAATTTCTAACTATTAAAGGTTAGGATGAGAACTTCAAGAACTGATAACTTCCATATTGGCTCATGCAGGGCTTCATCATCTTCAGAAGCATCAGGTGCTGGCTATTGCTGGAGACAGATCCAGTCCAGGATTCTGATTAAGTATGGTGTAGTGGCAGGAACTGCAAGGAAGTGGAGCGATGCAGCACCATTTCCTCCCAGGCCAGCCCAGTCACTCCACTGCCATATGACTACTTCCACAGGACTACCACTACCGTGGAGAATGAAGGGGGAGCCCAACACTTGCCACCAGCCCCAGCCACCTAGGGCACTACAGGCTAATATGGGCATGGGGGACCGTACCATCCATAGGACAGTGGGGTGGCTGCTGCAGTGTCCCCCAAAGTGCAAGATGGTTCAGGCCGACTGTCCCAAGCCCATGAATAGGATGGCTGGGATGGCTCTGCACTTGGGATGTAAAAGGGTAACTGGTTACTTGATAAGCATTGCCTTATCAGCATGCTTACCAGGATAACCAGTTAACTGGCCCCTGGCCCGGCTTAGCCGCAGTGAGCTCGAGGTGGGGGACAGCAGCTCCAGCGGCCTCCCACCTGCTAAGCAGCAGGCTGGTTACTGGTTAACATTTTAAATGGGATTTTACATCTGTACTCTGCACACACCTCCCCCCGGCCACAGGAACATACTAGCAGCAGTGCGGAGATAGCAGCCAGAAACTGCTCTAGCCCCACTGTGCTGCTGGGTCCCCCAGGGGAGGGAAAGAAATCACCTGGGGATGGCAGGTGGAATCGGGGACAGCACATAACCCCAAGAAGCCTCCCATCCTTACAGCCCTGCAAGAGAGGGATGCCTAGTGACCTGTTAGGAGGGTTTAAGGATTGGCACTGGTCTTAAGGATTGGTGGCCATGTTAGTCCATATCTGCAGCAACAAGGAGTCCTGTGGCACCTTAGAAACTAGCAGATTTATTAGATTTTGTAGGTAAACCCGACTTCACCAAATCAATTGGAGTGGAAGTTACAGAGGCAGGAGTATATATAAGGAAGAAGTTGATTGTGTTGTTAAAGCTAATCAAAGTCAGTATGAAGTGGGTCATTCACAGAATTTGGTGCAGAAATGTGAATATTCAGAAAGGGGAAATTGCCTTTGTCATGCATTAACCAGTTAAGATCCTTTCAATCTTAATTCAACACTATCAATTTAGGATTGAATAAGTACACCAACATTAATATACACTGACAAAATACTGAAACAATATACATAAAATAAAGGTTAGCTTACAATTAGAAATCCATAAGCCAACATTCGCAATTCTGAAAACACACACAAAAATTAGTCTAACTCTTGTTACCACAATATTTTACAGATCATATACAAATTATAAGACGTGCAGACAGTAAGACGACTCTACACAATCTTACTCTAAACTGCCAATGTAGTCAAATTGTTCTCCTCCCTCAATCTATTCTTTCTGCCTTTGCCAGAAAAAAAAACCATAGTCCAAAGGCATGCACACAGGAATAGGGTGTCAACACAAAACAACTTTGCTCCATAAACCATAAAGCTTGTTCCACATAACCGCACTGACTTTAATCAAAAATAGTTCTATTTTACCAGCTAAACACTCCCTCAGTTGCTTAACTTTTTAAAAGTTACACGTCTCCAGCAAAAGAAAATCAACTATCTTCCAACAGCTGGAAGTAATCCTGAATTCCTCTCTCATCCCCTAGAGAAAACAGTTAATTTTTGTATCTTATATGTACTAGGGATGCAAGCAACTAGTCGACTAGTCACTCTCCCCCTCCCCTGGCTGCCTCTATTAGAGGCAGCAAAGGGGGTAGGAGGGGAGAGTAGGAGCTGGCTTAAAAGCCAGTTCCCCCTAGCACCATCTCCGCAGGGGGCAAGGGAGTAGCAGGGACCAGGCTCAAGTTGGGGCTCAGCTGATTCCTGGCTCGTGCCCAGTCCCAGACGCTGCAACTCTGCTTTTTACATGTATTAAGGAGCTTTCCGGCTCTTAAATCAGAAGTGCAGCCAGGAGAGCACAACTCAAGCCGGGCCAGCTGATTCCCAGCTAAGGCCGGGTACCCCCTGCTGCGCTTTAGCCTTTTAAATGTATTAAGAGCCTCTGGGCTCTTAATACATTTAAAAGGCTAAAGCGCAGCAGGGGGGACTCAGCGTGAGGCGGGAATCAGCTGGCCCAGCTCACGCCAGGTCGGCTCTTAATACATTTAAAAGGCAGAACCGCAGCAGGGTTAACACCCAGGGCCAGGAGCTAACCCCACTGCGGCTCCCCTGCTTATCGTCTAATTGACTAGTTGATGGAAAATCCATCAACTTGTAGATTAGTTAATTAACTTATATTTAACATCCCTAATATGTACTACATCTTTTGCAAGAAAGCAAGCGCGTCTAACAGACCAATATGGATTGCAGGTATATCATTTTATGTACAGTATTCCCCTACTACATGTTCAGTTTTAAACAGCATACTTACTGAAGTATTTCAGACAAAATCTTGAGCACCAGACTGGCATTACCTCCAGAGAATAGGCAAAAAGTTCTCCCCTTTTAAATGGTATTAAAATGCATGATGCATAGTGAAACAATGCATGTAGGAAATATTGCCTTGCCTCCTATAGCTAACAGCCCCATGGTCCTTAACTTTGTTTTACTCTCTAACTTTCCAATCTATAATCCTTCCCTTACATGCCAGTCTTCTATTTTCAAATAGTTCTGAAACACAAGTGGGTATTGGGACTGTGACCACAGGGACAAGCGAGCCCAAGGTAGTGTTCCCTGTAAGCAGAGAAGATGTAGTCTCTCCCACCAGCATCACCTCTCCGCCCTCCAGCCACCAGAGACTCTCCCCTCCCCAGCCACAGGGTTGCTTGCTCTCCCACTTGGTGTTGTGGACACGGGTTGGAAAGGAAGAAAATGTTTGGGGCTGGAAGGCTACTTACCCGATGTGCTGGCAGGCAAGATGGTGGAGACCCAACCTTGCTGGCCACTCCTTTCGTGGTACGGCTGCCCCAAGTGGACTGTCTGCAGGACAGCTTTACCTGGCGGGCTCAATGCCCCCAGTGGCCACTCTCAGTTTTGCGTCCCTCCAAACAGCAGCCCCTCCCCTTGCATGTTATAGAAAGAAGTCCCTTTCCCAGGGCTGCCCATTGTCCTGGCACAACCAAACCATGATCTTGCTTTAAGTAAGAAAAATGGAAGCTACATACCACATTTGGTGGCTCTAGCTCTTACCATTTAGGAGGAGTTCTTGAACAAATGGACTCGCAGACAGAGTTAAGTTAGTAACACTTTGTAGGTTACATTTCTACACTGGTAAGTCAGGTGTTTATTTACTGGCACTCTGTTGAGATGATTAGACCTAAGAAATAGAACTCAGCTCTTTTTAAAAAAAGACTTGCTACATAAAGTATATTGTAAACTCCTCCTGGCATTACTATAATTCACTTAAATTATACACATAATTGCCCAAAGATCAAATATTTTAATAGTTAAATAAAGATATTAAGCTGCTCAAAACCAGACCTTCACTGGGGCAGCTGTCATAGGTGGTCAATTTTTAGGCATAATACTTTTCAACATCTCTCTTCAATTAGTTTAACATTCAAGTTACTTTTGGTATTAATAAAAAAAATCTGATTTGTTCAAACTAAACAATCCATTTGAAGAATTCATAACCAAGAATTTGCTGCAAGTAGTAGCCTGTTCAAATAAGCGAGAACAAAAACTGCATTCATTTATATAACAACCCTCCAAAGCCTGGAATCATGAAAAAGGACTGGACAAACAAAACCATAATTAGCACAGGCACTGTACAGGGTGGCATTAAAATCAGCTTGTGGAAGGGTATCTAGATATCACAACTTGCCTGCAAGTTATTTTAGTCCACATCATCTTTATTTAGTACAGGTTTGTCTCGCCAAAAAAAGCGTTTGGAACAGTAGAAAAATGAGAAGCTAAGAATTCTTTAAACAAATTCTAGCCTATGACAGAGGCAAGAGCTAAATCATTTTAGAATCTCTTAAGAAGCAGGTGAATCTCCTTATAACTTTGGCCTGAATTTAAAAAATCCAATCTCATACCTGCTACCACCATTTGCTACACCCATCTGTCTGCCTATAACTTTGTCTCCTCGAAACACCACCAGCTTTCAGAACTTGGCAAGAGAAGTAAAATGGAAGCATTAAAAACCACTAGTCAATATGCTCCTTCAAATCAGGAACATTTGCAGCACAAGGGTTGCCAGATGGTTTCAACAAAAATACCGGACACACTTGACATTACATCACAATCTATACTACATCTTATTTAAAAAATAAATACTGGACATTTATATTTTCTCATTTATATTTTCTCAATTTGTTTCCCGAACAGAAAGCTCAAATACTGGACTGTCCGGTTCAAACCCGCCATTTTTGCACAAAAAGCCTCTCTTGTGCAAGAGCCGTTCTGCTGCTTTTTTTCCTGGGAGAACAGCTCTTGCACAAGAGGGGGGTTTTGTGCAAAAAGGAGCTGTGTAGATAGCTCCTTTTTGTGCAAAAGCCCCTTGCACAAAATGGCAGCTC
Organism: Apalone spinifera; assembly: GCA_030068395.1. Classification (NCBI taxonomy): domain Eukaryota; kingdom Metazoa; phylum Chordata; order Testudines; family Trionychidae; genus Apalone; species Apalone spinifera. The sequence goes on along the minus strand of JANRFK010002741.1, from coordinate 9,346,373 downwards.
ATTAAGTATGCAAATGAGCAGGGCTCAACAAATCAGGCAATCTACTCACCTGTGGCGAGTAGATTTTAGCCCGGTGTGGCTGTGCCGCGCGGTCAGCACATGCGCAGTGTGCGCTTCTGCGCGGCTGGCAAACAGGGCTCGCCACCGCTTGGCGAGTCCTGCAAATGAGACATGGCAATATTCACCGCTTTGCCTCATTTGCATATTTTCTTGCACAGGAGAGCGCAGTATAGACGTAGCCAAAAAGTTTAGCTTGAGTTGCCCCAATCTGATCTCCCAACGCTAGCAAAATGATAACCTGCTAATCTCTCACATACATTAAAGACAAAGGAAATATCAGTGATCAAAAACTTCTAAACTAACATGGGTACTGCACACCATTTTCCCCATATAGTACTGTGCAGATTGGATTGGTCACTTACGTTTAGTGATGGGCTAGCAATGTATTACCTTCTGGTAGCCCACTGAACCGCTAAGCTAATTAGATCAATTTGTTCATCACTGAATCAATATCTTAATAAATGATTAGCATATCAAACTAGACAAAAAGATCAACACTTTGCAGCTACATTAGGTGTGTACTGCATTTTAAAAACACTTTAAAATTTACAACAAGCAAAATTAACACCACGGGGTTGTGTATCAAGACTATTGAACAAAAGTGGGAGTATCTGGACTTTTTCTGGCAGTTAGATAATTACCATGAACAGTACCAGATGATGAATAAAAGAAAAATAAGTTACACTAGAAGATTTACCCCATGTTGTTCGGGCCCTTAACTAAAATAAATTTTGTTTTTCTTCATTTAAATCATTGCTCTGGGGTGGGGCCAGGCGTGAGGGTTCAGTGTGCAGGCTGCATTGTGGAGGGAGGTCTACCCCCAGCCTCTCACTGCAGCAGCTTGGAACCAACAGACAAGCATTTCCATGGCCGTTGCAGTGGGCACAACCAGCGGAAAGGTACATGTGTCCCTGCTGGGGGACAGACACACAGACAAACTCTCTGAAATATACAGTTGATAGCTGTCCTTTCTCCACCCCTGCCCCCTGCTGTCCCAATGGGGTTACAGCTGCCGTGGTTCCCATCACTGGCCCCTGGTTGCCTCCCATTCTGCAGTATAACTGTCCCTCCAGCCAGATCACACCCTTTCCGTGTAATGAGGGGAAAAAAGCATTCCAGGCATATCCCATTGTCATGGAACAACCAAACCCTTGCCTGGTTTTAAGTTATGATAAGAGGAAGCTGCATGCCAAATCTGGTGGTCCTAGCTGTTACAGTTTAGGAGGAATTCTTGAATAAATGAACTCGGATGGACAGACAGATGCAAATGCTTATCGGATAGTCAACTAGGAACTCGACTAGTCACTTCACCCCCCTCCCTTGCTGCCCCTATCAGAGAGAGGCAGCAAGGGGGGAGCAGGAGCTGGTGTTGGGGGGGAGTTGGCTTAAAAACTGGTTCCCCCCAACACCGTCTCCATGAGCGGCAGAGAGCAGTGGGGAAAGAGCATGAGCAGGGACTGAAGCAGTCCCGCTCACAGTAGGGATGTTAAATTCAGATGAATTGGCTAACCGAATAGTCAATGCAATTTTCAGTGTCAATAATGGTGCCTCCTTCTTCGAAAGCGAAAGAGCTTCAGGGAGCACGAGGCCAGCAGGGGACTACAGCAGTCTCCCGTGATGTTTCAAAGTGGCAACGCCACACAGAGACTGGGGTCAGCAGGAGAGTCCCCAGCTAATCCCAGGCTCCACGTGGCGCTGCCGCTTTGAAATGCCACATGCAGCTAGGGACCCAGCTGGCCCTGGGTTGCATGCAGCATTTCAAACCTGCAGACCCTGGGCTCCACACAGCACTGCCACTTTGAAGCACCCTCTTTCCCCCACCCTTTGCTGCCTGCGGCTCTTGCACATTTCAAAGGAAGAGGCATAGAGGGGAACCCGCACCAGTGGGGACTGCTTCGGTCCCCGCTGGCACAGGTTCCCACTGCCTCTCCCCCTTTGAATCCGCTGCATCTCTCCCTTTGAGATATACAATAGCAGCAGACAGCTCTTGTGCATTTCAAAGGGAGAGGCGCAGTGGGATACCCCACTTATTAATAGATTAGTCAATGGAAAGTCCATCAACTACTCAATTAGCTGATTAACCGAAATTTAACATCCCCAGTATAAACCTGGGACAAAATATAATTTAAGCCTAAATTAGTCTTTTTTAAACGTGTCCAGGAGGTAACCAGACAGTTCTAAAGTGTTCTGTCATTCTATTTACGTAGTTATCCCATATTCAATGTTTTAAGCATGACTCAAACTTTCCCAGGCTTAGTAGTATGCCCAAATCTTTTTCTAGCCATCCATCACTTTTATGAAAGCTTTTGAAAAACACCCTTCAGGACCATAATGCCTTTTACACTGGTGCTGTCACGTACACTAACAAGGTATTATACATTCCCCAGCACAACACCCACTACATATTCATCAAAACGTAAAATAATTATACTACACCAAATGTAATTCCCATCATTTCTAATTAATCCTTAATTAAAATACATAACAACCTGAGGTACCAAAACCTCACTCAGTATGCAAATACAATCATTACAATATATTTACATGTCATTAATTAAAGCTCTGCAGTTCTATAATGAACAGTATGAGATCACTGGTGCCAAAATAAAAATGGTATGCAATTTGTTTAGGCTTGTTTTCTCCTCCAGATTTTCTCCGAGAAGGAAACAGAAAAGAAGAGTTAGAGGTAAACACCTCTATAGCCTTCATGGGGCACAAAATCAAAACCCTTACAATTTCAAGGCACTGTTAGAAGAGGGATATGAAAATGCAGGTCTGAACAGCTCACTATGGACAGGTGTAAAATGACTACAAAAAGCACAAGGCATTGGGAGTCAGGGGGCTGTACAGGTGTTTGAGTGGAATTTAATAAACAAGTGATGAGAGGTAAGGGAATCTATGGAGTAAGAAGATTCCTTTTAGCAATCTTTTAAAAACAGAACTGCAGAGTAATTAATTGTCTCAGCAGGAATGGGAACTAGCTAATCAGTACTAACTGCATGTTTGAATTGCCCACATTTTATTCATTTGAAGGCATGGTGCCTATCACAATGGCATTTGGTAGCCATACATTTAAAAAAAAAAAAAAAAAAAAGACGAACACACAAATCACTTCCAGCCATCCCTTACTGCTACCAGGAGAGAAACCCTCAATCTCACAACTTAACAAATGGGCCTCTCGTTGCACCCTGACAGCTATCACTAGCCATGCAAGGGAGTAAATTCCACAGCCAATGACCCTCTGCTAAGAGCAACAGCTATCAATCCCCACTCCCACTGGAGGGAAGTCCGGTTCTAAGGAATGACAAAGTTGCCTCTCCTGGTCTCAAGTGCTGTGGCAGGACACAGCTTTCTTAAAAGTCAAGCTCTGAAGGTCTTGTAGGATTCTCCACCACCAAGGGGAAGAAAACAAGTTCAGAAGGAAGACAAAGGCCAGTGTGTTTCTGAATGCTAAGGAACAAGACACAGCAATGTAGGAATGTCAACAAACAGTGACAAAAAGAAAACACGCATTTAGCCCAACATCACTTGCCAAGTCCTATAATAGAATGAAAAAGAACAAATGGAATTAACCTACTTCAACAGCCAGGAAGGACAACGTACTGAAGTGGAAGGGGAGATGATATATGCTATACATGGCTAAATAAAACACTTATTGATTAGACAAACAGCTATTAAGGGTGGTCTAGATCAGGGCAGGCAAAATACGTCCTGCAGGCTGGATCTGGCCTGCCAAACATCAGTTCCAGAGCCCTATTGTGCAAGGAACTATACAAAAATTTTAAGCTCCTCAGGGCAGGGGCATATATATCACAACTCAGGTGTTTGCTGCAATCAGTCAGGAAAAGGAAGTCCTCAAAAGCATAATATTTGCTTTTACTTCCATTGACATGCACACCTGGATCTTCAAAGCTATAAACAGCTTTTATTTTTGGACAAGCATAGCTTTCTGGAGGCAAGCATCTGATGTTCAGCTGTCATGGTCATCAAGGGGAGAGTATATTAGACAGATTTATTTGCAACAGGGTTTTTAAAATATTCTAAAGACAGAATAGCACCTTTGCCAGTTCTCAAAAAAACGAGTGTTACTGTGAAGGAGGCCAGTATGGACTTCAGTGGAATAATGAGCTGCTGTGCTCCTCAAGGCAGCATCCACCCCCCCATACATTGCTTGGGTTAAGATGCACTGTCAGTAAATGAAGATGGAGTGTGTGTATCTGGGACACGCCTGCAAGTGAAACATCTATGTCACTATATTTATCCCAGTGAAGTATATAAATAAAACTGTCATTCTACAAACATATAATCCAAAAATATAATTTTAGAAGTTTCTAACCCAGAGTTCAAACAGTAGTTTGAGAGAAGGCCAGATTGGGACAAATCCATTTTACGTCGCAAATAAGAATAAGACACTTGTACCACTCTTTAAAAAAAACCCAACATTTTGTGAGCAGGATTTTTCTGCTTTCCAGCTGGCTACTCAATGGAGGGGCACATGGCTTATCCTGAGCTATTGTCAGTTACACTGGCACACTAACAAAGGGAATGTGAGAGAAAGGTTTGGGGGCCAAACGTGTTTTAAACTGATTCAGAGCTAAAAGGAAGCTTGTGTGCTTGGGTCACAAAGAAAGCCTAAACCTTATGCTACAGTATGTCCAGGCTTTTATGTGCTTGAAGCCATAACATCTGCTCTCCATAATTTAAATAAGGAACAGACAGGCCATCAGACATTCAAAAACCTATGAGACCAAAACAAATCCAGCGTAACCAAGATATTGAGTCTCTTGTTACAAATATGTTTAAGTCAAATAGAAGTTCAACTTCCAGGTTGAAACAGAGCAAGCAAATCCCAACATGGAAAAAAATGTAAAGTGTGCTGCAGCACTTGGATTTGTTTCCTTTTAGCTGCCATAAGGTTAGCCCCTGGCTCAATGGAAAGAAAACCATTTACTATAAACAGACATAAGAGACTATAGCATAACAGTTCACATTTCTATCCCTATAAAATTTTCCTCAACTAAAGAAAATTAAGGCCACAGGAATTTTAAATATGCCAGCCATATATTCTTTTCAGACAAAAGTATGAGTGTATTGCATTTCATTTGGCATCAAAGGCACTGTGTGATGCTAAAGACATCACTGAGCATAAAACTAGATGTCCTTTACTTTGGAAATATGGTACAAAAATTAGATGAGAAAATTACAAGCTATTTTTCAGAAAAGATTCCATATCCAGGGCAGTTTTAGCATATTATATTAAGCAACATATAATAATCACATTTCCTCTGGTTAAACAGGTTCTACAAGTAACTATCCTTTAATACAGCATCCTAATGCAGTAAGCTCAAAAGTTTACACAACAAAGCACAATAACACATCCAGAAATTGGTGCCCAGAAGTTTATAGTTGAGCAACTGATACACTGGGTGACCAAAATCAAAATCCATTTGCTCCTAACAATCCCACTCACAAAGAAAATAAATTTCATAAGCCACCTGTCAACTCAATTTCCTGCTGCTTTTGTCTTTTCTCCATCTTTCTGCTGCCTCTCTTTTTTGTGGTCTAGTCAGTTTTCTAATGTAAATCTTAGTCCCTCCACAATTTTGGAAACATTTCCTTTCAAGAAATAGCACGCCATGGCCAACATACTGTTAAAGACACTGTGTATCTGGTTGTCACCCCTTTGTGTCTACCCATGTCTACTCAGATTACATTTGAGCAGTATTATTTCGCTCAAACCAGGGCACCCTTGGAAGCAAGCTACAAATAATATGCAACCTACAGAAGTATGAGACAAGAAATCACCACTAAGGCTTAGGCCTTGATTGAGCAAATGATTTTTACAGCTTCTCTCAACGGCACTTGACCCAGGAGCTGTTCATTTCTGACACCCAACTTTCTGAAAATTCCATCAACACACCTGTTTTTTCCTTGATCTCACACAGCACACTGAAAAGAGCTGGCTTCATTCTGTGGCAATTCAAGGCATGTTTTCTGAAAAGGAGAGAAAGAAAAAAATGAATGCCAAACGGAAGGGGAAAGAGGCAGAGTGCCAAGGTTTATAAAGAATTGATTCTGTGTATTTATAAAAAGGAGCACATCACAGCACAAGATTTACACACATTTGGAAATTCTGATCTCACAGTCACTCAAGATTGCAATCAGAACTCTACACCAGAATAATTTATAGCCTCGAAATACTTAATTGCTTGTAGTTGACAGAAGAAAAACAGAAGTTAAACTCTGCCAAAAGTATAATTCATATTATGCAGTCAACAAAGGGTTGCTTTCTGAATTACTATTCTTCCACTTGCTGCAACAAAGCAGTCCATCTAAAATGAAAGACATCCTCATTTTTACATTATACAGATTCTGAACATTAAACACAAAACAAAACTCAATTACCATTGATCAAATCAAATATAATTTTTTAGTTTAATCAAACTCAAAACAAGTATCAGTTTCCTAACAGGAGACCATCCTAGAACAGAAATGGAAGAAACAGCACCTAGAGGATTGTTAGGATGTCTGTGCAAGAGGAACAAAAGGTAGAGATACTTTTTAAGGAGATGTTGGCCATAATGAGATCAGGACCAGTCTGGCTGTCTGTTAAGGGGCACCTCTTTGCATGAAGGAGGACCTAGTGCCTGAAACTACATCATATATAACTTGCTATAAATTCATAATGTGGAATATCATGCAGAATGTATTTGACTGCATCCTTAGTATGAAATCCTAGCATATATTAACTGCTTCTTTGGAGCTGTTAGTTTTGATGTGAATATATTAAAAGCATTATTTGCATATAATGGACTACACCTTACCTTGACGCATCCATGTAGTTTTGTCAAAGAAAGGGGTTTGCAAAAGAAAGGTTGACAATTGTAGCTCGAGCACCACTAGAATGTTTATCTAATTTTCCAAACAACTAAAGAACATTCTCCTTTTCTACAAGCAAGATACTTCCAATGTTTGAGACACCGCCTAATTTTTTGTCCTTGTTTATCAAACAAATTATGGGGGGCTGGAGATTAATACGTATGTTTTGCTTGTGAAAAGAGAGAGTACATTAAATTACACCACTAGCCATGAATAAACAATGACCCCTTTATTTCACTGTGCCCTCTGGATAAGATACCACTCCAGAATTATTTCTTATTTGTAGTTCAGTATGCCCAACAGGCACTGGTCACAGGAAGATGCAGTAGCTGCCTCAAATAGCTTTCAATTGACATGACAAACAGATGAAAGGTATGATAAACAGATATAAAATACAAACTAATCCAGAAGAGGACAGGCACTAACAAGACATTTTTGCCATTTTTTGTTGGATGGGTATTATTTTAAATTGGAAAGTAGTCCTTTTGCATATGCAATGGAAATTAATTTTATACAAATCTCTAGGAGTCATCTTTGTAAATAATCTGTGTTTTACAGAAGGCTGCTAATCATTTAAGGGGACATGGCCAACTTAAAGGAACAGTTCCATCAAAAAGAAGTTTTAAAATCTATTTTAATGTACTAAAACTACATTACTACATTTCTATTCTGTCAATGCTTTTATTCCTGTTTGACAGAATCTGCATAAACAGTCACATTCACTGATTCCTCTCCATAGTCAGTTTTCCCAGTATCTGTAGGCGATTCACAAGACATTTTAGAAAGCAGAACATGCAAGCATAAATCCACCAAAATTGTTAAGAAACTGAGTGGCAAGTGCAATATCTAAAGCTTATTTCATTTAAAACTACTAAAAACAGCAGCCATGATATGTTGCAGAAGTTAAATATTTTCACGTTTTACTACATTTGGGACTAACATTATAATCTTGTGTACACCAACATATGCAGGGGAGTTACGTTGGCAAATTTCATACTTTCAAGTGATTACTATAAAAAGTGAAAACATATGAAAATTTGTAATCCTTTACTTTTACTTATGTACACTCTTTGTATGCCTGTATATCCTACGAAGCTTGAGACAAACTACAAAAGGAGTTTTCAAACATCCTAATGAGATATACTCTGCATCAGCAAAAATAAAGCTCTCTATCAAAATATACATGAACGCTGAAATTAATTCCTTTGCCTTTTTTCTTATATGGCGAGTAATTTTTGCTTTCCTCCCTACCAATGGAGAAGCTCTTTCATTACCATCTCAGTTGGTCTCTCCTCTAGTCACAGAAGGCATTACATTTTATTTCAGTCTCTCAAGAAGCCTTAAAAATAAGTTTGGCCAAGTATTCTTGCAGCTATTGTATGTTCATTTTTGTTGTCAAGACATTTGTTGTAGGATCACAATACACAGATGAATACTTACTACTTGAAAATCTCATGTACCATATTTCTTCTCTGAAGAGACAGCAAAGACATCAGCTATGGTACAACTCACACCCCAAAAATGATGCCAATTCTCAGCTATAGCCAGATATGTACCTGCAATTCCATCTTGGCTGCTAGACACACTGTGAACCATTATCCTCATTGGGTTAAACAAACACACACACACATTTCTCTGGGGAAGATTTTTAAAGGGACAAAATGGCAACCAGGCATCTGTCTTACACTGGAAGTTAGGTTCTTACCATTTGTGCATTTAACTAAATAATTTAAAAACAACAAAAAAAATCACCTGAGGTTGTTGTGAAAAGAATTTTTAAAGTATGTTCCAAACCAGAAGTAGCCCCCCTTTTTAGATGCTTTCTTTATTGAAGAGACACCATCCTGTTATTCCTTATATAGCGACACGCCAGCTATTGGCAAGGGGTTAAAAACACTCAGTTTCTTTACAAGACCTCATCAATAACATTTATGACAGTCAGCTGCAAGCCTTCCACAAATATTCAAATAGAATATAAGAATTGAGCAAAACAGCACAAGTTGAAGTCCACTGACTTACTTCAATACATGGAGTCAAGGAAGGTATAATGCACACTATCTATCAGCTAAGTAGATCAATAGCTACCCATAGGCAAGCAGCCTGAGAACAAAGGCAGCTGAAAAGAAAGCCAAGTGGGTTCTATTGTCCTTGTTGGATGACAAAACCACCAACTCCAGGCCTTAAAACCCAGCTCTCTTAAAAACAGATCTAAAAATACTGATTTACACACTAAAGAAACTAGATGTTCTGTAGGTTCTTAAAAATAAGCTCTCCAGAAGTTGTTACATAGCTAATAGGGCCAATATTTATTCTTGTATAGAAGGATACAATTAAGGAACCCATTTGATATCAATATTAATGTAGTTTTTGGCAGATAAATTTTAAATAAAACCTTCAGCTCTTCAGTTTTTAACTTGCAATCTAAAACTTAGAATATAAACACTAAAGGTTCTGAAACTCAGAGGCCCCAATGAAGCTATGAGAGTCTGAAACCCAGTACAGTACAATATGCAGGTTTTTTGAATACTGAGTAAAATTAAACTCAAGCAAACACCACATTTGGAGCTAAATCATGGCTAAGCCATCTTGCAGGTAGGTAGAGCAGAACATCAAACAAACATCCTTGACCGCATATGTGCTACTAGAGTGGTTACACTGGCTTTGATGAAGGTGGTTTTGCTTTCTGCACAATGACTTATAGGCTTGCTTACCAAAATTTTCAGTTTGCAAGTAAACTGCACAAATGGACCCATTACTGTCTATAATGCAAGAACCTATTTTATGCATGCACAATCTCACATAAAAGAGCACTTTTTATAAAATTTGAGCCTTCAAAAACTTTGTGCCTAAAAATTAACATTTTTTTAAAGTTTTTGTTTTCTAAAAAGAGTGAAAATAGCTATAGCACTTCAGCCAACACAAAAAGCAGTAGGATCCCGTAATTCAATTATTTTTCACAGGCAAAACAAATTGTTCAGTTCTCCTGGAGGTAAGTTTTGAAAATCCAACAGAACTACAGTGTCTTCTGACACACATTACACTGTGCATGTATTTACTATACAGCAGCAATAAAGAGCTTTAATTGTGTGTTACAGTGACTGCTGAGGACAGCAAGCATGTTAAGGTATGGCTCATACCACCACAAGTACTGGAAAACATGTAAGTTTGAAATAGTAATAGCACCCTCTTCAGTAATGTTTTTCATTTTAACATGCATTATTTTAGAGCAGCAATGGGCAACCTAGTGTGTGGGTCACATGAGTGGCACTCCCTGTCAGTGGGCCATAAGATTATCATAACCAAGATGGTCTCCCGGGACAGGATACTTTTGCTAATTGTGCTTGCATACCCTGAATTTGCAGTGTGCACCAATTAAACTGTAGCAGTGCTTTGATTGCATGCAGAGGCGCTCTCAGTCAGTCAATGTTGCATGCAATCAGCATGCACCTCATTTCATATGCCCTGGCTTTACATGTGTCACTTCAGTAATATCGGTAGGAAAATAGTTACATGGACAGAAACCCGTTGAATCCAGCAATCCTGCACGTGGGCAAAGGTAAACAAAAAGTCTTGCAGGCCACACACAAAACCCCAACATCCCACATATGGCCCTTGGGCCACAAGTTGCCCATCACTGTTTCAGAAAAAACTAGAAATCCTGTGGCACCTGAAAGAGGAACTTATTTTTTTGTCTATAAGCTTTTGTGGTAAAAAAAAAACACTTCAACAGATGCACGGAGACATGCATTCCATAAAATGGTTTTTACCCACAAAAGCTTATGCCCAAATAAATCTTTTAGTCTTTAAGGTGCCACAGGACTCATCATTTTGGCAGATACACACTAATGCAGCTACCCCTCTGTGACGACGCAGTCGGGGTTCCCCCATTCCTACACCCCCGTAGCAGCAAGAACAGACTCCGCCAGTCATAGACTAGAGAGGGGTTTATTGTTCCTTCAGGATACAGCACAGCACATATGTGATGTGGCTACAGCAGCCAGGGCCAGGATGCCTCTGCCCTAGGGTTAAGGGTCCATCGCCCCTAGGCCCCAGCTTTGCCTCTTCTCTTCATGCTTCCCTGACAGCCACTGCCTCCCTCCCAGACCCTGCCCCACAGCCAGGTGCTGATCTCCACCTTCCTCCCTTTGTCTTGCTCCCTGGGAGGCTGAGCCTAGGTGTCTGGGTTAATACACATTTGAGAGAGTCAGTGAGACTCTCACATCACAGCGCAGGGGGACCCCAAGTTATAGAACAGACAGCACCCCCACTACGCTACATCCTCTGAGACTGTTTTAGAGTCAGGGGAACACAGAAGAGCACTTCTGAAGAATCCCTCTCACTCAAAGTAGTCCAAACTATCATTTGAAAAAAACATAAAACAATATCTTTACTCACAAACTCTCTCCTAGGAGACGCCAAGATCATTTAACAACTCAATCAAGAGTTATATGGTAGGAATGTGCAGCTACAATTTTGCTTATCTTCAGATCATACCAGACACATTTATGGGCCTGGGATTTATTTTCAGTAATTCTGTGTACTTAGATAAATCATTTTCATTATAGTTTCTAAAAGTGTAGTTAAAACCTGCTCTACCATTTCTGAAACAATGCAGACCATGAGGTGCCATTGCTTACATTTGCAAGTTAAACTATTTTCAGCTCCAATTCAGCTGCTGACACCAACAGGTAGTTTTCCTAGTACAAAACTTAAATGTCAGGATAAATAAACTTTTCAGAGAACATAAACCTTGGTTTAGGTAATTTATAATGAAGCCATCCGAATGCCTAACCAAAGTCACAAATCACTGTCTGAAATCTGATACATGCATGGGTATTTATTTTGCTAATTTTATAAGCCAGATATGTCTCATAATGAATGTTATTCACTGAAATTAGTTACATCCCCTGGAAGATCACAAGAGTACAATATGCACAAAAGACAATGTACTCAGGAAGGCTTTTTTCTTTAAATAGGTAATAAAGCCAGTTTTCACAGCACCTGATTGCACTGCTCACACATAGCTCTGCCAAAGCACCTTACACCTGAAATGTGCACTGCACACAGGAACTAAATGGCAGATGATATGCCCCTCTCTCTACAAAACACACAGTACTCTACCAGGACACTTAAATCCTGACCTGCTATTACAATCTTGCCATTATTCTACTCCTAAGCCAAATCACACGGAAGTTATGCAAGAGGCAGAAAACATTTTCTCTTGTGACTGGGGCTATGATCTGAACTCCAATCTCCAGTAGTAAAATGAAAATGCACCCATCCTCAATTAAAACATAGCTTGTAAAAATAATTAAATCAACTAACCTCTAGGGAACCATATAAAAGTGTTAAACAGTACCACAGTCTGTTACGAATGGCACAAAGATACAGAATCTCTCCACAAATATACAAAGTAACTGTTCATCTCCCACACTGAAAGCCTCCACATTTATTTCTACTGGGGTGGAAATAAAGTCTAGTTAAAATTTCCCCCTGAGCAGATCTAGCAAGTGAGACATTCAAAAATTAGATCTACATCCCCAAATCCTTTAAGAGCAGCTGAAAAAAAAGAAATGGCTAAGATAATATAGAACTTGTCACCTTTAGGTCACTAGTGCCATTTCAACTAGTGAGTCAAAGATATTCCCATTAGCTGACTTCAGTAAGTAACCTATGCGAAATAGATTAGAGCGTCTCAATTGGATTCTTAGATAAGTGTCTAGATCAGTGTTTCCCAAATGGTATCCCGCGAAGTGAAAATAAGGGTTCCGCGAGAAAACTCCACTACAACAACATTTTATTATTTAATTTTTTTGTACACACTAAATGTGATTTTTCTTCTTAAATATGTGCAATTAAACTAAGTGTTGATCTCATGACC
>JANRFK010002741.1:9323145-9333453 GCA_030068395.1 Apalone spinifera | reverse complement strand
TCACCACTGCCCCCCACAGTTTGCTCCCCACCTGTCCCTCCACAACCAGCTCCCCTCTGCCCCCAGGACTTTCCCCACCCGCCCACTAACTGCACTCCACTACTCCCCAGAGCTAGAGTGTAAAAGCTTAACAAATCCTAGCAGTGACACATGCTGCAGGTTCTACAGTATATAAGCTTTATCCGCCTGGACCACAGTCTATAGAGGTGCAACCTGTAGGGTCAGCATCTGTGCCTCTTCAGCAAAACAAACACCAAGCAAACATTTCCTGTTTTATTCCTAGACAATCATCATATTCAAGATGCCAAATGGTGAATATGCTGAGAAATGATATGGAGCTTTCCCTCTGGGGATGTTCTGTACAGAGTAACTGCTGCATAAGGGCAATTGTTCAGCTAATGGAATTGTGCTGCGTCAACATGAAATTGCATTTTCTCTTGCTGTAGCAAACTCACAAGCGTCTATGAGCAAAAGCTATTAGAAATGACAAGCCCCGTAACTTGTCAGCCCTTCCTGTCATTGTGTGGAGAGACCTGAGCTCAGCAATAACTGCTTGTCTGTATCTTTAACAGTTCAACAACAGTGACATTCTTAACTCGCCTCCTAAGCCATGACTTTTTATTGTCCAAGAGCAATCTTGTTAATGGGATGAAAATGGACTTTTGTGCACTGAGTGCCTCGTTGCCATTTATGTTTGAGTAACTTCAGCTATTAATACTCATAAGCCTCAACCTCTTTCACCAGATGTAGCTGTAGAAAACCAAAAAAAAATTGTGATGCTTGTTCTAGCCACCTTTCATACCATTTAGTAATCAGAAATGCTATTTTGCTTCTATTGACATGAAAACTTTCCACTGATTTCAGTGGGGAAGCAGGATAGGGACCCATGTTCCATTTAGCAATGCTTCAGGGTGAATTACTTGATTTACAGACAAGGCTGGGGAGGTAGGATCTTTTATTGGAAAGTGAGAAACTTTCAAGTAACACAAAGCTTTTCAGGTTTGATGAAGATACTAATGTCACAACCATACTTTTGCCAAACCTGAAGCAGAGCTCTGTGTAGCTCAAAAGCGTCTCTTACCAACAGAAGTTGGTCTAGTAAAAGATATCTCATCTAAGCCCATTTACTCATTTTTTTCCACACCCCAGCCATTTATATGCTTGGAACCTCTCTGCTCCTGCTCCACCAGTGCAGACTGCTGCACAACCAACTCACGCCCAGCACAGCTCCACACGACCACCATCATTTTTTCAATTCTCTCTTAAAATTCTATTCTTCCCTTTGCAGCCCATGTTCTAGCAACCAGCTTTTTAAAAACTGCTCCAAACCCTTTGCTCAGTATATGGGAAATGGGGAATTCTCCAGTCTGCTAAGTGGGATGGGCAGGGCTGAATATTTTTGAAAATCTGGCCAATTACATGTTTCTTTCCTTAGCTGCAAGACTAGGGCAGAAACCAAATATTTTATACACAAAATACTGTGCATTTTTTGGGCATTGACCAAATAAGATACTATGCCCTTATTCAACTGCTTTTCTGTGTAGTCTGAATGATGGCCAAGATGTATTTATTTTTGCATTAGTGTCTCTGGGAGTCTGGGTTCACAAGTTGCATTCTCTGTTGTTGAAGTCAAGGTTTGACCCTTGGTGATCCCAGCTCCAGAGGATGCTACAGTGCTTCTCTCTATAGAAAGCAATCTTCACTACCATGCCCTCCTAGGAGGATATGCCCTAAAAGTGTAACAATGAAGCTAAGAGTAATCTCTGGTGCATTGAACCCTGAAATCTGTGTGCAAATTTCCCCTGACCAAGCAGGACATGTTTCAACAAAACACTTTCTCTGGGGCTGGCACTCAAGTTCATAGCATTGTGGGAATTACTGCTGCTTTCATTTTGCCACTTGAATTGTTCCCGCTTCAATGTCTGTACCCATATATAGGATGCTACATGGTCCCATTCCTACAGCGCTTGCATGACTTTATCTTTGTTTTGTACAGTGAGGGTTCTAGTGTGGAAATAACATCCTTTCATCTTACCTATATATTGCAACAGGATGATTACCCTGAAGACGGAGAATCCCACCTCTTAGAGGATTTACAACTGACCAAGTTGTGTTATAGAACAAAAGGATAGTCTAGTGGTTAGGGCTCTAGATTGCAGATCTGATGTAGAAAAGCCTTCACATACTGATGAAATGAACAAGAAAATGCTATATTTGGGATAGGATGAGAGTTATTCCCAGAGTGCTTCTTACGCAAACTAGCAGCGTTCCCTGTAATCTGTGTGCTTATGTGGCCATTCGGGAGAAAGTCCAATGCCACCTGCACATTAGCAGAGTGCCCACAGCTAGGTTTGTGTTTCTACTGGTGGTGCACAATCACACGTTTTGGTGCACATAACATTTATTCCATGGGTGGAAAACAGGAGGGGGAATTGATTTTAAGCATTTGCACACACCTACACAGCCAGAATCAATATACATTCAGTCGAAACAAGACTAACACTGCACTTACTGGGAACAGTTCTGTGTCAAGAAAATAGGCTGACAGGTTTTGTCTGTAGAAACCATCAAAGAACCTGCTGGTATCAGCAAATACATATACATCTGTGAGTGTCCAGAACTCTGCTGGCTTCCATGAAATCTTGTTTCCAAGCAGAGCACTGCCTTCTATTAGTATTGGTGCATTTCTTGATTGAACTGACTGAAGCTTTAGATCTCCAGGGCACACAATAACCCCAGTAACACTCTCAATCCATCTGAGCCTCACATTTAGTGTTTTGGGTTTTTTTAATCTTCTGTGCAGTGGCTGAACCAGTCTATATTGATGCTGAGAAACAGAAAAGCTTGTTCTTTCTCCCCTCCTTTACACTGTTCTATTTATAATCGATAGGAAGCTTAGGTTGCTGATGGCTTCCTGCAGTGCTCTTTTTGGATCGGACACTGCTTCATTGATGCCTATGTTACAAAATGTTTACTTGCCTGCCAATTGTCTGTTAGGGATGTAAAATCCCATAGAATCAATTAACCAGTTAAACATTATGTTTAACCAATTAACTGCTTAAGCGGAACTGGGCAGGGGCCCACTGCAGCCCAGCCTGAGTGCTGCTGCCTGCAGCGCACTGGGCTGGGCTCACCGCAGGTGGAGGCTGCTCCAGCTGGTCTGGAGGGCCCCAGTGGGCTGGAGCAGCCCTCTGCCTGCATCAGGTGGGAGACTGCTGCAGTCCCCACTAGTTAACTGTAAGCGGTAAGCGTCACCCTAACCATTCACATCCCTTATTGCTACAAGTATTTTATGGGAATGAAAAGGCAGAACTGCAGCACTATGGCTACGCCTTGCTGCCACGCACACTGCAATGTGCACACGGTACCCATTCAAGCAAAGCGGGTGCAGCATAGTGACTTCTTCCCGGCTTAGAGACACTGAGAATGCCGCACCCACTTACATACCATGAATGATTCCAGGAAGAGCCAGGCCTCACGCCCAGGGAGAACCAATGAATGAATGAAGTTTTGATGCCCCCTAGTGGACACACAGCTGCTTATCTTGTAAGTGCTTCACAGTGCCAATGTGACCGGTGATAGCTGCCACAGGATGTTCCAGACTTGTCAGCTTGTGCCATGCCCAGGAGACATCATTTAGAAACATTCCAATAAAATACATAAAGAATTCCATTGCACATCAAGTCCCAACTTGTCACAGTAGCACACAGGAAGAAGTCCCAGGCTGCAGAGCAATTTGTGGGTTTGGGGCAGCAGCTTTTCCCGTCCTGGGAGAGTCCCTGCTGCATGTCATCCTTGAGTTTCATTTTTAGACACATATCAGGTCCTGACTCCTTCAGAATGGCTTTGCCACTTGTTTCCAAGCACTACAGGAATTTTCTCACTCCCCTACTTTAGTCTGGGTTTCAGAAGCCCAAGACATTCACAGCTGGAACAGGACAATAACTGTACTTCTCTTTTGTGTATCACCAGGAGCCTCCGTGCTTTAGCCTCGGTTGTCAAATTCCTTAAGGACTTGGACTCGGTGCCGCCTACTTTCATTCTGTGCAGCCTGTGGTTAAAGTTCTGAGGACCGAGCCCCTGAACTCGTGATGCCACCCCAGGGGCATCTGTAGCATTGCAGATACTGTCATGGACTCACTCTTAAGGCACATTTTCCACTAGAATTTCCAGCACAAATGTTTCCAAAGGCCACAGACCTTTGCCCCCGTCTGGGGTTTGAACACCACATCTAGGCTGTGTCTACACTGGCGGCTTCTTGTGCAAGAAAATATTGTGCAAGGATTCTTGTCCACACTGCCACGTGAGCTGTGCTTTTGTGTAAGAGAGTCCAAGGCAGCGTGGACGCTCTCTTGCGCAAGAAAGCTCTGCTGGCCATTTTAGCCATAGGGCTTTCTTGCACAAGAAATCCCTGCCGAGGGTCCACATGCCCTCTTGTGCAAGAGCCCCTGCGGCAGAGGGCTTACACCTGTTAGAAAAGAGCGTCGCTCTTGTGCAAGAAGCCCTTACCACACAGTACTGTAAATCTTGCGCAAGGGCGCACGGGCAGTGTGGACGCTTTCCAGAAGAACGGCCGTTCTTGCTCAATAACCCACCAGTGTAGACAAACCCTTAGAGTTAGATGGTTTTATTTCTTTGGCCTGCCTGACACGAACAGCCTCATTATGCCCTCTAGTCTAAAAGCCCCTTGTAGTCTGCAGCAGTCCTAGGACTGTGTCTTTGAATGAGAAGTCTTTGCAATAAAGAAAGTGATTTCCTTTAACTGCCTAAAGGGAACCACCCCCACCCACCTTGAGAAAACCCCATTGCTGAAGAGGCATTAAAGCCACAGAAACCTAGAAAACAGGTCATGGAGACTGCTAAGGGCATCACAAGCAAGTGCCCATGGCAGTCTGTATGTACTAACACAGCTGGGTACCTGCCTACTGGCATTTCCAAACCCCCTCTGCTCTGTGCTGCTGTGTTCTCATGGCACCTGCCCTCTCCTCGGGCCTTTGACCCTCCTGAAGTTACTTAGAACTGGGCCACGTGGGTATTAAATGGCACCTGGCTGATTCTGTAGCCATCTATATACCCACTTAGCACTCATGTGTAAATGATAAGAGCAGATTTTAGAAGAGCAGACACTAGCTATGCTCTGCTTTGAAAATCCCTGATTGCCCACATGGTCTGCAAAACATCCATAGGGAGCGCATTGGGAAAAACACCCCCCCCACCCCCTTTCCCAGACTATACTTACCTTTACCACCCAGAGCTCCAAGCCCTGGCCTGAAAGGGCTTTATAGATGGAGCAATAGATGGAAACATCCTGGTGTAGCACATGGCAAAGAGCTTTGGAAAGCCTAAGCACTTTTCTCTCCTGTCCATTTCCTTTGCTTGGGTGCAGGTTGCATGGACATCACTACCCAGCAGTCTCATACGCAAAGGAACATGGAAGCTGCTGGGTCACGGGAGGAAAAGTCTAGAAGCAGCACAACTCCTCTGTAGAGGTCTGTGCACATAACCCTCAACTCTGAAAGGGCCAGCGGGTGCAATGTGGATGGGGTAGATGTTAAAGGAGCATTGACAATAGATTTTAGAACCAGTGTTTCTCAACTTTTTTTTATAAAGTACCCCCTTTTCTGAAAAAAATTATAAGTAACCCCAGTACCTACAGTTTTCAGACCCACAACATTTTTTTCTACCATTGCAACACATTTGTTTAAACAACTTAATTGTGGCCGGGTGGGCGTTGAAATTTTTGGGTGTAAAAAGTACAAAAATAATGAAACACTAAAACTTAAAACAAAAATTCAGTTCTCTCCAAATTTCAGTTGTGTTGACTAACGTACCCCCCAGACGTCTCTCGAATACCCCTCCGGGTACATGTACCACTAGATGAGAAACACTGGCCTAGACAACTCAATATCCTGAGTTCAGAGTTTTGGAGGGGCCAGTGTTGGGATGAAAGGGGGAAAGCCTTCTGCACGTGTACGTCTGTTTCATTATATATAGTGAGGAGATGGGGGCGTGAATTAATTTTTTATTTAAATTTCTTACCACCTTCGGCATTGCTATTCACTGCTGTGCTTGTTTAATTGAAACTTCATGCCGGCTGCAGAGTTAAGTACAAAGATACATTGGGATGGACGCTCTAGTGGAGTGTAACTTAGATGTGCATTCTCATTGGTCTCTTTGCAGTAGGGGGCCTGGAACTTAACTTTGAAACATTTGGTTTTAAAAAAAGAGCGATGCAAATCCATGAGTCCAAGGCAAATGCAGAGCTAGAACACCCAGTTCAAACCGCCATGTCTGAATGGCGGCCTGAGAGCTGGTAGAAACACAGGAAGGGGCACCCAGCTTGCCCAGTCTCAACTGCTGGCTGGTGAAGGAACACCCTCAACCTTGCAGGGGCTGTTTGGGACACTCTGCCTGCCGGAGAGTTCCTGCTTAGCTCCCAGTGCCTGCAGGTCGGCTCATGACAGCGAGCGTGAGAACAGGCATCCAAGGTTCTGCCACATGAATTCTTTATTAACAGTAAGAACTGCAGTGCAGCCGAGGACACTGCAACCTGCAGAAAAGTGTGGGGAGCTAGGCCAAGGCCATTCCTCTTATAAGCAGGGCCTCATAAGATCATCTTATTTACACCAGGTCCCTCAGCTCCTCTTCCCGTGAATAGGAATCAGGCACATACTGGCCATGCAGAGCAGAGATCTTGGGCCTTTTCAAACTTGCATACCTAAAGTCAGGCACTAAAATCTCCATTTAGGCACCCAAGTTACTGGCCTGCTTTTCAGAACCACAGGGAGCTGCATGGGTTCAGGCCATCTGAAAAGGAGACCTCTTATCCACCAGCTCAGAGCCTGACTTTTGGCTGCATGTTAGAACATTTTTGTCACTAGTTGAAGGTTTCTACCACTCTCTCAATTGAAATGGTGTCATTAACCTTCCCTCCCTCCACAGCCCCAAGGCACCCCGGGCCAAACTTGGCTGCAAAGGGGCCCTGGTCACACACACAGTTGGAAGGTGGGCCCTTGACCATGTGCTAGATTTAAGCAAGGTGAGTCCTGGATGATCCTTTTCCCTTCTGCTCCCCATGGAGCATCCATACCCATCTGCTGTGCTCAAGAGCAGCTATCAAATGCCTGAACCTGTGATTTCCTGATCAGCCTGTAGTTAGGAAATTCAGTTGAGACACGTCCCAAGTTACAAAGCAAGAGAAAGCTTTTAGAGCCACTACTTTCCTGTAGGCCCGGCCTCTCCTAGCCAGACAACTGCCCTCCATCTCACCTAGACATTGCTGCTTGTTAAAAGTTATGCTCAACTTCTATTGCTCCCAGTTATTTGATAGTCAACAACAGACGGGAGCTGAAAATACCTCCAGAGCTCCCTAAGCTGCACAGCCACACAACCTCCCATTAAGCCCTGTGCAGGGGCTCAGGGCTGTGGCAGAGATAGATGTCTCTCCCCATGCCCTAAAGCTGCCAGGGCTGGCACCAGCACTGAGATGCCACAGCTGGTTAGCAGAGGGGAGATCTCCCCACCAAACCCCAACAGCGAGCCACTCAGGTAAGCCTCAGCCTCAACCCTCCACCCCTCTTTGAGCTCCCCAGCCCTGAGCACACTCCTGCACCTTTAAGCCCACACCTCAGCCTGTGCCCCTCTGTACTTCAGCCCTGAGTCCCTTCCCAAATCTGGAGCATCCCTCCTGCACCCCAAATCCCTCATCTCCAGCACCCCCCAGCCAGAGCCTTTGCACTCCAACCCTCTGCCTCAGCCCAGAGCCCCCTCCCACACTCAGAACCCTTGGCCCCACTCCTGCCACAAGCATTGTGTAATATGCACCAATATGTCGCACATCCCTTCCATACCATGTCACCTCCTCACTGGTGCACATAAGAAAATGTATTGCACTCAGGGGTGGGAAAAATTCAAGAGATCTCTGCCTGCCTCCCTCTTGGAAGAGCACAAGTGGCTCTGCAGAGGTTAGATCAGTGGTCCCCATTGCGGTGCCCGTGGGTGCCACGGCGCCTGCCGGGGCATTTATGTGCGCCCACCAAGTGACTTGGGCCAGCCCCAGCCCCGGGCGTGCAGCGCGTGTGCGGCCCCGCCCCCAGATGCCCAGCAGCACCAAAAGGTTGGGGACCAGTGGGTTAGATCATAGAACACTAGAACTGGAAGGGACCTCGAGAGGTCATTGAGTCCAGGCCCCTGCCCTCACAGCAGGACCCAGCACCGCGACTCTAGTCCATCCCTGACAGGGGTCTGTCCAAACTGCTCTTAAATGTCTGCAGAGACGGAGATTCACAACCTCCCTAGGTTGGCCTGCACATGTTCTCCCTACTACAGCTGTTACACTTAGGGTCTGTCTACACTGCCAGCCTAGTTCGAACGAGGGTGGCTAATGTAGGTATTCGAACTTGGGATTTATATATCCCAGGCTTTATTTGCACGTTCTCAGGCGCCGCCATTTTTAAATGCCCCATAGTTCGAACTACCTGCCTGTGACTACACGTGGCATGGACTAGGTAGTTTGAATTAAAGCTCCTAATTTGAACTATCGTTAAACCTCCTTGCAGGAGGAATATACTTCAAAGGCGAAAGCGCTGCAGAGAGCACAGGGCCAGCGGGGCAGTCCCCCACTGGCCTTATTCTCCTTGTGACATTTCAAAGCGGTAGCACCAGGTGGAGCCCAGGGTCAGCAGGGGAATCCCAAGCTGATCCCAGGCTCCACAGGCCACTGTCGCTTTGAAATGCTGCGAGGAGCCTGATGTCAGGCTCCCTGTGGCATTTCAAAGTGGCAACGCTGCACGGAGCCTGGGGTCAGCAGGGATTCCCCAGCTGATCCCAGGCTCCATGCAACACTGCTGCTTTGAAACGCCGTGTGCAGCCTGGGGACTCCCCAGCTGGTCCCAGACTGCACGTGGTGTTTCAAAGTGGCAGCACCACATGGAGCCCAGCTCTCCACACGGTGCTGCTGCTTTGAAGCACCCTGTCCTCTTTCCCCCCCACCCTCCGCTGCCTCTTTCTGATCGAGACAGGAAGGGTAGGGGAAATGACTAGTCGACTGGTGTGCTGATTACCTGTTAAGCATTTGCTTATTGGACAGTCTGTTCAATTCGACTAGTTGTTCGCATTCCTAGTTATACTATCCAGACATTACTCAAGTCATGGAGTTGCAGCAAGACAGGCAAGCCTTTGGGATCTTTCCAAACAGTTTCCCCTTATTAAACAATCCAACAAACAAAACTTACACCATACCTTCAATACTGGCCTCCTTTCCCAAGTGCCCTTGTATGACTTTAGGCAGTAACATGCCTTAAGGAATTCCAGCCCACCAGGAAGGCACGACTCCTCACTCCTGGAATCACATGACCGAGCTTTGATCAAGCTGTGTGTTCTCATAGGA
Source organism: Apalone spinifera (assembly GCA_030068395.1). Lineage (NCBI taxonomy): Eukaryota > Metazoa > Chordata > Testudines > Trionychidae > Apalone > Apalone spinifera. The sequence goes on along the minus strand of JANRFK010002741.1, from coordinate 9,324,065 downwards.
ACTATTTTTAAATGATCAAATATGTGCTAAGTGTCTATTCCTTCCTTCCACCCAACGCTCAGGGAATCTGTAATAGCCACGTGCATCTCCGACTTTAGAACAATACAATGCAAGCCAATTTCTGGCTGCAGGGATATTTTCTTATTAGTAGCTTGAAAAAGTAGACCAACTTTCAAAGGAAGGTTCATACTTTGACATTAGAAATCCATTTTTTTCGTCTTGAGATGGACAGCAAGGGATACTAGCTCTGCTTTTTTATCTTGAGCACGAAGAAATTAACTGTGCAGGTACAGCGCATCATGAATCTGCATTAGCGTGACACCAAAGAACCAAACCCACATGCACTTGCCAGTATCTCATTCATGTGCAATGAGAAAGTTGTTTCTGAGTCTGTAAGTTGCCTCTAGGAAGCTGACAGTGTAGCAGAGAACATCATAACCTGCTCTGCAAAGTGGGTAGCTAGACATGCACAAAAAAGAATGGGGAATGGAACATGAAAGGGGAACTCCTGTTCCCAAGGCTTTGTGTTTCCTGGGAAATCATTTCTTGTACAGAGTCCTGACTAGCCGCAGATCTCCATTTGATCTGTTTTGGGACCAGTTCTGTTCAATATCTTCATCAACGATTAAGATATTGGCATAGAAAGTACGCTTATTAAGTTTGCAGATGATACCAAGCTGGGAGGGGTTGTGACTGCTCTGGAGGATAGGGTCATAATTCAAAATGACTTGGACAAATTGGAGAAATGGTCTGAGGTAAACAGGATGAAGTTTAATAAAGACAAATGCAAAGTGCTCCACTTAGGAAGGAACAATCAGTTTCATACATACCGAATAGGAAGCGCTTATCTAGGAAGGAGTATGGTGGAAAGAGATCTAGGGGTTATAGTGGACCACAAGTTGAATATGAGTCAGCAGTGT
>JANRFK010002741.1:9293227-9304524 GCA_030068395.1 Apalone spinifera | reverse complement strand
AAGACCAAGGCCTCTCCTCTCCTATTCTTTTTGTTAAAGAATTGAGGCCCCTCCTTACTAACCACTGCTCAGACTGAGGGATAAAAGAGATAGTTTAACAGATGAAGGTAACACCCTCCCTCCATGGCTCTCATTCACATGTTTGAAACTCACAAAGTATTCCCCACTCCCCGTGTCTAATTTTCCACACACAAATGATACATACAACAAAGTAAGATAAACCAAACCAGCAGATCATGACATGAAGATCGATGGGTTACATGAAATAATTTGCTCAAACCACCTTTGAGTTATGTCTATTCATGTCCATGAGTCCATTTCATAAAGGATTTGGGGAGGGGAGTCTGTCACACACAGTCTCAAGGTTCTTTCTATCTTGGCTTTAAACAAATCACTCTCAGATCTCCTGACATTAAGAAGTGAGGTGATTTTAGTAGCAAAGGGTCTGACCCTGCCCCCATGGGAGCTTCCCTCTGAGAGGTGCAAAGGGGAGAGATCCCTTGTTAGTCTCCCCTGCCCCAGGATGTGCATTTCCCCCTTCCCCTGTTTCCTCGCCCCTTGGTGGAATTACAGCATGAAGGGGTGGGAGGGCCAGATTCCCACATGCAGCCTGGATGTGGCTGTGAATATTGTGGCTGTAGCAGAGCGCATTCCCTAGGAAGGAGCAGTCCCAGGTCAGGCTTTGGGGCAAAGGCTGGTGTCTCTAGAGCAGTGGTTCCCAAACTTTTTGGCATCACGCCCCCTTTTCGATTTTTGAGAAACTCTCATGCCCCCTTCCCCAATAGCAGCAAAACTTGCTGAGCAAAAAAAAAAAAAAAGGAACCGAGGCTGAAAAACAAAAATAGCAGCAAAACTTGGGGGGGGGCTGGGTCGCCTAGCAGCCCCCCCCCCCCGGAATTTCTTCCTTCCCCCCCGCAGGGGAACCCATGCTCTAGAGGAAGCTCTGCTGAGGACAAGCTGCACCACTCCTGACTTGGGGGAGATCGCAGTCCAGCCCTGGAATGAGTAAGGTTACCAGAGGGGAGGCTTTGAGGGTGGGAGCGGAGAGAACTCCATCTCCGGCGCCACAACACGCATTTCCCGGCCAGGGAGCAGAAACACAGAGCCGAGAGTGTAGAGCAACTTGCCCCTGCTCACGCCGGCTCAGGGCCCCCAGAAGTGGAGGTGCTGGGAAGTAGCTGAAGGCAGTAAAGGACTCGGATTACAGTTCCCGGGTGGATCAAGTCTGCAGCTTGGCAGACGCCTGCCTGGTAAGATCCGCCTAGGGGAGGGCACAAAGAAGGATGGGCTCCTTGCAAAGAGCCTTGCGAAGCCACCTCTCAGGAGTCCGTGTTTCAAAGCTGCCTGAGACAGACTGTGGAGCTATAACATTTGGCTTAAACTCTTCTATTGGCACTAGCTGCCTCTGCTTGGAGGAGCCTCTGTCCTCCCAGGATGGGGCGCTGTCCCCCAGGGATCTCCTTGCTCAGTAGCAGCTCTGGCTTGCTGCGGTGGGGAGGCCAATGCTAACTCTCTTGGGTGCAGCCGTTGTGCTTTCAGGTAAGGTTATTCTTTGGAGTAAAATGCTGTAGTATGAAGAGCTTTTTAAAAAAATCAGCTTTTTGAATTTCTCTGTTTGCATTGCAGCAGACGCTGTTCAAAAAGCTGGCCTGACACGTGTGAGAAGGGAACTGGTTCTGCTCTAGCTCCGGTTCTGGTTTGAGCAGTACTGACTGATTATTAGCGGGAGCTATTCATCCCTGATCATTTCCACACTACACTGGCTAGCACTGGTCCAGCCATGTGCACCAAACGCCTTCCCAGACCCGAAGGAGATAGGCTGCTCCTTCCAGTATTAAAAGCCAGGCGGTGTGGGCATTTTTATTTTCTGTTAAAAGAATGAGTCTGAACTTGCTGTGAATGTGTCAGAGCTGTGAGTGTAGAAGAGGAGGAAATATGCATGGGGCTAGCAGCTCTGGAGAGGAACTCTTAACAGTGATAGCCACAGGACAGTGTGTGTGAAGGGAGAATTTCTGTCTATTACTAGGCACGGTTGGTTAAAGGGAGAAAACCACATGAATTCTAGGTGCTATGATGGGGGAAGAGAGTTGGGACTGTATGGTGGTCAGCTGCCACGGATTTTACCAAATAAGTGACTGCCAGTGAACACCAAGCTTTGCAAGGCCTTGCCTAGAAAGGGAATGGCCATCCACTCAGCCACCGAAACCAGTGTGGGGCACCCAGCTGCAAGCAAATGGAAGCCTTTTGTTTAGTCTGTTGTGTGTAATGATGGTTTGTGGTGATCTCCACCCTGGAGCCTGCTCTCCAAGGCTGGTTTCCTAATTGCAGAGCTGTGCTTGAGATGTCAGGGAAGCTCCCAGGAACATAAGCAATTACTCAACACCTGGGACTCCACCCAGGTCACCAGTTTGCTGTAGCTTCCTTGCGTGTCAGAGAAAGTTGGCAACACTGTGAATCTTGCCATATTCTCCAGCTGTGTGTTTGTCTAAAGTAGGGGTGGGCAATAATTTTTGACCACGAACCACTTCAGAAATGTTTGAAGTGGCCCCAAGCCACCCCGGAAGGGGCAAGGCAAGGACACTTCCCTGTTTCCCCACCCTGATTGGTCTGGGGGTGGGGGAGTGTGCAAATTCTTTGACTCCCCTTCCCCCCCCCCAAGAGAGAACCACCAGCTGGCGGTTCCCTCTAGGTACCCAGGCCCCTGGCAATGGGAGGAGACTTTGTGTGGTTCTCCCTGCTGCCCCCAGGTCAATCAGGGCCTGGGGAGCGGGAAGCACGTGAAGTCTCTTACTCCCTGACGCTGCCTTGCAAGGGAGTGCTGCAGCTTGTGGTTGACTTTAAGTGCTGTGCTGTTTGCAGGGCGCCCCTTGGGGGCAGGGGAGTGCACAAAGTCTGCAAGGAGCATGCGTGTGTAGAAGCCCTTTTGTCCACCCCTGGTCTAACACCATGCAGTACCTTAACTAGGTATTTCTGTGCCACCTCTCCTTAGGTTAGCACCCATTGCGCTTTTTACTTTTGCAACTTATTATTTTTATTTACTGCGTCTTTGCGCCCCAATTTATGATGTGCCCAAGGCGAGTACCTCGCTTGCTCCACCCTTGTTATGGGCCTGACGCTATGCTTGAGGCCCTGTCATTTAGGTGAATGCTAAAGAACTGGTTTTCCATACTTGGATACAACGCGTACAGATCCGGGCTCTTTTCTACTTATGCAGCTGGGTAAAGAGAAAACAGGGCTTTGCTCCTTGAAGAGGAGATGCTCTCAGTGAGGGGGAAGTTGAGGCAAGCATCAGAATGACCATCTAGCCCAGTATCCTGTCTTCGAACAGTGGCCAATGCCAGATGCCCCAGGGGAAGTAGGGAATCTCAAGTCATCCCTCTCCGGTCATCCATTTCCAGGCTCTGACAAACAGAGGCTAGGGACACCATTCCTACCCATCCTGCTAATAGCCATTGATGGATCTAACCTCCATGAATTTATCTTGTTTTTCTTTGAACTCTGTTAAAGTCCTGGTCTTCACAACATCCTCTGGCAAGGTGACTGTGCGCTGTGTGAAGAAATATTTCCTTTTGTTTGTTTTAAACCTGCCACCTATTAATTTCATATGGTGACCCTTAGTCGTTATGGGAACAAATAAATAACTTTTCCTTATTCACTTTTTCCACACCAGTCATGATTTTATAGACCTCTATCATAGACCTTAGTCTCCTCTTTTCTAAGATGGAAAGTATCAGGGGGAGCCGTGTTAGTCTAAATCTGCAAAACAAGAAGTCCTGTGGCACCTTCTAGACTAACAGATGCATCTGATGAAGTGGGTCTTTGCCCACAAAAGCTTATGCTCCAATGAATCTGTTAGTCTCAGGGGCGGCCCGTCCATATAGGCGAACTAGGCGGTCACCTAGGGCGCCAAGTTAAATGGGGTGCCAATGGTGACGCAATATCATTGCGGGGTTTGGAGGTGGGAGTGCCGATTGCATGGTTCACCTAGCGCGCCAGTTGCTGGCAGCTAGTCTAGGGCCGCCCCTGGTTAGTCTTTAAGGTGCCACAGGACTTCTCGTTGTTTTTTCTAAAATGTAAAGTCCCAGTCTTTTTAATCTCTCTTCATATGGGACCTGTTCCAAACTCCTACCCATTTTTGTTGTCCTTCTCTGAACCTTTTCCAATGCCAACATATCTTTTTGGAGATGAGGTGAACAAATATGTACGCTGTATTCAAGATGTGGGCGTACCATGGATTTGTACAGAGGCAATAAGATATTCTCCGTCTTAGACTCTATCCCCTTTTTAATGATTCCTAACATTGTTTACTTTTTTGATTGTTGCTGTACACTGAGTGGATGTTTTCAGAGAACTATTCTCAATGACTCCAAGAGCTAAATTAATCCCCATTATATTGTATGTATAAGTAAAATTATTTTTTCCAATGTGCATTACTTTACATTTGTCAACATGAAATTTCATTTGCCATTTTGTTGCCCAGTCGCTTTGGGCATTGCAGTTACCCAGGCAACTATGAAAGCATGCGGTGTGCATAGCAAAGTCTATTGGGCCTGTCAGAGAGTTTCTGAAGAGACAGGCAGGGTAAGGGGATTTATCTTATTGGAGACAAGCTTTTCCATCTGCACAAGTTGGTCCAATGAAAGGTGTCACCTCACCCAGCTTGGCACTCTAATAGTCTGGGACCAGATTAATCAATATGTGGACCCAGATCACCAGATGTTTTTGAACACCCCTGAAACATTTACTGCATTTTCTCTGGAGTCAGGATCTTGACCAAGAAATCTGGACATTGACAAAAAATAATTGACTATCCCTGCCTGCGAGCCAATAGGGCTTATAAGAGCACGGCTTACAGATAGTGGCCAAAATCTTAATTCTCTGAACAAAATATGATTGGTCTCCATTATCTGGTGGAAGTTCAAGACAATGTTGTCTCAGTATGCTTTTTGTCTGATTGAAGTCTGGATGCCATACGCATTAACACTCGTGGTGTTATTTTCAATATCCTTTTGACAGAAATAATACAAAATTTTCATGGGGTGTGTGAGTTGGTGTTTCAGAGAATACTGTTGAAAGGTGTATATCTCTCTCTGTCTTGAACTCCTCACACTATGTAAGCATTTATGTTGTACGCAGTGGAAAAAATATGGGTAGATTGAAACCCTTTCACAGCAAAATTCCATGGAAACTAATGCATTTAAACCCTGCTTTCCGTGTGTGCAGCTGGCCGATGTATAAAGTACCGTGTGCTCTTCTTTCCCCCTCCCCAGGGCTCTCTGCAGAGAAACGTATTGTTATTTCTTCTGCTAAAGTCTCACCCTTTGTTTTGGCTAGTTTAAGATTTTGCAAATGGCTGACAAGGGAGCTGCTTGTATAGGCCCGTCCTTGCTGGTGTGTGAAGATATGGGAGCTCCTAACCAATTCCTTTCCCAAAGAGACATCCCCCACGGGGCTCCCTGGCTGTCTGTTTCTCCCAGTGTTTTACTTTCAGGGCAGTCTGCATAGCAAGATTATTTTGAAATAACTTCGCCCTTGTCTACACAGCGGGCAGTTATTTCAAAATAATGTTGAAATACCGTCAAGCTGGAGGACTTCTTTCTTCGACTCCTGTAGGAGGAGTAAGGGGAGTCGGAGGAAGAGTGCTCTATTTCACAATAAGTGCTGTGTAGACACTCCCAATTTTGAAATAAGCTCAGACCCTGTTTACATACGCAATTGACATATCTCGAAATAATCTACGGCGCGCAAATTGAGCTGAGCCCTGCTTGCACCCTCACTGTCTGTCCCTAATCGTTCTTCCGATCATTCCCCCTCTTGCTGGTCAAGCTAGTTGTCTTAAGTTTCCCCGCCCTTGCAGATTGTAAAACGGGCTCCCACCCCCAACCGAGCTGTTGTTGGAGCAGCTGCAGGGTAGCTTGTAAAGTAGCTTACAGGGCAGCTTCATGCTGCTGGCCTAGAAGGCAGAGCAAGCATGGGCTTGTGGTTACAGCATTGCAGGGACTTGAGGTTACCAAGCTTGGCAGGGAGCACGGGGGGTGGGGCAGGTGGGGCCAGAGGATGCACCGGTAGAGGAAGCGCAAGGGCTTCCTTTGTAATGGCTCCTTCCCCACTCTTGCATGATAAATGCAGAAGTGGGGGCCAGCAAACGTACCCCAAAACCTTATCTACCAGGCTTTGGTATAAAATTTCCCCCAAAATCTTAAAACCCTAGATTTTGGGGGATAAAATCTCCGCTGCCATCACCCAAGTATTGATGTGAAAAAACAGGGGAGAGATCACTTGGGAAACCTCAGTCTTAAAGTACAAACCAGGACACAACCATTAACCAATACCGGATTAATAAAAAGAAAAGAGAAAGAACTTTTATTATCGCTACAATATTCCTGTTGCAAGCATAATAACTAGATGGAAAAGTAACAAAATAATATACTCATGGAGAAACTCCATGGGCCTAGAACTTGGTTACAAAAGAAAGCCAAAACATCAGATCCTATTTCCCAAACCATAAAATAATAAAACCTAACGGATTTATCTAAACTTTACCCTACTTACAGAAAGTGAAGAATTGTTTCTTGGAGAGAGAGACATGTCTGTCTCCCTCAGTAGCTGGAAGGAACTCCCCGAAAGGAGGGAAAAACCAAAACAATTCCTTTGTCCCGGTTTGAAATTCCTACCTCTGTTCCCATTGGCCGCTCCACCTGGCAAGGTGTAGTTAACCCAGGGCAGCTTCATGCTGCTGGCTCAGAAGGCAGAGCGAGCATGGGCTTGTGGTTACAGCAATGCAGGGACTTGAGGTTACCAAGCTTGGCGGGGGACACTGGGAGGGCAGGGGGGCCAGAGGATGCACCGGTAGGGGGATCGCAAGGGTGGCAGTTAAGGCGGGGGAGAGACCCAGCCCCAGACGTTGTGGAGCAGGGCTCTGGGCCAGAGAGATTTCTGAAGCGCACGAATCACAGGCCCAAATTGTCTCAGCATTTGTGACTCTACCACAGGCTCCCTATGGGAAAGGCCAGACCACGGCTCTGTGCCTCAGTTTACTATCTGTAAAAATGTGGATGATGATCCATTCCTACCTCCCTGAGGTGTGCTAAGTTAAATTCCCAAATGCTCGTGCTGCAACCAGACTCTCTGGTGATCGAGCTGTGTGTGTAAGTGAAGAGCCTGTCTTCAGCTGAGCGTTTGAATCCGGTTGCTTTTGTGTTGTGCCTGTGCTTCCAAATGCTACTCTGCATGTTTGCACAATTAGCTCAGTGTGTGGGGAGAGGCGGGTGGGGCATAGCTGATATCCAGGTTGGACTGGCTATACAGCCACTCCCCAACTTACGAACACACCGACTTATGACCATCCATACTTATCACCAACCTCCCATTAACCCCATTATATTTTCGAGTTGAGAACCATGTACGTCAGGTTTCTCGAACAGTGCGGGCAACGTATTTAAGGGTATTTCCGACTTACGACCAAATCGAGATATGACCAGGTGTTCGGAACATAACCCGTTCGTAAGTCGGGGACTGCCTGTAGTGACCTCATTACTGGGTTACTAACAATATTGTGAGCAGGGCAAATTCTGCTCCCTGCACTGGTAGACTCTGAAAATGCTGGAAAAGGAGGCAGTGTTGCTTACTAGTTGGAGTGGGTGGGATACTCCGGACTTTGTTCTGCTTTCAGTCCTGGGCAGCAGCCTCATCAACTCAACTAGGGACAACTCAAACAAGGGAGCTACAAGTCAGTTCATGGGCAGGGATGAGGTTCTGTTCCCTTCTCTATCAGGCTGGCCCTTTGGTTTTAACTGAGTCATTTTACCTTTGTGTTTCCATAACCCTCATCCACAAAATGCAGAAACCAATACTTTTAAGAGGGCAATGAGGATTAACAAGTTCATGTCTGTGAAGCCCGGCCTTACAGGTTTGGGGCAGCTGGTACTAAAGAAGGAAAAATACATGCAAAAATTGTCAGCTGTTGTTCACTGGCTCTGAGCTGAGTTTGCCTCTACTTTGTCACCTTAGAGAACCAAGATGCTGGTAGGGTTGTGTGTGTAATAGTCAGGCTTCTCCTCATGGCATTTGCTTGTTTCTGGGACTTTTTTTTCATAGTCTTTTAATGAGGTGAGAATTCTTAATTAACTCCTCATTATCTTGATCTCAAGCCAAGCAGGCAGGTGTCAGGGGAGAGCATCTGAAAGGTTGCAAAACACAAACCCTGGTTTTTCCAATACAGTTTTGTGCCACTCCATGTGGGATGTTGGCTGCAGAAGGAAATGATGATGGGGCTTGAAATTATATTTGATGACAGGCACCTTCATCTTGTACAGCTTCTCCCATGCAGACTGCAACACAATATTTCAGACAGCAAAACAGCAGCAAGTAACAGGGAGGGGAGAGGCGGGGAGAGGCTTCAGTGAAGGCAAGGGACAGTTCATATTTGTTTTAACAAGTCATGGAGGAGAGGCAGGGAGGTTGCTCTGGACCACTGTAGCTGCAGTGGAGAAGACTCTTGCACCCACAGAGGTGAGGGAGAGTAGATGCTGTGCAAGGAAGGGTAATAGGCAGAGAAAGGGAGTAAGAAGGCCTATGAGGTCTGCTGAACTCTCTGTGGCTTGAGGTTCAGCCAGATGCATGAGTACCCCCAGAGGTTTTACAGAGGGTACATCAGCTCCTCTAGATACTTGCCTAGTTCACAAGAGGCAATTAAAAACCCTAGCAAAGCCACTACAAACTAAAGTTTCCGACTCACTTACGCTGCTGTCTACTGCACAATGAAATGCAAGTACAATATTTCTAGTCAAGTGATTTATTTTAAAACATGCTAAAAATGAGAAGACAAGCATCTTTCAGTACTTGTGTGCCAGGACAACGCCCATCTGACCCTGTTCTGCCCTTTCCCCGCTCCTCACCGCCCTTGCTCTGTCCTTTCTCTGCCTCTTTCCCCTCCCCCAGGTGATGTGACTTGTGGGGCCAGAGTTCCAGCTCCCCACGCACACTCACCAACAGTGGTGTGGGAAGCAGAGCAAGGCGGTCCCCAGCTGGCTCTGCTCCCCAGGCTGCTCCTCTGCACTTCCCAATGGTGAGTGCGGGGTGGTCCCACCCCTCCGAGCAATGCAGCTGGGGGAGCAGAGCAAGCTGGTGTCATTGGTCTGCTTGTCCTGCTACTGTTGGGAGGGGGAGGGCCAGGCCCCTGCTGTGGGCATCAGACTCCTCCCCAGTCTCCTCACCAGCTGCTGGCTGGTCCTTGGCCACGGCATGTGCCCCCACGTGTAGCCTGTGGCTGAAGGGATTTAAATCAAGGCTTGGAGAACAGTTTGGGGATCTGGAGCCCTCTGAGCTGGGGATGGGGGTCAGGACGTCCCACTGTCGCTTGGGCTCAGTCCCTGTGTGCAGGAGCCGGCACAGTGCTGAGGGAGCAGGGGATGCCTCACTGGAGGTGGGATGCACAATTGCATGCCTGCTGGTGGTGGGGAAATCCAGTGCAGATGTAGTTGAGCGATTCTTCTCTGCAGCTGTAGTGACTGTGCCATTAAAGGCCAGGCCAAGCCCTGCTTAGCCTAGCCCTAGAAGCAAACATCCTGCCGAGTTACAGCTCCTCTTCAGAGAAGAAGACCCATTTCTGCACTGGGAGCTGGCCCTATTTGTGTCGGAGCTCTAATGCCGTGTGGGTGGGGGAACTCTCTAAACTAGTCGGCGTTTTTCCCAAACAAACCCACTGCCACTGTTAGGGTCTGACTTTGCCTCTGCTTGGGCACCTGATTCCCCATCAGCTCCACCCCAGTGGCTGAGAAGTGCATCTTAGGAGAGACCCACCGCCCAGCGACTGCCAGACCCTGCATGAGGCTTCCAAGTGAGATGAGCAGCCTTTCCTGACACTAGCAAGGCAGCTTGAGCCTGTCTCTCTTGGACATGGGTTCCCAAACTGGGGGCATGCCCCCCTGGGGAGGCTTAAAGAAATTCATGGGGGGGGCGTGAGGTGACCCAGACCCCTGTCAATCTTGCCTTGCATAGTTACAGGTGGCATTAGTGCCAGAGAAGTGCTCCAGCCCCAGGATCCACTTTGCTGATGTGCTGCAGCAGTTGAGCAGTCTGTGCAGAGCGTGGCGCTGGGCTGCCCATTGAGAGACCAGTCTTGCAGCGCCCAGCCCCTCTACAGCATGAGTAGAACGTGGGAGCGGAGTGCCAGTTAGGACCAGGCAGGGGTTGCCATCAGGCACTGAGCAGCAAAGGCAGAGCAGTACACTGCCTAGAGCACTGAGGAACAGCTGCAGGGAATCAAAGGTGTAGTTAGATTTCTGTGCAACCGCCAAGCGCCTTTGTTCTGCTTTCACAGGCTGCCGGGTCCGGATGCAGACACTTCTGAGGGGGAATCCCTTATCAGGCCTGAGCTCTTTCTGGAGTTGTGCTGCATTCTCAGCACAATTTTCCTGGAGCTGGTTATGCTCTGGGGCCCCTGCATGTCCCTAGCACTAAGGCAGACCCCCAGGTGGCTTTTCCCTTGCCCTGGCACAAAGGCCTCATGGCAAATGCGTGGCATGACTGGTGAGTCCCATGCTCCCGCTTGACGAGGTGGGTCAGAGTGCCATCCCTTGCATCTGTTCCTGGGCTTTGTGCGCTCTACTTGAGCCATGGGGTGGGAGGGGTCTAGGTTAGAGCCCCAGCCCCTCTGAGCCAGTGCGGATTTCCCCCCCTTAATGCTGTGGGGGGATCATCTCCCTTCCTCTAGTTCTCTGACCTTTCAGCAACACCCCCTTCAGACTCCAGTCCTTTCTCACTCCACCCCATCTGCCTGAAGCAGGAGGGTTTTTTTAGGTTCCTCACAGGGCCTTAATTGGCTACAGGTGCTTCAGTTTGCCTCTAGAAACCTTCCTTAGCCTACAGGGAACCACACCTTTATTAGCCAAGGGCTTACATCACTCCCCTGCAGCCTTCCGGCTGCATCTGGGCCCTGCTGCGTCACAGACGGTACAAGGCCATGGAGAATCAAACATCTGGTGGGGGGAGGGGTGGCGGAAGGGCTGCTATATTAGCAGCCCATGTGGCTTCCCGTTCTTAGACTCATGTCGGTATTGGAGGGTGTGGCTTGGCCTACCGAGGCTCTTTCCTTTTCTGTTTGTAGGGTGGGTGCTCTCAGAACACTGCTGCGGGGCTGCTCAGCCACTGCCTACAGGAGCAGCCCTTCCATCGCTGGAGCAGCCCCCGCTTGGAGAGCAGTAAGTAGGTCACTAGAAGAATTCTTCCTTTGACTTGCCTTTGTCTTCTCCAGGAGTTTGCTGCTCCTAACCATTATAGGTGGTGCATGGGGGGGG
>JANRFK010002741.1:9265402-9278785 GCA_030068395.1 Apalone spinifera | reverse complement strand
GGCAGTGATTACAGCTAACTGGTTTAAATTACTTGGCCTCCAGCAAGCAGTTCAGGGGGGAATGCACAGCATCTTCAGGCTGCCTTGAGTAAAGCTTTCCACTTCCTGTCTGCACTGGCAAATGGACTGCAATTAAGTCAGTAATCTGCTGGTTTGTTAGCTCAGAGCAATGCTGGGGGGTGGGGAGGGTGGTGAATGGGATTGCAAGGCTCACACTGTGGGGGAAAAGCGGCAAATACAGACTTTTTTAGGTGTTTCACTTGTTTGTCAGAAGGGCTTTGGCAGCCGGAGAGCAGGACAATTTGAAAAGGAGGAATTTTTTTTTGTAGTTAATGAGTTAAGATGGAAACCTTGACTTTAGATTAATTTGTCCCCATGGAACTAAAGCCAAATCCTTGCCGCATCTCTAAAATATACACATTGCTGCCCTTTCCCCGCCCCCACATACTGCAGCAGTCATGGGTCATTTGCAGCGTGTGTCCTGGTTACACTAACATAAGGAAGATATGCAGATGAACTGTATTTTTGCCCCAAAGCCCAAGGGACTGGCAGTTCCTCCAGGCCTTTGCTCTCTATTAATGTCATACACCCCTGAGGGAAATCATGACTGCTGTGGAGAAAGTGACTACAGGAGTGATATTTCCCCCTTCACGTAGCCACAAGAACTAGCAGGTTTAAAATAAACACAAGGAAGCCCTTCACCCAGGGCTGGATCACCCAATAGGCAGACTAAGCACGTGCTTAAGGCACTAGCAAAGCAGGGGCACCGAAAAAGAGAGGTTTTTTTTTAACGGTATAGTATTGGTTTTATTTTGAATTACATATGGGGGGGGGCCACCATAATCTTTTCAGTGCTTAGGCCTCTAAAGGTCTTAATCCAGCTCTGCTTCACACAAGTCAGCCTGCAGAACTCATTGCTGGGGATGTGGTGAAGGTCAAAAATATCCCTGTTGAAAAAAGCATAAGATTGGTTCAGGGAGGTTGGCTGGTCTATGGCTATTAGCCAGGATGGGCAGGACTGCAGCTCTATGCTCTGGGTGTCCTTCGTTTCAGAATAACAAAAACAGGGACTGGAGGAGACAGCATGGATCCTGGTCCAATAATTCCCTCTGAAGCATCAGGTACCAGCCACTGTCCAAAGACAGGCTACTGAGCTAACTGGCCCAGTGGTCTGACTAGTGTGGCCAGTCTTGTATTCTGAGGGGGGGGGTCATTTCTCTTTATTTCATGAGCCTGGGGCCATTTGTTTGAGGAGTCATATCATAGAGTAGACACATCACAATAAGAACTGACTGCATCCCCATGGATGCTAACTGGGACAGCTCAAGTAAGGGAGCCCAAAACATCACAGAGTGAACAGCTTTTGAAATGTTTCAGCCTAAGGCACATAGTAGCAACCCCGTGGCACAAGCAGGAAAGATTTGCCTGACCATCGCTCATACGAAGGATTTCCCCCTCGGCATGTGAGTGGCTTGGCAATGCTGGAGCTCTGGCTGGAAAGACAGCTATTACACTGAATAAATGCCAGCCCCACAGAAAGCAGTGAGTAATGTGAATTTACTAAAGAACAGTGAGCACATTCTCCCAAGCAGCATTTCTGTATTTATTGGATTGTCTGAAGGAAAAGCAGAGCATAGCTAGATGGCAGAAGTCATATTGTTTTGATTAAGCAAAGATTTCAAAGCCTCCCCCACAAAGGGTAGCATATGCATGTGCTCCAATAGCATATGATTTTTTAACACAATGCCCAAGTAGACTGTGGAACTCTCTGCCACATGATATTTCGGTGGCCAAGAGTTTATTAGGATAAATTGATTGATCCATTAAGAATATATGCTGATTAGTTATGCTAGTGTAAACCACATACCTTCTGGGTGTAGTGTACTATCCCATGTAGTGGCCATAGACCACTTAAGAGAAAGAATGTGTTTGTTCTATAGCCTTAGCTGAGAGGGATCTGGCTTTTAGCTTAAGTGGTAGAGGTTCATGCACAGAGCTCCCAGGTTTAGTTTCACCTGTCAGCGTTATACTAGACCAGGGCTACTCAACATGTGGCCTGTTTGTTTGCGGTCTGTGGTGTGGTTTGGGTTTACGCAGGGCTAAACACGCAGCCCGCGGGTGGGATTCTTTGAACATGGCCTCCACTGGGAACACGCTCCATAATGGCGAGTTAATATAATGGTCTTCTGTTGATATTCCTGGACTGTCATTGCTATTAAAAGTGCTGTCATATATTGCACTTCATTAATATCAGCAGAACTGACTTAAATGGGGCTTGTGTGTTGTGTAGTCTTGCCTTAATCTTTGTATTCATGCCCATCAATGTGAAAGAAGCTGTTTGCATATATTTGCATACATATTTGCATGTACATGCAACCACACTTAAATTGCAGCTTTCGGAGCCAAGGTGAGTGAGGGGATATCTTTTATTGGACTAACTTCTGTTGGTGAGAAAGGTAAGCTTCCAAGTTACACAGAGCTCTTCCTCAGGTCTGAGAGAGGCACTCAGTGTTACAGTTAAAGACACGATTGAACAGATAACACTGTCTAGTGCAGGCCTACTCAACTTTGGAAGCCCCCAGGGCCTCGGCATGTGCTGTGAGTATCATCGATCTGAGGAAGTGGGTCTGGCCCACGAAAGCTCATCATCTAATAAACCATCTTGTTAGTCTTTAAAGTGCTACATAGTCCTGTCTTTTGTTTCTGTCAGAAGGGAACTTCCCCGGGGGAGGGGGCAGGGTATCTCATCACTGTTTTCTGCAGGGCTCCTGCACTTTCCTCTGAGACAGCTTGGGCTGGCGTGGCATAGTGGGGGTGCTGTCTGCTCTGTAACCCGGTGTCCCCCTGCGCTGTGATGTGATTCCCACTGACTCACCCAAATGTGTATTAACCCAGACACCTAGGTTCAGCCTCCCAGGGAGAGAGACAAAGGGAGGAAGGCAGAGACCAACACCGGGTGGGGAGGGGAGGGAAGAGAAAGGGGAGCCGGGCCTTGGGGGGAGGCAGTGGCTGTCTGGAAAGCATGGAGAGAACAGCCTAAGCTGGGAGCTAGGGGTGATGGACGCTAACCCTAGGGGCCTGAACCATCCTGGCCCTGCCCCCGGTAGCCACATCACGTATGTGCTGTGCTGTGTTCTGGAAAATCAATAAACCCCTCTCTAGACAACTGGCTGGTGGAGACTGTTCTGGCTGCTACTTGGGTGCAGGAGCGGGGAAACCCCAACTCAGGTTAGCTCATCACTGGTTCCTGCAGGGCTCCTGCACTTTCCTCTGAGACAGCTTGGGCGGGCTACTGCAAGAGATGGGATACTTGTCCAACTGGACTCCAGGGCTATGTCTACGCTTGCGGGGTCAGCTGGTCTTCTGCAGAGCGCCCACACTGCCCTCCCGCTCTTGCGCAAGAAGATTTATAGTAAGAGAGGGCTTCTTGTGCAAGACCTATGCTCTGTTCTAACAAGTGTAAGCTCCCTTGCTCAAGAGCTCTAGCGCAAGAGGGCAGTGTGGATGCTGGGCAGGGGTGTCTTGTGCAAGAAAGCCCTATGGCTAAAATGGCCATCAGAGCTTTCTTTCACAAGAGAGCGTCCACACTGCTATGGATGCTCTTGTGCAAAAGCACATGGCCATATGGATGTGTTCTTGCACAAGAACCCTTGCGCAAGATGTTCTTGTGCAAGAACCCGCCAGTGTAGACATAGCCCAGGTCTGGCAAGTCCCAGAAAGAGTGAATCTTCCAACGCTGTTACAGGATTCTAGGCCGTATTACTGTTAGGGAGTCTGCTGAGATGGTTTATCTTCGGGGGTCTAGCTTTGGGTGTGCCTTAAATTACCCATCTGTAAAATGGGTTAAATTTGACTGACCTGCTTTTGAAAACCACTTTTGGATTCTTGAATGGAAAGTGCAAACCAGAATAATTTAATTTGTTAAAAAATATCCTCAAACAATCCCACTGAGGTAAATGCTGCAGTCAGAAGGGCTGCGTGTATTAGGAACTCAGTATGACGTAGTGCAGTAGCCAGGCTGCATTTGGTCAGAGCAGCACAGATAGGGTTACCATCTGTCAGGTTTTTCCCAGACATGTCCTCCTTTTCACTTCTTAAATCTGTCTGGCTAGATTTTTTAAATGGCTAAAAACATCCAGGATTTTGCTCTGTAAAGGGGAACGGCAAGGAGCGGGGGCACGTGCTTGTCAAATCGAATGTTCAGAGCCACATGCCCAGACTGTTAATGGCCGCTCTGCGCACGCACCCCAGAGCCTGGCGGAAAAAGCATGTGGCCACAGCAGTGGCAGCTCAGGTGAGACCCAGAGCAGGTCCGATATGGGGGGTGGGGGGTTTGGCTCTTCCTACAGTCTCACCACATTACCCTCCACCCCTCTAGGTTATGGCCCTGGCTCTGCAGAAGGGGAAGGGCATTGCATTAAAGTGGAGGGGGAGGAAGTGGGGAGGGGCTGTCTCTGATGGAGGGATGGGGCTTTGTGTTAGAGCAGGGGAGCTGGGGGTGCCTGGCTCTGGAGGAGGGGTGGGTGCCCGGCTCTGGAGGAGGGGTGGGTGCCCTGGGTTACAGCGGGGAGGGGGGGGGGGTTAGGGGTGTGGCTGGTTCTGGGGAAGGGCAGGGGCATTGGGTTACTGCAGGGAACTGGGCGTTAGAACTTTTGGCTTCTTTCCTTCCTTGTAGGTGGGCAGTGGGTCTGTGGGTTAGATTTGTGGGTTCCAGTCTCAGCTCAGTGAAGACGGCGGGAGCTGGTGCTTGGTGGGGTGGACAGGGGAAAAGAAGGGATTCTGGGAAGCAGGATTCCTGGGTTCCTTTTCTAGACATGCCACTTCTCCCCTTGGTGCCTTTAACTTCATGCCCCACGATGGGACCCAGCCAGCAGCCTCTCTTGCCCCCCCACTCTCTCCTCCTGGCCCCGCAGCAGCCTGAGCTGCTGGCTGGTTGGCAGTGTCGCTGGAGCCCGTGCTGCTGCGCGTCTCGGGGCAGTGCAGCAGGGAAGCAGGAGCCTGGCATGCGGCACCCCTTGCTCCATGAGAGCTGGCAGCAGCAGCCAGCTCCCGAGTCAGGGTCAGGCCTCCTGTGCGAGTGAAGCAGCCACCACTGCATTGGCAGGCACCAGGTGTCCTCTTTTTTGAAAGTTCAGATATGGCAATCCCAGCCCCCGGGAAAAACAGCACAAGCCGTTAAATGGTCCTGGGGAGTCTTAGGTGCCATCTGGTGGACACATATGGGCAGCTCTGTGGCTGGAATTGTTATCACTCCATTGAAGTCAACATAGTGATGCTAGTTTACATTGGCAGAGGATCTGTTCCACAGAGCCCATGCAAAATTTGGTCAGAGGCATATTTTCTGGATTTAAATCCTACCACAAACAAAATGATTTTAATGTATTTAAAAAATGAGCAGTCCCATGGCACCTTAGCAACTAACACAAACATCATCTGGAATATATATTTACTGGAATCCAGTTGACAGCTTTGCAAAGTACCAGATTCATAAGGTGCAGCCTGAACGCTGCCCGTACGTGCCAGGCAGGGGATCAGAGCTCAGGCTTGCTCTCAGGACGATGGTCTAGGATCGGGTGGGGAACCTTTTTTGGGTCGGGGACCATTCACCCACAGAAAAATTAGTTGGGGGCCACACACAAGTGAGAAGCAAAAAACCAAAAACAAACCCTCACTGATGTGGCCTCTGACTGAGGAGAAAGACACTCCCCACATTCTCCTCTCACAGCAGAGCCTAGGAGAGCCCAGCCTAATAGATTTTGTGTGCTCCAGCCTTGCAGTGAGGTAGTGCGGGTGGGGGGTGCGACTGGGGTATCAGTGTAGGCTCCCCAATGCTGCGGAGGGGCAGGAGATGAGCCTCGGGGGCTGGATCCAGGCAAGCCAGGGGCCACGTCTGGCCCCTGGGCCTGAGGTTCCCCACCCCAGTCTAGGAGAGATGTATAGGCAGCACTTGATCCTATAAAATTCAATTCAAACGTGAGACAAGAAAGGAAAATCTGGGTTACCTTCCTCTTCCAGGTCTTGCAGAGTGCCTGATCTTTGTCTGTCCCTTAGATGGTGAGTTCTTCAGCACAGGGACTGTCTTTAATTTTTGTTCTATAAAAGGTTGAGGGCACTGTTGGCAGGAGCGGCAGCTGGCGCCCTAGGTGGAAGGCGCGATCGGCACCCCCCGCCTGCACGGCCGTCATTGGCCGCGACATCATCACGGGGCGCCCAGGCCACTGGCGCCCTAGGCAACTGCCTAGTTTGCCTAGGCTCACAGGCTGCCCCTGACTGTTGGCACATTTTCTTCTTCCTATGTATTTTAGAAATGTGCATTTGTCTGTCTGTCTGTCCCTCTGTGAGTCTATTTGTTCAAGAACATCTCCTAAATCGTAAGAGCTAGGACAAAATTTGGGATGCAGTTTCTTCTTATCATAATTTAAAGCAAGGTCAGGCTTTGATTGTGCCAAGACAATGGGCTGTGCCTGGAATTTGATTGTTTTTCATAAAATGGGAAGGGAGGGATCTGGTAGGAGAGATAGTTATACTGTAGAATGACCACCAGGGCCGCAAGGGGCCAGACATGGGGACTGGGACAGCTGTAACCCCATTGGGCCAGCAGGGTGCAGGGGTGGAGAAATGGATAGCTATCTAATGTATGTTTCAGAGAGTTTGTCTGTGTGTCTGTCTATACCTGTCCCCCAGTCGGAGGACATGCACCCTTCCCCCAGCTATGCCCACTGCAGCTGCAGTGGCCATGGACAGGTGCTTCTGACCTGGCCCCAAGCAGCTCTGGTGAGGGAGGACTGGGGTGATCATCTTTCCCTGCCAGCCTGCATAATGAACTCCTCATCCCCAGCCACACCCCAGAACAATGAAGAAAGCCAAAACTTATTCGAAAGTTAAAGACCCAAACAATGCTAGGTAAATATTCTACCTCTCTAGAAATATTGAACCTCTGTAGTCTGGCATCCTCAGGACCTGACCAGTACTGAACCAGACAATTTGCTGAACCACAGGAGGTCAGTAATGTCTAGCAGCATTACCAACACTTCCATTGCACACTCTGCTCTTAGAGGATATCTAGGGATAATTAGAGCTAAACAACAGCACGGAACACTGAGAGGCAGGACTGGGGGCTGTAAAACTTTATGGGACTGCAGGAAACTTGGCCACACCCATGAAAAGAGGACATCTGACCGACTAAAATCACGCCAGACCACGGATGTTGCTGAACCAGAAGGTGCCAGACTAGAGCGGTTCAACCTGCAGTACCAAATAATGACAACTGGCCAACCAACATCCAGTCAGGGATTTCACAAAGGCTCATTTAACAAGCAAGCAGGACACAAAAAACTTGTAACAAAGCTCCCGCACACTTACCACAGAAACAAATTTTGTTAAAAGATAATTTAATATCCAAGAACACAAGCCACATGTTTTAACATTAAATACACATCTTTTCAGGCATACTGTGGAATGAATGGGTGATATTCCCCATTTTTTGGCCCAAGCTCTACAACTGCTGGGAATAAATCCTTAGAGTTTCTGTTAGGATCTTGTTAAGACACAGGAACAAACACAAAGATGATGGACAAGGCTAGAGAAAAAAGAAGGTGGCCAACTTTACCAAAAGAAAGGGGAGATCTTGAACAGAATTAGAGATGTAACACCGAGGCTTTAATCATCTGCCTAGGGCGTCCTGGATTACAGTTGCTCACTGCTGGAGAAACTGACCACTCTACAGAAGTGGCTTAAATGGGTGGCTAGTCCTTACACTGCCATCTCCCCACGGGTGTATTTCACCCAGTGCCAAGAAAATCCATTGCAGTTGATTACAGTGCACATTCCTATGACCTGAATTACCCCAGGTTAGCGACCCATCATTTTAGCTCACACATTTCAGTGTTAGCTCATTACAGAACATCCATGTAGTCATTGAAGGCCCAATCTTGAGGGCTTCCTCACACAAAAGTCCCATGGGCATACTTTGATCCTGACACTACGGGTGCATCTAGACTGGCAAGTTTTTGCGCAAAAGCAGGTGCTTTTGCGTAAAAACTTGCCAGCTGTCTACACTGGCCGCTTGAATTTGCGCGAGAACACTGACGACCTAATGTAAGATTGTCAGTGTTCTTGTGCAAATACTATGATGCTCCCACTCAGGGATAAGCCCTCTTGCACAAATGCTTTTGCGCAAGAAGGCCAGTGTAGACAGGTAAAAAC
The DNA here is from genome assembly GCA_030068395.1 of Apalone spinifera. Lineage (NCBI taxonomy): Eukaryota > Metazoa > Chordata > Testudines > Trionychidae > Apalone > Apalone spinifera. The sequence continues at coordinate 9,270,580 of JANRFK010002741.1, read as the reverse complement.
TGTTTTGCACAAAAAACCCCGATGGCGAAAATGGCCACCGGAGCTTTCTTGTACAAAACCACGTCTAGATTGGCACAGATGCTTTTCTGCAAAAAGTGCTTTTGCGCAAAAGCATCCGTGCCAATCTAGACGCTCTTTTCTGCAAATGCTTTTAACGGAAAAACTTTTCCATTAAAAGCATTAGCGGAAAATCATGCCAGTCTAGACGCAGCCTACCAGAATAGGGCTCCGTGATGAATGATCACAGTGCATGGGAGTGGGGGGGCAAGGTGTGATCCAGGCATGGAAAATGCTGAAAATTACGGAAAGCCTTTCTGCAATGGGTTCAGGGGATTGTGGTTGCGACAGAACAGCTGTTCAAGAGATGCTAGAGACAGAGGGGTCTGTTGGAAAAGCAGAAAGATGGGATTAAGATAAAGTAACACGCTGATGCTGCTCACTGGGTGGCACAGTCTCTTCTCCTTCCCAAAATGACTTATGCTTTTATCGGTGTTTATAGAAAACAGAAATTCCAACAGTGGAAGCCCCGGGAACAGACCATGTCAACACACTCTACGTCCCTGGATTTATGCTGAAAAATGAGGGATGCTTTGAATGGAACAAATCAGTGGAAGCTTGTAGCTTCAAGAAAGTGACCATTTATGAGTGTTTCCTCTCCAGCTCCCCAATTCTCACAGTCACTTCCTCTCTGCCTAGATATTGGCAGCCATGTAATCTGTGCTTTCTCTGTCCAGATATCACAGAGCCCACCCCTTGCAGGAAAACGCCTGGTGCCAGAAGCAGATGTTTGCTTTCCATGAACAGAGCCTCTGCACTTATTTTTTAAAGGGCGCTTGGAGGTTGCTAACCAGTAAAAAAGCAAAGTCTGGGCTGCCCCACGGCTTGCCTGCTGAGTCATAACAGAGATGTTTCCTGCAGTCTTCTGCCCTAGCAGAGATGCTGGGATCGGGGCCTTACCGCCTCCCTTCCTTTGTCCCCGCCAATTAGCAGGTAGCACTTTGTGGCAGCGCAGCTCTGTCTCCAGCAAGGCTGCCTCACTGTTCACACAGGTTTCCCTGGGATGGTGTCCCCAAGTCAGGGCCTAGTTTGGGTTCAGTGCAGTCCGTGCTTGTCCTATCCAAGGAAACCTGAGAGAACTCTGTGGAAGGGTCTCTGGTTTGAACCTTGGAGATGATTCTGGCAGTTTCCTGGGTGATCTCGAAATGTCTGAGCTGCTGTTTGCCTCCAGGATGGCGGTGCAGCATGCTGGTCTCTGGAGAGCTACTCCTGCTGCTTCCACCTTTCTTCTCCAGGGCTTCCTTGGCCACGGAGCTGCAGTTTGCAGGCCTGCCTTCCACTTCAGCCTCCCTCCCTGCGCTAGACAGCACAGCAGCCATCAAGGACAAACTGGAAGGGTTGGGAATGATTGGCCGTGTTTTGACCTGTGCTGGTCGAGGATACTTCACTGGCTGCCGGCTGAAGTGCCCCCGGGGTTGGGTGCCTAGAACTGAATCTGAGTCTGGGGCTGACTTTTCGTGCACTGATTCCTCAGGCTCCTCCAGCTCCGAGCTGTCGCTTCTATTTACAGCTGAGCAAAAAGTGAGATAGGGTTACTATAAAATGAGGTGTCCCCCCAGCCTGACGCGCGGGCCTGACTCATGTGACAAAGGGGACACATAGGGATCCCTGGACAAACACATAAGTAGAGGCCATTACCTCTCCTCCCCCCATCTCCATCCCCTCCCTGTTCAGTGCTGGGGACTGAGCCTCCTCTCTTCACCCTAATGTCAGAGACATCAGTGATGTGAAATAGGTTACAGTGAAGGAAGAATCAGGCTCTTTATTCTCAAAGCTGTGAATCCTGCCAGGAGCCCTTAGAGAATCTGCTCTGGTGAGTCACTTGGGACCCTGGGACCTTTAGCAGCAGGGCTTGCACAGAGGGAAAGAAAATTCTTCCTGAGAAGGGCTTGTCATAGACCAAAACCTGGTGACAAGTTAGCCCAATGGCTGCTCTAAACTAGAGGGGGCTGGCTGGACAGAAAACAGCAGCCAGGTGATGCCATGACCCCATACACAGAGACTCGTGCAGAGACAGGCAGACACAGAAGCTGTGAAAGTTCAGTAAACACATATCAAGCCCATCCAAAACCTGCCCCAGGAACACATGCCCCTGCATGACATTTACCTAGGGGGTTTGTGCTCAGGGGACTGTGGGCTCCCTCCATTGTCAGCTCATTGATGGCTTCACTGGAAGATGACTTATCAGACACGGAGCCCTCACTTGAATCATGCTTGAAGGAGAAACTCTGTTGGAAAAAGCCAGGATGGCAAACCTGTTTAGACAGGGCTCTCCTTTCAGATAATGACTGTACTCAGTCCCCTGAATGCTGCAGTAGCCAAGGGAACAAAGAAAATCGCCTAATGACAAATATAGCTTCATCTCGTTTCCAGCTTGCCCAATGCAAAACTGCAGAGCTGAAGGTGGCAGGCTCAGAAAGAGAGAGAGGGGCATCTTAGAGCTGGGGTTAGGACTAATGTTCCGTCTAATTTTTTCCACCCATGTCCAGAATAAACTTTGTTTCGTACACTGTTGCATGTGTGGATAACAGTGGACCACCAGTAGAAACACATGCTGCCAGCTTGTGAGACCTGTGATAATCAGCTGGGCAGCATGTGAGTCTCTCCAGGATGGCCACCGAAGTGCCAAGCTTACAGGAAACATTGGTTAGGACCCTGTTGTATTGGGTGCTGAATGACCTCTGCCCATTTCTCCAGTTTGTCCAGCTCATTTTGAATTATGACCCTATCCTCAAAAGCACTTGCAACCCCTCCTAGCTTGGTATCATCTGGAAACTTAATAAGTGTACTCTCCATCATCTAAATCATTGATGAAGATATTGAACAGAATCGGTCCCAAAACAAACCCCTGCAGAACACCACTTGTTATGCCCTTCCAGCATGACTGTGAACCGTTAATAACTACTTTCTGAGAACGGTTATCCAGCCAGTTATGCACCCACCTTATAGTAGCCCCATCTCAGTTGTATTTGGCTAGTTTATTGTTAAGAAGGTAATGTGAGACCGTATCAAATGCCTTACTAAAGTCTAGGTATACCACATCCACCGCTTCTCCCTTATCCACAAGACTTGTTATCCTATCAAAGAAAGCTATCAGATTGGTTTGGCATTAATTTTTCTTTACAATCCATGCTGGCTGTTACCTCTCACCTTATTTTCTTCCAGATGTTTGCAGGTGAATTCCTTAATTACTTGCTCCATTATCTTTCCTGGCACAGAAGTTAAACTGACTGGTCTGTAGTTTCCTGGGTTGTTCTTATTTCCCTTTTTATAGATGGGCACTAGATTTGCCCTTTTCCAGTCTTCTGGAATCTCTCCTGTCTTCCATGATTTTTCAAAGCTGATAGCTAAAGGCTTAGATACCTCCTGTATCAGCTCCTTAAGTATTCTAGGATGCATTTCATCAGGCCCTGGTGACTTGAACACATCTAACTTTTCTAAGTAATTTTTAACTTGTTATTTTTTTATTTTAACTTCTAAACCTACCTAATTTCCACTATCATTCCCTATATTAGGCATCCCTTCATCATCAGACTTCTTGGTGAAGATCGAAACAAAGAAGTCATTAAGCACCTCTGCCATTTCCAAGTTTTCTGTTATTGTTTCTCCCTCCTCACTGAGCAATGGGCCTACCCTGTCCTTGGGTCTTCCTCTTGCTTCTAATATTTTTATAGAATGTCGTTTTGTTACCTGTTATGTCTCTAGCTAGATTGAGCTTATTTTGTGCCTTTGCCTTCTAATCTTGCCCCTGCATATGTGTGTGTTTTTGCTTATATTCATCCTTTGTAATCTGACTTAGTTTCCACTTTTTATATGACTCCTTTTTTATTTTTAGATCATGCAAGATCTCCTGGTTAAGCCAAGGCAGTCTTTTGCCATATTGTCCATTAGGCATGTTAAATATTGACTAATTGACTAATCAAATAGTCAATACATTTTGCATCAACTATTCGATTAGTCAATAGGGTGCCTCCGCCTTTGAAGTGTAGCAACAGCTCTCTGGCTGTTGCTACACTTCAAAGGTGAAAGCACCGCATGAAGCCCAGGGACTCCTCCGCTGATCCCAGGCTCCACGCAGTGCTGCCATATTGAAACTCCACGAGGAGCCTGACACCGGGCTTTCCTTGGTGTTTCAAAGTGGCAGCACCACAAGGAGCCCAGGGTCAGTGGGAGAGTCCCCAGCTGATCCCAGGTTCCACATGGTGCCACCATTTTGAAATGCTGTGAGGAGCCTGACGCTGGGCTCCCTGCGGCATTTCAAAGCAGCAGTGCCACAAGGAGCCAGGGTTAGTCCCCAGCTGATCCCGGGCTCCACGCAGCACTGCTGCTTTGAAACTCTGCATGCAGCCAGGGGACACCCCAGCTGGCCCTGAGCTGCACACAGCATTTCAAAGTGGCAGCATAATGTGGAGCCTGGGGTCTGGCTCCAGGCTTCAAGAGGCACTGCCACTTTCAAGTACCCTCTTCTCTTCCCCCCTCTTGCTGTCTTTTTCTGATAGAGGCAGCAACGGGGGAGTGTGGAAAGCGATTAGTCAATTAGTCCTTCACATCGGAATAGTTTGCTTTTGGGCCCTTAATAATGTCCCTGTGAAAAACTGCCAATTCTCTTCAGCTGTTCTTCCTCTTAGTCTTGCTTTCTATGGGACCTTACCTACCAGCTCTTTGAGTTTACTAAAATCTACCTTCCTGAAATCCATTGTTTCAATTTTGGTGTTCTCCCTTCTACCATTCCTTAGTATCATGAACGCTTTGATTTCATGATCACTTTCACAAGTTAATTAGGAAGTTTTTCCTAATTTCCAACCTAAACCTCCCTTGCTGCAATTTATGCCCATTGCTTCTTATCCTATCATCAGAGGTTAAGGAGAATAATTTTTCTCCCTCCTCCTTGTAACAGCTTTTTAGGTACTTGAAAGCTAACTGTCCCCTCTCAGTCTTTTCTGAATAAGGAAAAGTTGTTTACTTGTTCCCATAATATAAGAACTAGGGGCCAGCAAATGAAATTAATGGGAAGCAGGTTTAAAACAAATAAAAGGAAGTTCTTCACACAGTGCACAGTCAACCTACGGAACTCCTTGCCTGAGGAGGTTGTCAAGGCTAGGACTATAACAGGGTTTAAAA
>JANRFK010002741.1:9254081-9265302 GCA_030068395.1 Apalone spinifera | reverse complement strand
CTTGATCATTACCTATTCGGTTCACTCCCTCTGGGGCATCTGGCATTGGCCACTGTGGGCAGACAGTAGTACTGGGTTGGATGGACCTTTGGTCTGACCCAGTATGGCCGTTCTTATGTTCTTTTGTTTTCTTTTCCAGACTAAACAAACCCAGTTCTTTCAATCTTCCCTCATAAATCATGGTCTCTAGACCTTTAATCATTTTTGTTGCTCTTCTCTGGACCTTCTCCAATTTCTCCACATCTTTCCTGAAATGTGGCACCCAGAACTGGACACAGTACTCCAGTTGAGGCCTGTGCTGAGGTTTACGTCCATGTGCCCTGCGCACTAGTAAAACAGGCTGTTACAGAATGTGGGGACCCTAATTCTGCCTTGGAGTTATGGGGAGCTGAGGTTTATTCCCTGGGTTTATGGCACCTTCAGAACACTCTGCATGGAAGTGTAACCCCATAACCTAGAACTACCTGTTCTTTATGCTCAGTATAAGTCAGGAATAAGCCAGCTAATAACCTCCTTGGGTCTCTTGGAACAGGTCATAACGCACAACTTTAATGGGCAGCAGCCACTTTATCTGTCATGCTTCAGCCTCACTCAGTGATTCCTTTGCCTGTTCTTGTGCAGACAGAGAAAGTGAGGGCAGCAACAGAAACATCATTAATTACTGCAAAGTAATTACTGTTAGAAACAAAAGAGAGCCTATAGTGGGGCTTGAACATCATAATTCTTATGAGCCCAACTCCCCAGGGAAGTTAGTGGGCGTTTGTATAGAGACTGATCAGCATGTGAGCAGGGGCTTCATTCTTATATGGAGAATTCCTAAAGAACTTAGTTCCCTCCATGTGTAATTTTTGACCATTCCTGAAGAATTGAATAGCCAACCCTGCAGTAGAATTATATAGGGTGGCTTTAAAACCCCTGAACTATGAAAAGGGGATCATTCCCTATTATAGCCTGTTAGTTTCATCCCTATTAAATTATACTGGACTTTTCCATTTGGGGAATGGCAGATTAACATCTGCTTTCAGCTGAAATCACAGGCAGTATAGCTGTCTTATTCCTCAGTGGCTGGGAACCCCAGGAAAGCCGGGTTGCTGCCCAGATGTGAATGTGACTATTAAGAAAAGGAAGCAAGATGTGTACATACACACACACACACACACACACCCCAAACACACCCCCTCAGTGGCCTGGACAGGACTGGGAGACAGATACTGATCATCCAGGCTTTGACTCCCCCTGTGACCTTGGGAAGGTCACGTTTCCTTTCTCTACCTCAGTTAATTCAGCTTTAAAATGGGAGTAACATTCCTACTTAGTTCCCAGTGGGGTGATGCCAATTACCTCAAGTTTTAAGTGCTCTGAAGAGGAAAGTTGCTAAGTATTCTTGTGAGGGAAGTGTCGGGAAGATGGGAAGGGCTGAGAGAGGTGTGTAGTAGCACAGAAATGTAGCCCAGCTAGCTACAGCCAACTACGCCTCAGAGTCACACCCATTTGGGCTGGGGATCCTGCTATATCATTTGCCATTTATATAACCATCCATTCCACGAGCTGTAAAACTATGTATCTCCTGAGAGACACAGCAACATTCTGACATCTCTTCTCTAGGAATTGGACTATTTAAAACATGCAGCAAAACACTCTCCGGAGCTGCCTGGGAAGCTGCGGAGGGATCTGCAGCCTGGAATTTCTTCCAGTTCTCCCATTCCATGGGAATCACCCCTCTGAATAACCCCCGGATGCCAAGTGGCTTCACTCTCTGTAAGATCCCGTTTTCCTGGCTAATCCTTGTGGGCGACTATAACAGGGTGCTGGGGCCCAGTTCTGTGTCTCTGAGCTATACCTCTGTGGTCTCACCCTGGGCTCTCTCAGGGCTCTGCTGCTCCTCTTTGTCCTTCTCCACCAAGGTATCTTGCGAAGTGTTTTCATACAGGGACGGAGGCAAGTCATCCATCCCAAAGACCCTCTCGTAGTTCAGAATGAGAAACTCCACAATATGGGCCTGGTACCCAGAGTCTACGAGGCACGACATGGAGACATCGTACCCTGAGCCAGGCCGGATCAGTGTTGGCCCGAAAATTATGCCCAAGTTGTTGGGGGACATCTTGTTCTCTTCGTATCTTTCAGCCACCCTGAGCAAGGGAAACATCCTGGTTAGAGGCCTATCAGTCCTCAGCCGCATTGCAGTGAGTAGGAGGGATGGCATGGGTGGGGAAGCTGGTAGAGAGGTACAGCCTGACATGGGCAGGAGGGGAGACAAGGCCCTGGTCTCCAACACTCATACCCAACTGTGAGCCAAGAAGCTGTGCTGAAGTGGTGAAGAGTGCAACTCTGAGGGAAGGTGCTTGGTCAGCGCTGGCTGAAAGGAGGCTGCGGCCCGTCTCCTATGGGTCTAATGGGGATTCTGGCTCTGTACCTGCTTTAGCTCCAAGTGACAATAGTAAAGGAGAGGCCAGACAGCCCATCTGGGAGCAGAGCCTTTTCCGTCTCCCTTGTTGGGAGCTGCAAGGGCCTGGCCTTTCTCCTCCCGACTGTCCCTCGTGGTGTAATCCTGCCTTCTCACTGGCGAAGGAGGCTACAGGCATGTCTGCGTGGCGAGCCGAGAGGCCAGTTCTAGTGTGACCTGTGGGTGTGTTGCACGAGCAACTGTGCAAAGGGCTGTCCTAGTCCAACACCCTCATACAGCTGGCCCCTCCCACCACTTGCATTGCTCTGGCTACGCTCTGTTTTTCACATGCTACTTGAGTATGTTTCTCAAGCTGGATGTTATACTGCAGCTGAAGTGCTGACGTGCTCTAAGAGCCTTTTCTGGTACTAACCTGCCTCTGTGCCAGATGCTCCTCTGGGGAGCCAGATAGAATCATAGAATTCTAGAATGGACTGGCATGGACCTTGAGAGGTCAAGTCCAGGCCCTGGCCTCCCAGCAGGACAAAGCACCACAGAATCTGAGAAGATTAGGGTTGGAAGAGATCTCAGGAGGTCACCCAGAGTCCTAGTCCAACCCCCTGCTCAAAGCAGGACCAATCCCAACTAAATCATCTCTGGAGCAACACAGTGGTCCTAAGGATTTATGGGGCCCTACACAGTACTATTAAACTGGTGCCCCTGTGCCCGATGGCAGCCTGGGAGGGGGATGACTTTTTAGATTTTATAATCTTCAGCAACACACTCGTAAAATATTTTTAAAAGCACTAACACAGTAAATTCAGAAGCTGACTGTATAGACCTGGGATTGGCAAATGCCTGTTAAATGGCTTCATTACAGCTTGAATAGCTCTTTCATAGGTTCACTGCTAATAGGCGTGGCAGGCTTTTTCACTTGTAAGTTAACAAGATCCTCTCCAGAGGAAGCAGACACATGGAACAGGAATAGGAAGAGGCAAGTGGGTGGACATAAAGACCCAGTGGTGCCCCAAATTTTAGGGTGCCCTACACCACTGGATATTCTGCATATGGGTAAGGACGGCCTTGGGCAGCAATCTCTTTGCAGCACTAGCATCTAAAAGACCCATTTTCCACAGTCACTCGTCCCTGTTACCTGTACAGATGTGCAATGAGATGTCTCAGGGTGTTGTAGTTAGTCCCAGGCAGTTTGCTCAGCAATTCCTTCATGCTCTGGATGGGATCTGCTGAGAACTCGGAGCTGTCTCTCTTCCTTTCCCCAGGTCTCTGTAGGTCTTTGGCAAGCATGATTAATTCGTCATAGAGCCGAGACAAGAGCACTGGCCCAGAGAGCTGTCGTGAGATGAAGGAGATAGTGTCACTGCAGCCTGCCTGTTGGATGCTCTGAGGAAGGGTTAGAGTGCGGGTTCTGGCCTTGCAACCCTGGCCAGTTTCAGCCTCATGTTCCCAGGCTCAGACCAACACTTATCTGCCAGTGATTGGCTCCCTGGTTTCTCATGAACTTCTAGGGCCTGCAGAAAAGGCCCAGGCCTCCCCAGAATTGCCATTCACACTGAGTTAATATTTGGGGAAGGTCGGAAATAGCCCAGGGCTGCTACTGCCCAGGGAAGCTTTGGGTCTTATCTGTTTTTTATTAGTGACTGCAAGCCACGAGCCCGGGTGGGGGTCCCATCTCAGGCACTCACTCCCTGACACCCATGAAGACAGATGTTAGGACACCAGAGCCTGGAATTAATCCCTGATTCTACAGTAAACAAGGAGATGTCAACACATCTCAGTGCCTCAGAAACCCATCCAAGAGTGAGCCAGCAGCACGAGTTGCCGTGCTCCCACAGATGCACCCAGGAGTGAAAGCAAAATTAATTCTTTCTGGTACAGGGGCACACGAGCAGGGGGGCATGTGACCTCCCCATGTAACCCCCCCCCAACTTGACTTCATCTTGCTCCTAACCCAGGGCTCTCCCCCACCCCCCCGTCCCACATTACCTGGGGTCGGGGGGGGTCGGTACAGCAACTGTTAGTTAGAATCATAGAATCACAGAGCTGGAAGAGACCTCAGGAGGTCAAGTCCAGGCCCCTGCCCAAAGCAGGACCAATCCCAATTAAATCAACCCAGCCAGGGCTTTGTCAAGCCGAGACTTAAAAACCTCTAGGGATGGAGACTCCACTACTTCCCTAGGTAACCCATTCCAGTGCTTCACCACCCTCCTAGGGAAATAGTTTTTCCTAATATGCAACCTAGACCTCTCCACTGTAACTTGAGACCATTGCTCCTTGTTCTGCCATCCGTCACCACTGAGAACAGCCTGTCTCCATCTTCTTTGGAACCTCCCTTCCGGGAGTTGAAGGCTGCTATCAAATTCCCCCTCACTCTTCGCTTCTGCAGACTAAACAAACCCAAATCCCTCAGCCTCTCCTCATAGGTCATATGATCCAGCCCTCTAATCATTTTGGTTGCCCTCCGCTGGACCCTCTCCAATGCATCCACAACCTTTCTATAGTGGGGGGCCTAGAACTGGATACAATACTCCAGATGTGGCATCACCAGAGCCGAATAAAGGGGAATAATCACTTCTCTAGATTGCTGGCAATGCTCCTCCTAATGCAACCTAATATGCCATTAGCCTTCTTGGCTACAAGGATGCACTGTTGACTTGTGTCCAGCTTCTCATCCACTGTAATCCCCAGGTCCTTTTCTGCAGAACTGCTACTTAGCTAGTCCCAGCCTGTACCAATGCTTGGGATTCTTCCGTCCCAAGTGCAGGACTCTGCACTTGTCCTTGTTGAACCTCATCAGATTTCTTTTGGCCCAATCCTCCAATCTGTCCAGGTCACTCTGGACCCTGTCCCTGCCCTCCAGCGTATCTACCTCTCCCCCTAGTTTAGAGTCATCTGCAAACTTGCTGAGGGTGCAGTCCATCCCCTCGTCCAGGTCGTTAATAAAGATGTTGAACAAAACCGGCTCTAGAATCAGTCCTGCGGCTTTCTCCACTCTGCCCCTGTGTCCAGAGCAGAACCGCTCCAGAGCTGCATCTCCTCAGACTCTGGACAGCAGCAGCCCTGCCAGAGGACCTGAGGTTCTGCTCCTTTCCCTGCTGGGGGAGGCAGCACCTCCGTCTGCTGCTGTACCGCTCCTAGGCAACCTCCCACCCCATAGTCCACAGGATGAATTGAGGTGGCTGCCACAGGCCCTGCACTTTTGGGGGCCCCATGGTGGCCAACCATCCTGTGGATGGGAGGGACCTGGGGAATTACAGGGGCCTGGCGTGGCAGCAGCAGCGGTTGCCACCCCACTCATCATGTGAGCCAGAGTGGCCTAGCAGCCTGCTCTGCACCACCCTCTCCCGGCCTGCTGTGCTCAGTTTCTCCGCAGCGGCAGGAAGCAGTGTCCCAGCTCCAGGGCACTCCACTTCCTGCCACTGCTCCTGCCACTGCGGAGAAGCCAAGTAACGTGGGCCAGGAGAGGGCGGCACAGCTACCTGCATGGTGGTGAGGACGGCCCTTGCTGTTACACTGTACCAGCCCCCATAATCTCCTGGGCCATATTGCTTGGGGAAAGGGCAAGGGACCGAGTAGAGGTGGAACGGGGCAAGGCTTGAGGAGGGGGTGAGGCAGGGCAGGGCCTGCGTCGGGGACTTGCCCTAAGCACTGCACCCCACTTGAGACAACCCTGCACCAGGCTGCTGTACAGAGGAAGCCCGAGGAAAGGCAGCTTCTATAAATAGCTGGAATGGGCATGCTGGACTTTTCTGACCATTTTCTTGCCAGTACAGCATACCTGGCTATCCCAGTGTAGTTTCACTTCTGGAAGCACCAGAAAATGAAGCTAAGAGCCTGTGTAACCATCTGCAGGTGGATTTGAACCTGGGCTCTCTGGAGCTTCAGGTAGGAACTTCTACAGCTTGTGCTATAAAGCCAGCTGGCTCTCAGCTTAGGCTGTAGAGCTCCCTTGTTCGTATCTCTCACTGTAAGTGGTCTACGTGCCACTCCATGGGACACTGAATCACACTCACTAGGTGTGTGGGTTACACCTGCAAGTGGTCAGGACCAGAGACTGAGCCTGGCTCCTTCTAGCAAGTTGCTACCCACCTCTTTCAGGAAATGCTTCAGGACACCAGTGATGTCGTGGGGAGAATGTTCCGAGAGCTCCACCAGCTCCCTCCCATTTTCAAATGCCTGGCAGAGCTTCTCCACCCGGGCCTTGGCCCCACTTATCCGATAAATCCCCTGCATTGTCAAAAAGGGGAAAGGTTCAGGGACCCTGGTCAGAGGAGGGGAGGGAGGAGAAGGAGAAGGATGGGGCCAGGCACTAACAGGGCAGCTGAATTTCTGCAGCTGAGGCTAAGGGAGGTGACATTGTTTCATTCCTGGTGTGGACAGGCACCAAAGTGTGAGATGCAGAGATGCAGAACCCAGCTACCCTCATGGCGGGACAATACACTAAAGCTAGAGGGAACCAGAGATAATTTTTAATTAGTATCTCTGGGAGCCAGGTGACCTGTCCAGGTTTACGGGGGTTTGTGAAATGCCTGGTGACAAAAGGCACCAAGCAAGGGCCTGATATGGCCCCTGTCACAGTTGAATGGTGTGTAGTCCTGGCCCCCAGCGGGAGTAGGAACAGGTCCTGCATGGCTCCTGTATGGCTACTCACCTGCACTCCGAGGGCACGCGCCTCGATCTCCGCGGTGCACTTCACAACCAGGAACGGGACCTCTTCAGGAAAATCCCGAGGGACCTGTGTGAAGTCGATGCCAAAGAGAGACACTCGGCTGGGCAGCTTCTTGTGGCCACAAGTGATCAGGAGGTTCTCCAGGCACTTCCTGTGGCAGGTCAGATAGCACTGCAATGGCAAGACAATACTGAGTTAGGCACTAACTACAGCTTGGCAAGGATCACTCCAGGCTGGGCAAAGGGTCTCCCCTTGGAGCACATCACAGGTGTAGCCTGATCTAAGATTATGTTTAAATTCTAATTACCCACCTTAGGGCTGACAGGTTCTTTGTCCCAGGATCAGGCCCAGTATTCAGTTACACTACAGTTGGGAACCCTGATGTGCACGGTTGCAACACTCACACTATAGAAACTCTTGTTTATGTACAAATATAGTTTATTAATATGGTTAGCACAGTCACAAACACCCCATTTTAATAAGATAGGGAACATCGATCCATATTTCCATACCATACTGACACCATTCCTTCTAGAACACTCTTAGGTGTTAGCCCATCGTCTCTCTCATTACCTTCACCTTCCCCATCATCACCAGGGACCATCATTCTGGCCCTTCCAAGGACAACATTTTCTCCTCCCCATCGTCCCTCGGCAGGGGTCCCACTTTTATATTAAGTGACGCTGACGATAACATGTTTCATGCATATTCACTTGGGGATGTTTCTAATGCTGAAGTGTTCTTTTCCTACTGGTCAATGTATTATTGCTCTTAATTTATTATCATATTGTCAATTCGTTACCATGGGCCTTTGTGGTCATCTATCACATCCTGTGTCCTGATTACTCAACTCAGCCGGAACCAATTATTTTGGGACTTTTATATAATGATGCATCTGCTGAGTCTGAGGGTATTTTTCCTTCCATCCTGTGTGGGTGAAAGGTACAGACCTAAGTTCCCCTTTTTCAGTCCCAGGAAACCATAAATAAGCCATGATCTGTATCTGGTGAGACCATGTCTCAACCATGGAAGTCTGCTAACCTCAGCTTCTGCTGATTTTTAAATGGCCTGTTGCAGCATGGACAAAAGATAAAATATAGCCCCACATTACTTGACCTGTGAGTTTATGTGTGTCCTTTCATTCAAGTGCAACCTTGCTCTCTAATTGGCTGTAATGCCGACATGGCACTCATTGGAAAGTGCATTGAGAGGCTGAACCCTCTTGTTATACCCTAGAGCAGGAGCCACTGCACTGCAGGGGAACCCAACTCACCGGGCAGCCTAGGGCTGGGCTGCACCCATGCTGCTCCTACGCCCAATGGCATCTGGATGGCCACACAGCCCAGCCAGTGCACGGCACCAACAGGCTTGTGGTTGGCTGTGTGGGGGAAGGAAGCAGCATATGCCCACAGACAGGTACAAGCAGCAGGGCCACTAATTTGGGCTCTTGCTAGACTCTTATATACCAACATATCCTGGCCCCAGCTAAGAAGGGCACAGACTTGTACCCAGGTGGGTCAATGGCAAAGCCTCCACAAGCAGTTGAGTGCTTTTGTGGGCCTTCACAAACTGCAATGGGCAGACAAGACCTAGTATATTACACCTGAACCCAGACATCAGTCAAGCTAACACAAAGGGCCTGCAGGAATGCTGAGAGTAGCTTTACAACACTTGCCTCCCACTCCCCCGAGTAGCCCTCTGGCCAGGTAGATATGCCACCCCCCAGTTGCTCCAGTCTGAGGCAGCTGGCAGGCAGGGCACGTTGTGCTGCAGACCAGCCTTTAGCAGATTTCTTGCATTACAGCTCTTAACTAATTAATCTAAATTAACACAAACATATTATTAGCATGATAGGCAAGGAAACTGATAGGCTACTCAGGTTCACCCTCGTCCTGTTTCCGCCACTCACTCAGAGGGGCCCCTTCACATAGTTTTGCAGGGGGACATGCCTGCAGCAAGGTAACCAGCTCTCCCTGCCCCCGTGCAAGGTATCTACAGTCCAGGATGTGCTGAGCTCTCTTACCTCTTCACACTCAGTACCACTGACCATAAAGGTTTCACATTCCCTGCACTTGGATGGACCCCGCAACTTCCGCAGCCGATGGGTCTGTGCTGCGCTTGATAGAGAGATGTTCTTAAACTGACACTGCAATGATCCATTTTCTGGTTCAGCAACCATGTAAATATAACAGGGAGACATTTCAGAGAGCCACTCACGCCATTGAAAAATGTAAAAGAATTACCAACACCTTTCTCTCGACAGCTGGACGGCTCTTTTGTAGCCCTGTCTGTTTAGGGTGGTCAATATCATGACTGATAGTTATTGGAGGAACTGGAGGGGCCTTGGGATAGAATTTGGAGAACTGCTGCCAGTCATAACCAAGCAGCAGTAGCTCAACTGTCCTGATGCTCTGGGCTGGAATACCATGGGACGTTAGGGACTGGAAGGGTCATCAACAGAGCTGCTGGGGGAAGCCCAGGTTTGGAACAGCAGGGGCTTGTGGTTTGGGGCTGAGGACAGAGCCTTGTATGTTGGAATAGCAGTGGGGGCTGGAGGTCCAAACTCAAGGGCAACAGCAGAGGTCTATGGGGTCCAGAACTGAACTGCAGGTTGGAAGTTAGATGCATTGTCAGGGCTGTGTATGGAGATCTCCCTTTTATAAGCATAACAGGATGCATAAGCACAGGGGTAGATGATAATTTTTGCAGGGGGGCAACTTCACAAATGTTGGTACATGGTTGTGGGCTGGCCTCAGGTGGAAGGAGTGGGGTTAAGGCGAGAGAGTGTGTGTGTGTTTCATCTGAAGAAGTGGGTTGTGCCCATGAAAGCTCATGATACCATCTACATTTTCTGTTAGTCTCTAAGGGTATGTCTACTCTTGCACCCTAGTTCGAACTAGGGATGCAAATGCAGGCATTCAAAATTGCTAATGAAGCAGAGATTCAAATATCCCATGCTTCATTAGCATGATCTCGCTGGCGCACTTGCTTGAATCACAGCTGATTTGAACCAGGAAGTGCGTGCTGAGACGCATTAGTTCGAACTAAACCCTTTGGTTTGCACTAACATTAGTTCGAACCAAGGGGTTTGGTTCGAACTAATGTGTCCCGGCGCACACTTCCGGGTTCGAATCAGCTGTGATTTGAACTAGCGCGCTGGCAAGATCATGCTAATGAAGCGCAGGATATTTAAATCCCTTCTTCATTAGTAATTTCGAATGCCTGCATTTACATCCCTAGTTCAAACTAGGGTGCAAGTGTAGACATACCCCATGGCAGTGGTTCTCAAACTTTTTGGCCCATAAACCACCTGGCTCAATGTAAACTTTTCTGCAGACCACCAGTTGCTAATGGAAACTCACCGTTAATTACATAATTATGCCTGAGGCATTTTGCTAGTGCTGCAGCTAGGGAGACTGGTTTAATTTTAACAGAATAAGCGTTTTAACTTTCTCATTTTAGTTTATCAAACTTCATTTTAAATAAAGTAAAATATTAATTTATGTCCAACAAAAAGGTTTTAATGCTTTCTTTATTTATGGCAGGCGTGGGAACATTCCTCCAATGCCCCCAATCTTCACTGATGAGGCCCCCAACTGAGACACTGCACTCCTCTGGCACTGCAACCCCCACAAGGTGAGGGGAAGAGAAGGGACCGAGAGGACTGAAGTTCAGGGCTTCCCATAGCCCAGATTTACTTTTCTGGGGTCCCAGAGTTAGTGGATTTCATGGACCCCCTTAGGCTCTGGGGTGGGGACAAAAATGAAGGGTTCAATGTGCGGGATAGGGTTGCAAGTGAATGGGATAGGAACTGAGTGCAGGATCTGGGAGGAAGGTGGTGTGCAGAAGGGTGAGGGTACAAGGTCTGGGTAGGGTGCAGAAGCAGGCTGGGAATCAGGTTTGTGGACGGGGGAATGAGCAGGAGCAAGGGAAAGTGCAAGGAGCAAGTGTGGATGTAGGAGCAGGATGTGGGGTAGGTGTTTGGCTACAGGGAGGGTGCAAGAGCAGGCTGGGGGTAGAGTGTCTGGCCGGGGAGGGCACGAGTATGACCAGGAAGGAGGGTGCAGAAACAGACTGGGGGTGGGGGGTGTCTGGCCAGGAGGGAGGGTCAGTGGCATAGCGAGGAGGGGGCAGAGGGGCAGTCGCCCCCA
>JANRFK010002741.1:9224759-9239350 GCA_030068395.1 Apalone spinifera | reverse complement strand
CATAAACATGGTCTTCCTCATAGTAGCGTAACACTCCCATCCGTGTATGTGTATACTAGCAGACTTAACCCAGCATTGCCTGGGTCTTTCAGAGCAGGGGGCTGACGATGAGGGGGTGCAGGATTCAGGGCAGGGCCTTGGTGCAGTGAGAGTGAGGGTAGGGGCTCAGGATAGGACATGGATTCCCAAACTAGGGGACACGCCCCCCGGGGGGGGGAGTAAAGAAATTCCCGGGGGGGCATGAGGTGACCCAGTCCCCCCTGTCAAGTCCCTCCCCTCCGCCCCCCAAGAAAGAGCCTTGTCAATCCATCTGCTCAACAAGTTTTGCTGCTATTTTTTGCTGCTAATTTTGGCATGATGCCAAAAAGTTTGGGAACCACTGGGCTAGGAGGCTCATCCAGCACAGGCATTTTTTCTTCCTGCAGCCTCCCTGGCTGCCAGGGGCATTTTCTCTTCCTCCAGTCCTCCCTAGCCACCAGGAGTGTTTTCTCTGCCCCCCAGCTGTGCCTCTGGCCGCCAGGGGCATTGTCTCTCCCCACAGCAACCCCATGGCTGCCAAAGGTGTTTTCTCTCCCCTGAGCCCCCTCTGACTGTCAGGGGCCTTTTCTCTCTCCCCAGCCCTCATACCCAGCCACCAGGGCCCTTTTTTCTCCCTCCCTCCTTCCTGTGCTGAAAAGGGTTTGGAGTATATATCTCTGCCAAACTGAAGTTTCCACTTCATGCATCTGACCAAGAGGGCTCCTTCCCACGAGAGAGTATGCTCAAATAAATGTGTTAGTCTTTAAGGTGCCTCAGGACTCCTAGTTGTTTTTGCTGAAACAGACTAACCTCTGAAATTTATAAACATGTCTATTCTTATGGCGATCACACAGAATAACTTAGTGTTCCCTTTTTCTAATGAACATTGTTGTGAATACACTAACCTGCTTGTCTGATTTATTTAAAACCATGTCTTTGTTTCAGTGTGTTAATATGTATTAATCTGGAATGACTACTTTATTAAGGCTTAAGAACACATTTAAAACAACATCAGCTTAGAAATACTGATTAAGAAAATTAGAGAAGAGCTGATTAATGCGTTCCATAGTATTTAATGTTGTATTCAGCAGGATAGCTGACTTGCCCATACTACAAAGAAATCTCTGACAAACTTCAGGGTATATATAAAAAAAACCCGAGACACATTTTTTATTCTCAAATTTAGTGCTTTTAATTAGGTATCTTCCGTATGAGCAGACTTCACAATCTGACCTGCAGTGGAAAACATGCTCCATTTTCTTTAAAAAGAAATTGTAGAAGACTCGTTTTTACAAATGCCAGTTGCTACATTTGGGTTCAGGATTGGCTGGAAGGGGGTGAGCAGCAAGGAGGAGGAGAGAGAGAAGGGAGACAGTGGGATGGAGACAGGGCTTGGGATTGATCAGGGGTACAGGATAGGTGGGGCCACAAGCTGGGGAGCTTGCCTCCCCAAGCATCAGCTTTACCCACTGGCCTTATAAATGGCCACACTGGGGTACTGCCCTTCACCGGAAAATTAGAGAATTGGAAAAAATTGGGAAGTAATTTAAGCAATATTTGTGGAGGTGGCAGATCATACTTCTTTCTTCAGAGTAGGGAAAAATTACAAGTTTTCTCTTCTGCAGCACTGCTCTTGCAGCCTGGCTGTGCTTTACTTCTCCATTTATGCAAGTGGAGAACTGAAACCCTGCCCTGCCTTCCCAGTAATATAACTTTTAATTCATTTCACTTGCACCTATCACTAGTCCTATTGTTCCAATGTTTGGGTTTCGAACACTACCCAGGAGTCTTGGTCTAAGAACTACTTTCAGTCAGATACATAGCCTTTAGAAAAGGCTTTGGAACCTTTTTTGTAGTTTATGATATTAAACTTTTTTTTAAAGTGAATTAAATATGTTGGAATTGGGGATGCTAGGGAGCAGTGTAAGGATAAGGCCTTTTCCAGCAGCCTAAATTCCCTTTTGGCTGCATGCTTGTGTGGGCATGCAGAAAGCATTTTAAGAAATTGAAGAATGTTAAGCTCTTAAGCAGAGCCATGCAGCAGCATGCCAGTGCAAGCAGGTTAGCTGCTGGTGGTGGTGTGATGGAGGTGGGGTTAGTGGGTACTGGGGGCTCAGCCAGGCAGCTCTCTGCTGTCTCCTATTCCCCAGGGCTAGAGCTGGGGCCAGGGCCATGTGATAGCTGCCCAGATGCTTCTGAGGTGGGCTGCATGGTGGGCGGCTGCTGGAGCTGGAGCTGTGCAGTGTGGCTGCTCCTGGGGCCTGGGCCGGGGCATGGCTGTCCCAGTGGGGACGGCTATGGCCTCAATTTACAATCTTAACATCTGCTGAGAATTTTTTTCACCAAAGACGCTTCCAGTATGTAAAGGACCTTTCTTCCCCGCCCCACTGAAGAAACTGCTAGCATGGAAGAATTTGCAATGAATAACAGGCAATTCTGCTCAGCACAAGATGCACATCACATTGAAGGGTATGTAAACTCAGGGATTCAGGGCCCAATTCAGAAAGGCTACGTCTACACTGGCATGATTTTCCGGAAATGCTTTTAACGGAAAAGTTTTCCGTTAAAAGCATTTTCAGAAAAAGAGTGTCTAGATTGGCACGGACACTTTTCCACAAAAGCACTTTTTGCAGAAAAGCGTCCGTGCCAATCTAGATGCGCTTTTGCGCAAAAAAGCCCCGATCGCCATTTTCGCAATGCCGTCCTGTCTACACTGGCCCTCTTGCGCAAATGATTTGCGCAAAAATGATTTGCGCAAAAGGGACTTTTGCCCGAATGGGAAGGGCAAAGTATTTCCGCAAGAAGCACTGATTTCCTACAGTAGGAAGTCAGTGTTCTTGCAGAAATTCAAGCAGCCAGTGTAGACAGCTGGCCAGTTTTTGCGGAAAAGTGGCTGATTTTCCGCAAAAACTGGCCAGTCTAGACACAGCCAAAGGGGACAATCTTGGTTAAAGCCCTAATTGAGGATTACAAACAATTCCTGGCTCTGCCACAGACTGAATGACCTTGGGAAAGTCATTTAGGCCCAGATCTTGATCTACTGAAGCCAATAGGAGCTTTCCTACTGAGCTCAAGGAGCACAGGATCAAACCTTAAATCTCTTTAAAGAGCCGCACTGCACAGCTCCTGCTCCTGTAGCCGCCCATCATGCAGCTAACCTGCTTGCACTGGCATGCTGCTCCATGGCTCTGCTTAAGAGCTTAACATTCTTCAATTTCCTAAAATGCTTTCTGCACCATCACCAGCAGCTTTATATGTATAATCAGTGCTTTTTTTGTTAAAAAAAAAAGGGGGGGGTGCCAGTATTCCAGGGGAAAAGTTGTTGAGCTCTGACTGGAGGTGCCAGTACTGCGTCTGGAGGTGCCAGTACTGCATACCAGGCAGTACCATCACAAAAAAAGCACTGGGTATAATGTCCTAATGGCAACCAATATCACCAGATAAAGAAACAGAACTCAGGAAGGGTAAAGAAAACTTAGTTTAACAGCATCTTATTTGGCAAGAAACTACATATCAGTGGCTGAGGCTGTGAAATCCTTTCTATAATTATGGTCCTCAATTTCCTATTGCTTGTCTGTGGGATCTCTGTCTGCTTTTTTAATTGTCTCTGTATGCTGTATAATTAATTTTGCTGGGTATAAATTAATTGAGGTGATGGGGTATGAGAAAAACTTGTAGCCTGGCCTTGTCTGTAAAGAATATGAGTCTCCATTTTAAACTCTAGTTCAGACCCAAGCTAGAAAAGCAACAACTTAACCAACTCCTTGTTAGCTTTTATAAATTCACTGCTGCTTGCAGTAACCCTCCAGCTGGCTCTACAGAGAAATACCAAGCTCTGTGTGTACGGCGTCTTAAAGCTGGTCCTATTTCACTCTTCTACAATGAGAGAATTTGGTAGCATAAATGGAATCAGAGGAAAGATTATGGATTCCATTAACAGAACTCACCATAATTCAGACGTTTGTCAATCCAGCTCAGCAGTTCTTTGACATATTTACACCACATTTTGGCATATTCCAGGGCTGCATCAACACCACCTTCACATTTTATCAGCATCTCATCAGCCTCTTCAACTGAAAAAAAAATTCAGATTCACAAGGGCTTCAGAAGACAGGCAGAGGCAATGAGTTTTAGGCAATTTTGTTGCATTAGGTCCCCAATAAAATGCTTTTAAAATTGAACTTTTATGAAATTATTTTTGTGAATTAGAGGCCAGAGCCCATTTTGTAGTGATGCCAAGAGTGGTGAATTGCAGTTATGTTCCCTGTCCACTTTTGAGGATGCTGACAGATTCTTAGCACTGAAATCAGCAATTCTGAAAGAACATAAAGCCAAAAGCTGCCATCACACAATTTAGAAAATGGCCTCTCTTCAATGGAAGGGTCTCATGAAGGGAAATGTGGTTTTACATGGGACTTTATGATGAAAACAGAACTGATGGGTCAATGAAAAGTGAGCAACAGCAGCATTTCAAATACTGTAACTGATTTTAATTATTGGGCAAATATTTATTGTACTAAAATTGGCAGATAGCTCTAGTAATGCAGTGAATTAATGTCTTGGTGCTCGGAAGTCAAAGCCAGTATAAGAAAGTGGCAGATAGTGGGATAACAGGTGAAAACATGTAAACAGGGAGCTCAGAGGCAAAGTTCCCACTCATCTTTTCCATTCACATGAACATGCAGATTTTTTCCTTCCAAGGCTTACCAGACCCGTTAAATCACTGCAGGAGCCTCATGTGGCATGCTCTGGGCAGCTCTGAAAGTTTCTGGGTATGTGTGTGGGAGGGGCAGTACTGGGCAGCACTGAGGGATGGCTGCCCCTAGTCCCATCCCTTCTAGGAGTACCAAACCAGGTCCCCCTTCCACCTTGCCCAGGGGCCCAGCAAGTCTGTTGGGCCCCCTGTGTGCACTAAGACATGTATGGATGTGCACCACCAGCAGTAACACAAACCTAGCTGTTTGTGTTACTGTGGGTGCTCTGTTAATCAGCTGGGCAGAATTGGAATCTCCCCATAGCAGCTACACAAGTGCATGGCTTACAGGGAACACTGCTCAGAGGAGCGTGTGCACCCCACGTTTGCTTTGAAAGGTTAACATAGATAGAGAATGGGGCTAATTAACCGAACAGGCTGCCTCTGAGTGGAATCAGGCAGCTAAGTAATTTCCTCACTGAATGGAGGAGCCCGTCTGAGGAGGAAGGAAGAGAGTGGTCTCTAAAAGACGAGCAGCCCACAGTTACTTCTTGGGAGTAGACTGTTAGGAGACGGACAAAGTCAGAGGGAAGCTTCAGGGAAAGGTAGAAAGGTCTAGGAGGGAACAGACCCTAGGTGCTGATTAGAGGGTCTGAGCTGGTGGGCCTGGTTCCCCTATCAGCCATTGATGGAGTGGCACCAGGGTGCCCACACTGAACTGAGACAGCCAGTGAGAAGGGACTTTGATACAGAAGCCTGAAAGGAACAGGCTGGAGGACTGAGTCATGAAGGGGTAATTGCTGGAGCAAGAGCGGCTGCAGACCAGTGGGAGAGGCTGAAGAGAAGGCATGCAAGTGCAGGAAGGAGTGTCAGCCTTGCAAAGCTAGTCCCTAGAGTGGCCAAGAGGAGGTGCCATGCTGGTGGTAAGAAGAACCCCACATGACATGGAGCTATAGAGGAAGCAATGTGACCCCCACAAGACAGATCTGATTATAGTGATCGCTACTGGAATCTGCCATGGCCATATAAGCTAATGGCAACCACATGACATCTGAACTGTACATTCTTGTGACTACAGGTTGAACTGCTCTAGTCTGGCACCCTCAGGACTTGACTGGCACCAAACCAGAGAATTTGCCAAACCATGGGAGGTCAATATTATAGTGAATGGACCTCTTTATTTTTGTTTCACTGAGGCAAATAAATAGAAAAGCACTTGGAGTACTGCTTAATAATGTGTGACTGTACTGATAGATTCTGTACCACGGCTTATCACTAACAAAGTGTTAGTGTTATTAAACAATTTTACTGCATAGGCACAAGTAGTCAAAGCATAAAAAACATACTTACGCTTAGCATCATTACCAGTACTTTCACAGCTTGCTGGTCTCTTAGAAGTCATTTAGGGGTAAACTAGAGCTAAATAACAGCACAGATCACTGAGAACCAGGACTGGGGGCTGCAAATAAACTTTATGGGACTATGGGAAACTTAGCCTCATCCACAATGAGAGGACAACTGACTAACTAAAATTGGGCCTATCCATGGATGTTGCTGGGCCAGAGAATGCTGGACTAGAGAGGTTCAACCTATAGATGCAGTACAAGTACCAATGACAGAAATGGATCAACTATTCTTAAGTCATCTCTATATTTTAGTTTGCTTCTCTTAAGTTACCTGTGATGTTTGTCTGCACATACCCCTCCAAATTGCTTTTGCTTTCCTCCACCTATGGAAAAAAAGAGGAAAAATAGTATCCAGATGTTTAGGGGAATTTCCCAAGAGCTGGTTTTGGAGTCTTTGTTCCTGGGAAGTTTAATGTAGTGAGGAAGATGTTCCAAGACTTGACAGAGGCTAGTGGCATAATATAAAACTCCACAACTTACAGGAATGTGAGGGACAAATAAGCTTCTAGCCCTCTTGGCTCTGGAGAAAAGCCTAAAATCATGACATGAGTGCAGCTGTTAGCTCCATGCCGCTGCCGACATGTCCCTATGGCCTGATGTGCATACCCATTCCATCCATAGGTGTAAGCTGTGAAACTCATTTTGTGAAACTGACTGGATATCAGTGATTCCAACTCTCCTGATTTGATCACAAGCCTCCTGATAATTGGGCCTTTTTATTTTCTTGGAGAATCCCAGCCACCTTATTAGAATTAAGCCAGATATGGGAACTTTGCTACCTGATGCCTCATGCACCATTATCAATTGTGATCACTCTGACTTAGTATTCTTGTTTGTTGGTGCATGATATTGGAAGAGAATCTCTGCCTTATTTTTTCTAAAGGCAGATTTTAGGTCTCATGGTTTGTGAAGAAAAGCGAGAGAACCTGTCCCAAGTTCAGCCAAAGGCCTCAAGCACCAGATTCCAAATAAAAAGATCCCCAAGTATATTTTAGCTGTGGTTCCAAGAAGCTATTCTCTTTTTTAGGGATTCAGATGGAGGCCGATTCATGAGTTTTGAATGCTTGGGATTGACAATTCAGTACATGCAAGTTGCTAGTGTCTTCCACTGTGTCCAGGAGCCCAAACAGAGACTAGGATCCTACAAAAGACCTGAAACTGAGTCCGCGCCCTGACACCCCCATGTCCTTGGGCTGGGATGTCCCCCCCCCAACATCCATACCCTCGCATTGGGATCCTGCCTCCCCCTGCCCACTAACATCCATGTCTTCATGCCAGGGTCCTGGCCTGGGATAACTGAAAGTCAAACCCAACATCTCCATTCTGCTAGCTGTAGAACCACTTCAGCTTGGGCAGCTCCCTGATTAGTGCAGTTCACATCATGGCAGAGGTTTCCCAGACCAAGTGGCATCCTCTGAAACCTGGACTATGTGGCTGCTGGGGGCCTGAGTGCTTCTGGAAGCCATATCCATGGGTGAGTCCCGGCACAGCTCAGGCTCCCCTGCTCCAGGCCAGCAGCCGCACATGCCAGATTGGGGAAGTGCTTGGGCCATAAATGTTTGCGTTTGAGACCCCTGCCCTAGAACTTTACCTACTGATTCTTACTATAGAGAAAATTACTTTTCCTAAGTTGGCAAGAATGACTCCAAACAGCATGCATCTGAAAATGTCATGAAGTAATGTCTCTTCTCTAGCCACCAAAGTAAAGTTAGCTATGCTAACTCTTTCATTTTCTATTTTGTACAGGTTCTTATGATACCATCACTGTATCTGTGCACCTAGCATCTCTCTTTCTCTCCTGTGGTAAGAACCCTAACCAAAACAACTTAGTTTCCCTTGCTAGAACAAATGCTACTCAATCATATCTCTATTGAAAAGAGTTCTCTTTTATGACTTACTGGGAGCATCTTGCTCTCTGAGGTCAGGTCTGTGGTGTCAGTGCTCTCTGAGTCACCAATGAACATGTCAGCTGTCCTGTAAAGTAAATACGCTGATTAAATAATGCAAACTTAAAACTATATTGGAAGCTGCAAAATGCAGGACTATAGCACAGGAAGCAATGAGCTTAAATTGCAGCAAGAGAGGTTTAGGTTGGTTATTAGGAAAAACTTCCTAACTGTCAGGGTGGTGAAACTCTGAAATAAATTGCCTAGGGAGGTTATGGAATCTCCATCACTGGAGGTATTTAAGAGCATGTTAGACACACTACTGTTAAGGATGATCTAGATGGTGCTTGGACCTGCCATGAGTGTAGGGCACTGGACTTGACCTCTCAAAGTCCCTTCCAGTTCTAGTATGCTATGAGTCTAGTACCCAGGCTCAATTACATCCACGAAATCCAATGCAGTAACTAAGACCATGTTTATGGAGTATACTCAGAGGAGGGCTTATAGTGCAATCAAGGCTGAATCTCCTTAAACCAGGACTCTGTCGTCTGGCAAAACCACGGATGTTCCTGGACCAGAGAGCCCCAGTGGCTGGGAGTCCAGTGTAGGAAGGCCGGTGACTGGGAACCCTTCCAGGGCTAGGAGCCCTGCCAGGATGGTGACAGCAGGGCTGGTGGCAGCGAGGCTGGAAGCCCAACTGAGTTGGCAGCAGGGGGTCCAGGGGCCAGCAGTAATGGGGCTGGCAGTCCAGCTGGACTGGTGGAAGTTGGGCTAAGCAGCCCTTCCAGGGCTGGGAGCCCAGCATGGTTGAGATTAAGGGGGGGCAACTTTGTCCTCCCCTGCTCTGGCAAACTTCCTTGTTTGGGATTTGTCAGGTCCCGAGGGTGCTGACGGGAGGACCAACCTGAACAGCTCTAAGGGGTGTCTGCGTCTATCCCAGAGCTAACTAGAGCAACAGAACACACATACGCAGCAGAACGAACACTCCGTCTTTTATCTGTTTGAATTCTAGCTGACCTGTTGTTGTTCCTGTAATCGCCATCGTTTACCATTTAATACTCTACAAAGCAATAGAGATTATTTAAATCATCACTTCTGACATTTTATTGGCTTCTGTAATGGGCCTCTCTTTATGATTTCATGTATATTTTTTTCTTTTGCAAGTTAAATAGCTTTATTTGAGATGGTATGCTTTAGTGGGCAAACAAAACACTGGAGAGAAAACAAGTGTTTCATTATATAATATAGGGCCAAGTAGGGAGCTTATGGTAGTGAGCACTGAGTCACTCAAATAGACCCATTCATTTAAGTGGTCACCATCTCATGTGTGGATCCCACAGTCAGGCTCAGAATATGTGTGGATTAAGGCTGAAAGACAAGATTTTCAGAGCAGAGACAGTCACTCACTCTGTACTAGGGATGTTAAATATCGGTTAACTGAATAGTCGATTAACCTCATGAACTCCAACCGGTCAGTCGACTATTCTATAGTCCCTAGGAGGGAGTGAGGCCAGCAGCCATTGCACTCTGCCCTCGCTCCCAAGAAGCCTCCTGCCACGCCACACTGCTGCCTCTGGGGTGCCAAGAGGGAGCTAGTCCATGAGGGGACTCATTTTAAAAACTAGCTTCCCTTACAGACTGGCTGCCTGTCACCCTGTGCTGCTACCCCTGTTTGGGGGTGGTCTGAGTTCCCAGACCCAGTGCGAGCCAGAACTGAGCCGGGCTGCTTGCCTGCCTGGCTCCTAATACACTTTAAATGCAGAGACGCAGAGACTGGGGGTAGGTCCCAGATCCAGCATGAACCAGGACTGAGCCAGTCCACTGGCCAGTCTGCTAAAAAATGTACTGGTGCGGTGGGGGAGGGAAGTGTGTATAGTCTACAGCATTAATCTATAAGCTTTTGGTTATTGGTTTAATTGACTACACTATTACATCCCTCTCCTGTACAGCACTTAGTGCAATGGGGCCCTGAATCAGGTTGGTCTCTGGGTGCTACTATAACACACATATTAACTATTGACAACAACAATAATAATGGAGCAGATTCTGCTCTCACTGTCACTGGTGTAAATCCAGAGCTCCCTGAAAGCATCCTCTTGCTATTAAGATACTGCAAAGTTCAGAAGAAAAGAAAATGATTGACTAGCCTAGGAAGCCTGGAAGATAGTAGTTAGTTTAGTAAATCCAAATTATAGGCAGAAAGTCCGAGAGAAAAAGCAGTAGGGAGGGGATTCTCATTTTTCTAAACATGAAAAGGATACTAATAAGCAATGGAGGTAATGAGTCTCAAAGAGTGGCTGTACTGTGGCACATCTCCCTCTGTCCCATGGGTCCTGCACTTCTAGGTGGTTATTATATGCCTTGGAGGCTCGCTGTGACCCTCCATACTGCCTCTCATCTTTTTCTAGAGGTCAGGGTCACAGCTTACTGAGCCATTTTCATCACTGGCAAAGTCAATACATTGGGGGAGGGGGGCAGACCTCCCCCTTCCTTAAACCTGGGCCTTCTTTTTCCAGAATCAGACTTTCTAGTGGTCTGAAGAGAGTTG
Organism: Apalone spinifera; assembly: GCA_030068395.1. NCBI lineage: Eukaryota > Metazoa > Chordata > Testudines > Trionychidae > Apalone > Apalone spinifera. Next base: position 9,228,799 of record JANRFK010002741.1, on the reverse strand, counting down.
GAGGGACCCCAGGCATAGCCACTACTTGGGGTTCTGGCCCAGGGAACCTAAGTAGCAGCAACTGTTGGGAGGGTTTTCCTCTAGCCCCATTACAGTAGCCTTTTCCCTGGGCCACTTCCCCAAATGCTCCCCTAGTATCTTCTTCATGGTACCTGAGGGAATCTTTCCTTTCTTAACAACAGACTTCCTCCTCTCAGTCCTTCACTCTTTTCCTTTCCCCTTCTTTACCTAGGAAAGCTTTTTAAAGAAGCCCCACAGGTCTTAATTAGCTGCAGGTATCTAATTAGTCTGCTGCTTCAGGCAAGTTCTTAATTAGCTTCAGGTGCCTGCCTTGATTACATGGAAGCAGTCTCTGGCAGTTCACTCCGGAAACAAAAAGCCATTCACCCAGCTCCCAGCATAGCTGCCCTCCATCAAACTATTGCAGCCAGCTGCCCAGGGTCTGTCTCAGTGCATACAGTGAATATGTAAATTCTGTAAAAGAAGGAAAGGGAAAAAGTAGATATGGATGGTTAAAGCCCCATGGAACCAGTCCCATGCTGTTTCTATACATACGCATTTCCGATCGAGATTTCTAAAGCATCCAAACTTCGGAAAATCTCACTGTACCGCTTCTTGTTTTCATATCCTCTCACTTGATTGTTGAGACCTAGAAGTAAGTAGGAATGAGAAATAATTTTGCAAGAAATCCCAATTGGCCTAATCCAGTGTCTACTGTGCATTGCAGTGGGCCTTGGGTCAGGTCCAGTGTTCCCTCTAAGCTGCACAGCAGCACAGCTTCACAAGTGATTAATCAGCCCCGCCTAGTCAGAGAATCAGGGCTCTATGCACATGATTCGTTATGTACATTGGCAGAGTTGTGAGTGTGTGTTGCACTGCAGATTGGGACTGAGGTTCATGGGCAGGGCTGAGTTGTGGAAGTTGCCATTGCTTGAATAACACATACTATCTTATGTTGCAATGTATTGTGTGTAGTAACCATTTCTCAATACCATACATGCTTATTTTTGTTGATACTTTAGCTGAAGAGATATCATATCTGCTTCATTCCATAACAAGCATTCTTAACACAGCAATAAATTCCGGCCATTGATCTTCCAAAGGCCTGAGGATATTCTGCCCCAAACTGCTCATGTTTTATGCATGATGTACAGTATGCAGACATTCAGTTATTTCTATGGACAGAAACTAGACCTGTCTCACTGCCAAACAGCAAGGGCATTTTAAAAACAGAATTAGGCATATTTGCTATAAACAGAAGTAAACTTCACTTTTTTTTTTGTCCCCCGGACATTCTGGGAAACAGGATGTGGTTGACCTAAATCAAGAGTTGCCTCATTTGTAGCTGAGAGGTACAGTCAGAGAGCAAGTACTTGCAAATGTCACTTAATGGTGCTTGCTGGAAAAGTCAGTGTCTTATTTTGTTAATCTCAAATTGGACTGTTGTGTCAGAACTGAAATATGCAGATTTTCGAGTCCTGTTTTTATTGGAAGGTTGGCTGCTCTGGCAACTCCTCAATGAGGTGTGGACTGTGGAACCCACACATAGCCCACACAGTAAGGGCCACTGAAGAGTTGTCCCTGGGGAGTCAAGGGAGTGGGGAATTCTGCCCAGTGTGCTGGAAGAAGGCACCTACTCTTATGCCCCTTCAGTGGGTGTGCTGTGTACTCTCTACTGCAAACTAGGGATGTAAAATCCCAATTAATCATTTAAGTGGTTAAACATTAGGTTAATCTAACATTTAATCAGTTAACTAAGGAGGATCCTGGGCCAGAGACTGTTCCAACTGGCTGTAGCAGCCCCAGCCCATGGGGCTTCTACTCCTAGTCCCATGTGGGACTGGCTGCTGGGTCCCATTTCTCAGCCCTAACCTCGTGGGACTGACTGCTGGCTGCCAGCTGCCAGCCCCAGCTGTGCAGGGCAGGCTGCTGGCTCCTAGCGCCAGCTGCACGGGATGGGCTATTGGATGTGTCCCTGGGCTGGAGCAGCCCTCCACCTGCGGCAGGCTGTGGGTGGGGAGCTACTGCCAGGGAACTGGTTACCCATTACCTGGTAAGCCACACCCAGTGAGGGTGAGGCTTACCAGGTAACCAGTTAACTGGTTACCCATTCACATCCCTACTGCAAACCAGCCTTTTCCCTCAGGATCATGAGGCAAAAGGAGATGCTGTTATCGACTCTTCCTCTCCTCTCAATCTTTAGGGTGGCCTGTGCCCACAATATTATAGATAATGGACACCTATTCTCACAACCTTTCCTTTAAATAGGAAATCAAATTGTCTGGCAGAAAGTGAGCACGCGTGGGAGGTTCTGGAGAGAAGCTCCCAGTGAAGCAGAGAACAAGCAGCTTTGCAGACCTAATACAGCTTCTGGGTGAGGGTCAGGTGAGAGTGAAACTCTCTCTCTGCCATGTTGGGTCAGAGGTCAATTCACTTTGAAAAAGCATCACGAAGAATAAAGGAAAAGGGCCAATGTAGCCCATCCAAATCCCAACCCTCCCCCAAAAGGGATAGAGATGAGAGAGAGAGAATGTTTTATTACTGCTATATAAATCCATGGTATGTCCACATCTTGAATACTTCATGCAGATACAATCACTTCATCACAAAAAAGATATCTTGGCATTGGAAAAAGTTCAGAAAAAGGCAACAAAAATTATTAGGGGTTTGGAACGGCTGCCATATGAGGAAAGATTAATAAGACTGGGACTTTTCATCTTAGAAAAGAGGATATTGAGGGCATGTCTACTCAGCAGGGCTAAAGCCAAAATAAGCTATGCAACTTGAGCTACGTCAATTGTGTAGTTTAAGTCTAAATAGCTTATTTCGGCTTTTGGCGCTATCTACACCGCAGGAAGTCAGAGTTAGAGCATTTTTCCTCCGACTTCCTTTACTCCTCGTAAAATGAGGGCTACAGGAGTTGGAGTAAGAAGTCCTCCAGCTTAACATTATTTCAACATTATGTCGAAATAACTTCTTGGTGTGGAGACACAGACTGTTATTTCAGAATAACATCAGTTATTTCAAAACAATGCTGCTGAGTAGACATAGCCTCAGAGGGGATATGATAGAGATTTATAAAAACATGACTGGTATGGAGAAAGTAAATAAGGAAAAGTTATTTACTTGTTCTCATAACAAGAACTAGGGGTCACCAAATGAGATTAATTGCTAGCAGGTTTAAAACTAACAAAAGGAAGTATTTCAACTTAATGCTAAGTTAAGCTGTGGAACTCCTTGCAAGAGGATGTTGTGAAGACCAGGCCTTTAACAAGGTTCAAAAAAGAACTAGATAACTACATGGAATATAGGTCCAGCAATGGCTATTAGTCAGCATGGGTAGGAATAGTGTCTATAGTCTCTGTTTGTCAGAGCTGGGAATGGGCAACAGGGGATGGATCATTGGTGATTACCTGTTCTGTTCGTTCCCTTTTGGGCACCTGGCACTGGCCATAGTCAGAAGACAGAGTACTGGGCTAGATGGACTTTGGTCTGACCCAGTCTGGCCGTTCCTATGTTCTCATGGGCCATGGAACAGTCTGGATTAAAGAAGCATGGCCTGTTTCTGAGCTGTGATGAAATTCAGCACAAAGATGGGAATGTACATAACTTCTTTGCTTTTGCTGATGAAATCATTCTTTAGTAGTCTGAGCATGGGGAAATGGGGTAGGTTTAGAAGTTAAAATAAAAAAAGAACAAGTTAAAATCACTTTGAAAAGTTAGATGTCTGCAAGTTTACCAGGGCCTGATGAAATGCAGCCTAGAATACTCAAGGAGCTGACAAAGAAGGTCTCAGAGCCTTTAGCTATCATTTTTGAAAAATCATGGATGTAAGAATAGATTCCAGAAGACTGGGAAAAGGCCACTATAGTGCCCATCTATAAAAAGGCAAATAAGAACAACCCAGGAAACTACAGACCAGTCAATTTAACTACAGACAAGCCTTAATTACGGAGCAGGTAATTAAGGAATTCATCTGCAAACTCCTGGAAGAAAATAAGGTGATGGGTAACAGCCAGCATGGATTTGTAAAGAACAAA
>JANRFK010002741.1:9211246-9224659 GCA_030068395.1 Apalone spinifera | reverse complement strand
GGTCTTGCATGATCTTCTTATCAATAAACTAGGCAAATACAACTTAGATGGGGCAACTATATGGTGGGTGCATAACTGGCTGGATAACCATTCTCAGAAAGTAGTTATTAACAGTTCATAGTCATGCTGGAAGGGCATAACAAGTGGGATTCTGCAGGGCACTGTTTTGGGACCAGTTCTGTTCAATATCTTCATCAACAATTTAGATATTGGCATAGAGAGTACACTTATTAATTTTGCAGATGATCCCAAGCTGGGAGGGGTTGCAGCTGCTTTGGAGGATAGGGTCATAATTCAAAATGATCTGGACAAACTGGAGAAATAATCTCAGGTATATAGGATGAAGTTTTAATAAGGACAAATGCAAAGTACACCACTTAGGAAGGAACAATCTGTGTCACACATACAGAATGGGAAGTGACTGTCTAGGAAGGAGTACTGCAGAAAGGGATTTAGGGGTCATAATGGACCACAAGCTAAATATGAGTCAACAACGTGACACTGTTGCAAAAAAAGCAAACATGATTCTTGGCTGTATTAACAGGAGTGTTGTGAGCAAGACTAGGGTTACCAGGTAGTCTAAAAAAAAATATTGGAAACACTCGATTGGGGGCAGAGGAGAGGGAGGGACCAGCCGGGACAGGAGCGGGGCTGGCCAGGAGGAACGGGGGGGATGGGAAGCAGAGCTGGCAGGGGTGGTGGGGTTGGAGACAGTGGGGCTGGTTGGGGGAGGGGCGGCCAGCAGGAGCGAGGCTGGCCGGGGAGGGAGGGTTGGGGGCAGCAGGGCTGGGGCGGCCGGCAGGAAGCAGAGCTGGGGGGATGTCGGGCAGAGTGGGGCTGGCCGGGGTGGGAGTGAATCAGCCGGCTGGGAGTGGGACTGACCCGGGAATGTGCAGATTTCAGGGCGCTGCCTGTCCTGTGCACGGTCCTGGCGAAGCAAGTCTGGCTGTGGCTCCACCATGCACTTGACCAGCGCTCAGGAGCAGAGACAGGGCTTCCCCTCCTCCTCAGACGCAACCAGAGGCTCCCAGCGCTGATCAAGCCCCGCCTCCCAGCCACTCTCCCCGCCCCCGCCAGGCTTCCGTCCAGCGCCCCGCCGGAAAACCAGAAAATACCGGACATTGCACATATCTGCTATTTTCTAAATTTTTTTACTGGACAGAGGCCCCAAATACCGGACACCTAGCAACCCTAAGCAAGACAAGAGGAGTCATTCTTCCGCTCTACTCTGTGCTGATTAGGCCTCAGTTGGAGTACTGTGTCCAGTTCTGGGCTCCACATTTCAAGAAAGATGTGGAGAAATTGGAGAAGGTCCACGGAAGAACAACAAAAATGATTAAAGGTCTAGAAAACATGAGCTATGAGGGAAGGGTGAAGGAATTGGGCTTGTTTAGTTTAGAAAAGAGAAGACTGAGAGGGACATTGATAGCAGTTTTCAGGTATCTAAAAAGGTGTCACAAGGAGGAGGGGGGGGAATTGTTCTCCTTGGCCTCTGTAGATTGGACAAGAAGCAACGATTCTTTCCAAGCATAATTTGTTCACCTCTGTGACTGATGATTTTATTTACTACAATTTTGACAAATTTTCCTAGCACTGAAGTTAATCGTAGGGTATGACTACACTATAGAGTTTTGTCGGAAAAACGGCCATTTTTCTGACAAAACTTGAGGAACGTCCATACTGCAATTGTGTTCTTCTGCAAGAAAATCGAAAGAACAGAGGTTTTTTTCTGGCATTGGTAAACCTCATTCTACGAGGAAGAAGCCTTTTTGTAAAAGAGCTCTTTCGCAAAAAGGCGTGTGTGGACGGGGAAGAGGGAGTTCTTTTGGAAGAAGAGGGAAGAGGAAAAAGCACAGGTGCCCTGGTGGCCATTCTGTCCATAGCAATCACAGCTTACATGTGAGAGAGTGTCCATCCAGTCTGGCCGCTCTCTTTCGAAAAAGCAGATGGCTTTTTTGATGCACTTTTACAATGTGGACGCTCTCTTTCTGAAGATGTTTTTCCAGAAGATCTCTTCCACAAAAAGCTTCTTCTGAAAGAAGCCTGCAGTCTAGACATAGCCTTAGTGGCCTGTAACTGCTAGAATTGCCTCGAACCTTTTTAAAAAATCAGCATCACATTAGGAGTCCACCAGTCCAGAGGTCGATTTCAGTGGCAGATTACAGACGACAGTTAGCTCTTTTGCAATTTCATATTCAAGTTCCTTCAGAACTTTTGGGTGAATGCTTTCTGGTCCTGGTGACTTATTACTGTTTGATTTATTAATTTGTTCGGAAACCTCCTCTGTCCCTCAATTTAGGATAGTTCCTCAGATTTCTCACCTAAAAAGAATGGCCCAGATGTGAGTCTCCCTCATTTCCTTTGCAATGAAGACCTAGGCATATAATTCACTTAGCTTCTCTGCTATAACCTTGTCTTCCTTGAGTGCTCCTTTTTAGCACCTCAATCATCCAATAGCTCCACTGTTTGTTAGGCAGGCTCCCTGCTTCTGATGGACTTAACAGAAATGTTGTTGTTTATTTGTATCTTACTGGTTGCTCTTCAAATTCTTTTTTGGCCTTCCTTATTATAGTTGACTTGCCAGCGTTTACGCTTCTTTCTACTTTCTTGATCACGATTTGACTTCCACTTTTTAAAGGGCATATTTCTGTCTATAGGTACCGCTTTTCTCTGTTTAGACATGGTGGCATTTTTTGGTCCTCTTTAGGAGTATAAGTTAATCCGAGATTCTAGTGTGGTGTTTTAAAATAGTGTCCATACAGCTTGCAGGCATTTCAGTCTTGTGATTGTTTCTTTTAATTCTCACTTTAACTTGATGCCTCCTTTTTGTGTAGTTCCCCTTTTAAAATTAAATGTTACTGGCGTGGGCTTCTTTGGTATTTTCCCCTCTATAAGGAAGTTAAATGTAATTACTTTATGGATGTTATTACTGAGCACTTCAGCTATAGTCACCTCTTAGACTAAATCCTATGTGTCCAGACCTGCAAAGAGGGGGTGCAAAGAGGGCAATTGCCCTGGTGATTCTAAAGGACTAGGGGTTCTGGCTGCTATCACTGCTAAGGCACCAACAACAGTGCCCAGGGCCATGGGCCCTTAAAATTGCTGCAAGAGCACTGGGAGCAGCATGCTGTTGTCTGACAGTGACCCTTCTGCCTGAGGCTACACCCCTTTCAGGAGCATGGAGCCAGGCTCCCCCCCCCAACCTTGCCCAAGGGCCCAGTGTGGTTGTTGGCTCCGCTGTGTGTGCCACTTACGAATAAATCAAGAATTGCCTCCTACCCTTGTGTCTTTCAGAACCAGCTGCTCCAAGAAGCAGTCATTAATGCTGTCTAGAGATTTTCTCTGTATCTCATCCTAAGATGACATGATCCCAGTCAATATGGGGATAGTTGAAACCCTCCTTTATTATTGGATTTATGTTTTTTGTAGACTACACTACCCAGGCATTTTACAATCACTATCACCATCGTTACTGGTGTACTTTCCTACTGCTATACTTTTGCTGTTCAAGCATGAAATTTCTATCCATAGAGATTCTACGGTACTTGTGACTGAGTGCGGTCACAGACGACCCTTTGCGGTGCCTCCCAGAGGTGCTGACATGGCCACTGCCACTGTCTTCCCACTCTCTAGAGCTCCTCACTGCCTGGTTCTGCTGGGCCCTCCCCGCTGGTCTCCCCCAGCCAAGGACCCGAGCTGAGATCCCTGGCCCCCCACCGAGAAGCAGTAAAGACACTGAACCTCTTCAGATCTGAAGAGAGTGCAGTTTAGGGCCCAGCTTCCTGGGATATTACTTCCCAAATGGGATCAAACCCCAAAGAATTAGGTAAGGGTAAGCCACCTTTAACAATGAAAGGGGGAATGTACACACTGGTTGCCCTGCCCCCCCCGATAATAATTACTTGATAGAATTATTAAGTAACCCCTGGGTTTGATAGAAAATAAAAGTGATTTTATTAAGTACATGCACTAGGATTTAAGTAGTAATAAATGAGAACAGGCAAAGAAAAGTAGGTAACAGATAAAAACGTTTAGCTAATTCTACACTGAAACCTCAGTATAAACTTATTCAAATTCACCCTAAAACCTCTATTCCAGCTGCCCCTCCAAACCAGAGTTGTCTACCCCCCCAGGGTCTTCAGCTCCTTCCTTCAGGTGTATTCCAGCCAAAAGACCAAGGCCTCTGCTTTCCTATTCTTTTTGGAGTTGGAATTGAGGGCACTCCCTACCAACCACTGTTCAGACTTAATGACAAAAGAGATTGTTTAACAGTTGCTCATCAAGACTTTGAGGGTAACATCCTCCATGTTCCTCCATGTCTACACTATCCAGCTTTTTTGGAAAAAGGGACGCAAATTGCGCTTCGCAATTCGTGTACCTTTTTCCAGTAGTTTTTTTGGAAGAGGCTTTTCTGAAATTTGGCCCATCTACACTTTCGGAAAAAAAACCCTCTTTCGGAAGAGCCCTTCTTCCTCGTGGGAGGAGGAAGACAGGGCTTCCGAAAGAGTGTGTCTGCTCTTCCGCAAAAAAAAGCGGAAGAGCAGACACGTTACCTGGATGCAGCGGAGGTTTTCCAGGGTACCAGAGGTATCCTGGAAAAACCCTGTAGTCTACACATAGCCTCAGTCACACATTCAAAACCCACGAAGTATTCCCCACTCCCTATGTCTAATTTTACACACAAAAATGCTGCATATATCAAGGTAAGATAAACAGAACCAGCAGATCATGACATGAAGACTTCTGGGTTCACAAAATAATTTGCTCAAAGCACCTCTGAGTTACATAAATTCATGTCCATAAGTCCATTTCATAAAGCATGGGGGGAGGGGTCTGTCACAGTACTGTTAGATTCATTTTAAGGTTTTTATTATTTTAACTGTTTTGTTCCCAAAAATAGTGCCCCTCTTCCACCAGTGCAACCTACTCTTAATCCTATCTATTACCATGATTGATTGATTATCATCATTCCACCAAGTTTCTGTGGTGCCTGTTATATCATTATTATAATTTAATACCAGGAAGTTAAACCCATCCATTTTAGTATTTAGACTTCTATTTGTGTACACAAATACATCTAAAACATCTATTTGTGTACACAAATACATCTAAAACTTGTCAATATTAAGTTGTCTGCCTTCATGTGACATAATTGAAGGGGACTCATATTTGACTGTCACCTCACTTCCTATCTGCACTTTATCAACTTCTAGCCTCGCCTTTTTACAAGGATATAGAGTGTTCCCTTTAATAAATCTTGCCTTCAGGGATGTGTCTGTTCAAACTGTTGTTTCTTTGTTACCTGTTCACTTTCCTCCAGCCCTTAGTTTAAAACCCCCTTTGCAACCTTTTAATATTACATGCCAGGAATCTTGACTTTGGCTTAAGAGGTCAAGCCTGTGCTTCCAGGATTGGCTCTTCCTTTCCCAAAAGGTTCCCCAATTCCTAATAACCCTAAATCCCTTCTCTGAACACCATCTCATCCAAACATTGAGAACCAGCAGTTTTGCCTGTTTAACAGGGCATGAACTAGAAGCAGCAGAGGATATTATTAAAATCATAGACAAATTAAAAGGCCTATTCTCTGATTTTGGCATTCTGGGAGAAAGTCACATTCTGGGAGAAAGCCATAAACTGAAGTACAATAGAACAAGAAGCAATGGGCTTAAATTGCAGCAAAGGAGGTTTAGGTTGGACATTAGAAAAAACTTCCTAATTGTCAGGGTGGTTAATCACAGGGATAAATTGCCTAGGGAGCAGGGCCAGCCTTCCCATGAGGTGAACTGAGGTGGCCGCCTCAGGTGCCAGACTGCGGGGGGCGCCACTAGGACCCAGAGTGTAGAAAATAGTGTCTGCTGCTGGGGCAGATGTATTCTCTCTGCTCTAGATCCACAGAGATGGTGGTGTGCTGTGCTGGAGGCAGAATTGAGACCTTTCAAAGTTTTGGCACAAACGAGGGCATTTGAGGGCATTTTGGCATTTGAGCTCTTCGCCTCAGGTGCCAAAATGTTGTGCGCCGGCCCTGCTAGGGCGATTGTGGAATCTCAATCAGTGGAGATATTTAAGAGCAGTGGACAGACAATGGCGGATAGCCAGCAGTCGGAGGGCAGGGGACGCCTCCTGCTGTGGCTGCAGGGAACTAGACTTGATGACCTCTTGGGGCCGCTTCCAGTTCTAGTATTCTATGATAGCTAACAAATCAACCGAAACTGGAAAATGGAAAGAGTCAGAAGCTGCCTTTAGGAATCTTACTAAATGTTTTGCTTTCTTTCTTGAGTGGTCACCTTCCTTGCTCCTTTATTTACACAGGTGTAGAAAAAAAATGATATTGTAAAACAGGAGGAAGTGATTCATCAGTGTTATCTACTTAGCAGCAAAGGTGATGGGCAAAATGATAGATTATGCTTTTGAACAGGAGGATTAATTGGGAGGGAATATAAGTGACCTCAGTCACCCAGGTTCCTTCACTGTATTTTTCATTAAATGTCAACTGAATATCAATTGAAAGCGGAAAAAAACTAGGTTTAAGACGTTTTCCTGTCCTAGAAAATGCCAGCTCTATTAAGCATCTTGTTCTGTACTCAACCTTTGCATTAATAAGCGTCGCTGTTGGATAAGAAAGGGACTGTCTGTCCTGACCTGTTTCAAGTAGCCTTTCAGCACACTCAGGTCCAGACTAAACTGTTCATATGCCTCGAGGGTCTTTGATAAAGCGAATTGTGATTTGAAGTGGGGATGTAATAATGTAGTGGATTAACTGATTAACAGATAAGCAAAAGCTTATTAGCTATAGACTACATGCATTTCCCCACCCGCCACCCCCAAGTAAATTTTTTAGCAGGCTGACCAGCAACTTGGCTCAGTCCTGGCTTGCGAGAGGTCCAGGACCTACCCCTGCTGTGGCTCTGCATTTAAAGTGTATTAGGAGGTAGGCTGGCAGGCTCACGCTGGGTCCAGGAGCACAGACTCCTCTCCCCCGGAAAGGGGCTGCTGCCACCCCGTGCTGTTGCCTTTGTAACCGAGGCAGCAGCATGGGGCAACAGGCAGCCAGTCTGCAAAGGGAGCTGGTTTTTAAACTGGCTCCCCTCACAGACCAGCTCCTGCTTGGCACCCCACACTGCTGCCTTTGTTAGAGAGGCAGCAGCAAGGAGTGGCAGGGGGCAACTCGGAAGTGGGGCCAGAGTGCACTGACTGCCGGCCCCGGCCCCACCCCTGAGTACTGTAGAGTAGTCGACTAACCGATAAGAATTTACGAGGTTACTCAACTATTTGATTAACCAATATTTAACATCCCTAATTTGAAGTAGCTCCTCAAACATCTACAAATCACTCCTTAAAACTCTCCTTTGCAGTAAGCTTACAAAAAACTTGCCAAGGTTAGGCAATGGGTTTGTTGAGGGTGTTGCCCAATATTGTCTCATTGTTTTCTGACACGTCTATGTTAATCTGTTTATTCACCATTTGTAAATTCTTTGGGGCAGGGACTGCTTAGTTCTGTGTTTGCACAGTACAGCAGACAGTGGATTACCAGGCCATTACTGCAGCTTCTAGGAATTGGCACTACTAATGCTAATACATTAACTTGTGCAGCCATAAACTACCTTCAGTCTTATGAGACAGCTTGCCACTATATAAGTAAACAAACACACTGGTCAGCACCACAAAGAACACTTGCTCTGGGAAAAAGTGGACTAAAGGTGAAACAGAATAAATGTCATTTAGATATTATAGTACTAATAGGTAGCTCTTCTGTGGCACCTTCCACCTGAGGCCCCCAAAACCCTTCACAAACATTACTTAAGACACATAATCCTTACGTGAAGCAGGGGAATATTATTATCCTTATTTTATAGATGAGAAACAAAGACCCCACGTGGATAATCAGGGAGTGCAGGAGTCTGATACCGAAGTGATCATGGTGCAGTGAGGGCCTTCAGGGAGAACTTAAATCAGTTTCTGGAGAAGAAAGGTTTTTCACGCCCACTGCAGAAGGCTGAAAATGATTATTTGTCTCTAGCAACTCAGAACATCCTTGAACATTGTTTCTCACTTGTTTGTCTCTGACCTTTATGCCCATATGGGCTTGGCTTTAAAAAAATCAGGAAACAGTCATATTGAACAACATCATTTTAAGAAGGTTCCCCATTTTTTACTGAGCAGGCTTTTATTCCCTGCCTGTAAAAGTTCTCTGGGGCTCGGTTCCAGGTGCAGTGATAGATCAGTAATTAAACCCTTCTAGCAGCAGCTATGTGTATTGCTTTACAACAGGGGCAGGGAAACTTTTTTGCGTCGGGGGCCACTAACGCACAGAAAAATCAGTCAGAGGTTACACACTGGTGAGAAGCAAACATGTTTTAAAACTCCCAGCACCTCACTGATGTGGCCCTGACTGAGAAGCTCCTGACATGCCCCTCACACAACAATGCCGGGGGCGGGGGGGGGGGGGGGCTATAGATTTTGTGGGCCCCATAGGCTCTGAGATGGGGCCAAAAATGAGGGGTTCAGTGTGTGGGAGGGGGCTGCTGGGAAGCATGCTTGGGGAGTGGGGTCTGGGCAGAAGTGGATTGGGGGTTGGTAGGTCTGGGAAGGTGGTAGGGTGCAGAAGCAGAATGAAGATGTGGGGTCTGGGCAGGAAGGTAGGTGTGGGAATGAAGTGGGGGTCTCGGTATGCTGGGAGGGCACACAGCTGGAGCGCCAACACCACTTCCCCAATGCCGGGGAGAGGGGAAGCCCTGAGCTCTCGGGGCTAGATCCAAGCAAGCCAGGGGCCAGATTCAGTTCCTGGGCCTAAGGTTCCTCATGCCTGCTTTACAACTTGCAGGAGAAAGAAAAGGGACTGCTCTGTAAGGCCAGTGCCAGGAGCACATCGATGTGAGCAAAGTCCTGTCCCTCTCCTGGCCTCCGTGGATAACTAGACTAAGAGTCATGTGATCTATGTCTACCCTACAAGAAGCCCACTAGCCTTATTTCCCATTTGCTGCGGTTGCAGGAAAGGCAGGCTCCCTCAGCATAGAGTGTGCAGAGCAGTGTGGGTATTTTTAGAGGGAGAAGTTGTTGCTCTGCAGAACGGCAGAAGCTCCACTTCCCTTTCAGCTAAACTGTCGCTTCATTTCACAGTGCATGTATAATCTTAAATCCGAGCAGAGTCGATTCTTCAGCATCTCAGGCTGCTCCAGGCACTCCCAATGGTGCCTGCCTCGCACCCTGCTCATGGTCCTGATCACAGCCTAAAAGAATCCCTTCTCGCTTTGGCTGCAGTACAGTCTGCGGAGTGGGCCCAAGCGCCCTACCTACTCAGGGCCTCAGTTCTCAGTCCATGTTCATCTCTGAGAACTTAATCGGTTCTCCACAGAAGGACACACGACTCTCATGGCAGCAACTCCAAGTCCACTCTTTGAACTGAAGACTCTGACCCACTTTAGACCCAATAACTAGCCTGAACTGAAGCGCTCTCAAGCCCAGCTACTCTACTCTGGAAGGCTTTTCTCCTTTCTGTAACCGAGACATCGCCTCACATCGTCTCTTCCTATTGCTAACAGAAGGAAAAACAGCTCATATTGCCAGGTGGGAGAGGACAGATTGAGATGAACTTCTGAAAGGTGGTGACCAGGAACAAGCGCTCTGCTCATAGCAGTGTCTCGCTGCCTGCCGGTGGGTGAGATGTGGGTTTTACAACACAATGCTTCATAGATTTCTTGGAAAAGTCAGAACCAAACTGTTTTACAGGTGCAAGGCCATTTCTTATAATCTCCTCCATATTTCTCACATTCACCACCTACTTTCATGTATGCGTCACCCCAAGCAGAAGCACTAAAGCAAAATGAAATTTTAGTCTGCTTAAAGCTTGAAGAGTTTAAAATTCTCCACTGCATCACCTAATCATACATAACTGATAAGAAAAAGAGGTCTGGCAAAGTCAAACTTTCTCATTAAGGGGTGGGATACCTGAAATGAGTATAATATAGCAAAAAATAGATTAGACAAAATTTTATTTCAGTCCCGGGAAATAGACAGCTCTTTTAAGATACCTTATGTCCCAAGCCTCTGGGGAGAAGCCACGATGACAGGTAAGGGTGTAAGACAGAAATATTGAAAGTTCTGCAGAAATTCAAAAAGCAGGCAACATGAGAAAAATATAGGTAACACTGCTAATGCGCAGTGTCCAGGGTAATGTCAACACTATATCACAATGCTCTACCCTTTATTCAGGTGTTCATAGTGCTTTGTGAATGTTAATTAACTTAGACTCACATCCTCCAATGAGCCCTTACCTATCGAGGTATCTATATGGCTCCTAGTGATCAGTATAATTATCCCAGTTTTGCAAAATGGGAAGATGAGGCACAGAGAGAGGTGACATGAGATGGTTCAAGGCATCACAGAGTCAGTTGTAGATAGTGAAATAGAATTTAGGAGTCCTAACACCCCACTTCTTGTGGTAACCACTAAATCCCACCTCTTTCCAAAACTACCTGGGTCAGAAATACAGTTGCATGAAATGACACTGGGCTGCTGGCTAATGTTTATTCAAATATTTAGTGACAGACTTGGTATTTCCAGCCTATTTTCCATCAGGAAGAGCTGTTCCTTTCTAGTGAAAGCATCACACACTCACACCTCACCCCCAAATCACAACAATCATGAATACTATCACGTTACATTACAAAGTGCATTTTTTTCACTCTGAAGTTCTCTTCATACTATGAACGGCCAAAAAGTTCCTACAGGCTCAAAATGCTATTGAGATCTTTAACAATGGAAACAGAGTATTTGTGCATAGCCTATTTGCAAAAAAAGGTAATTGTTCTGATCTGTTTTTCTCCCTACAATTGGCACAGCTTTGTCTCCCTGAAGGGGCAGTCACCTGGAATGTTGCATTTGGTAAACAAAGCTAGCTTTTTCTTAGTTAGAAAACCATGTGAAACCATGGACTGGTTATTTCTGCTCTATTGAGAATGGGAAAATGCCATGGGGGCTGGGGAAGCTGATGGTTGAGGAAGAGATTCTTAAAAATAGGGGTCATAACCAGAAAGGTTTAAAGAACCCCTCAACCCCAGAAAAGTGCGAGTTCTGGGTACTGCAGGAGACACGTCCACATTCTCAGAACACTGGAGCCTGTGGCTCCTGACAATGGAGGCTCTGTATTTGTTTCTCTTGCAAGATGAGTCCTAGCTTCCTACAGACTAATCCACAATTGCATCTAGCTGAGCGAAAAAGATGCAGTAAAGTGCAGCGAGCGGGCAGTATCTTTATGAAAAGGCAAAGATGCTGGAACGTTAGTTTACCATTGCTCTACTCATAGACTGCTAGGCATTTCAGACTGACAAAGGGGGTGGCCCTGTACAATGGAGCTTATATTACAAACAGTTCACAAGGTTATTTCAAATGCCAACACATACCACTTGGTTCAGGGTCTCCCATGACTGGGTCTTCCGTGTTTAGTCTGAAAGCAGCAAGGTTCCTATTTATCCGGCTCTGAATTGCAGCCAAGTTGAGTAAAATACAAATCCTTGACCAATTTTGATGTTATCAGGTTAGTCCAGGGAGTTCATATGAGTCGTATGTTAAGGGAATTGACAGAGAAGCCCTAGTATAAGTGTAGCCGCTTTCACCAAGCGACTTCCTGCACACACATTTCCGTGTCAGGAAACTGTGCGCGGTGTACATTTGTTTGATCATGCAAGTTGCATGAATTCAGCTCTCACTGCAAATAAGAGAGAGAGGTCCATTTTACAAATCCGTTGGCATTAGTGCCTGCTGTTGCCTACAGCTGCACAAAGTCTCACTGTTCTGAGTTCTTGTATCTAGGTAACCTTCACTGTCACCCCAGAAAAACATAATCCACAGTTCCAGATTTCTGGGGTATGAAAGTCTATTTTATGTATATTTGTGTGGGCACCTGCAAGTGGTGCTTCTATGGATGCTAGATTTTCCCATATTTATAAAATATTTTACAATAGATGTACTGTAAATGTGGTCATTGGTTTAAAAGATTCTTCTTAAAATATTTCACTAGAGCACCAGTAGCAGCACTTATTCCAGAATAACACGTTCAGTCCTATCAAGAGAAGACGGTTTGGGATAGGGATGTTAAATATAGGTTAATTGAATTGTCTAATTCAATTCTCATGAATTTTTATCGGTTAGTCGACTATTCTATAGTCCCCGGGGGTGGGGCTGGCAGCCACTGTATCAGAGGCAGCAGTGCAGGCAGAAGCTGGTCCACCAAGGGAGCCAGTTTAAAAACTGATAAAGAGGCAGCATGTGATGTAACGGGGGCGGGGAGAGAGGGGGCTGTTACGTTCAGTCTTTGCTGTATTGTGCTGTGTGTGTGCACATGTACCTCATTCTTCCCCCCCCCCCTTCCTCCTTGAAGTACTCTCTGCATGAGGGGAAGAGAGGCTGAGGATGACTCACTCCAGATGTGTATTGGGTCAGACACCTGAGGAGACACAGGAAATTAAGGACAAAAGATATTTGAGGGGGCTATAATCAGGCTGGGAACTAGGCCTGGGGGTTGGGTTGTCTGGTCTGGGCTAGAAGAAGAGAAGAGGCGGGGAGCAGGGAAAAGAGGGTGAGGGGCCCAGGAGCCCTTTTCCTTGGGAGGAATAATGCTGTCTGCCCTCGGTGCCTGTGCTAGCATCGAGCCTATGCTACAGTGTGTCTCTGTGACCCAATGAAACCATCTACTCTACTGGCCCTCTGAGCGTCACATCAGGCTGTGGATGGGGGTGCAGAGCCTGGGACCCCCCGATGTGCCATCACACGGCAGTGTGGGGTGGCAGCAGCCTCTGTCTAAGGTGGGGTCTGTGCTCTTGGATCCTGCATGAGTCAGAACTGAGCCAGACTGCTGGCCATCCAGCTAAAAAATTTACTGGCAAGGATGGGGAAAGGAAAATGCATGTAGCCTATAGCTACGGTGACCATACATCCCTTTTTTTCTGGGACAGTCCTGTATATAAGGGCCCTGTCCTGGTGTCCCGATAAAGGCGGCAAATGTCCCGGAAAACCCGTTGGCATCCGGCTACAAACAGCACTGCCATTTTCCCCCCTCGCAGACACCCAGCACTAGCACAGCAACAACGCCCCACCTCCACTCAGCATGTGAGCAACTCCCTTGCTGCTTTGCACGGGCACCCAGGGCCACTGCTAGTGGCGTGCAGTGTCCGGAATGCCAAGCTCCCCTGCAGCATGCGCCACCGTTCGGCATGCCCTCTGTGGCCCTTCCGTCCCGCTGCGGGACTGCCTCTGCCGTGCGCAGCCTCCAGCCCAGCCTCCTCCATCCACAGGCGGCCACTGCCAAAGTAGGAGGGGCGCTGGTCGGAGCCAGTGAGCCGCTCCAAGGAGCTGCTGCTGAAGTGCCAGCAGAGACGGTGCAGAGCCCGGTTGGAGCACTGCAGACTGGGGTACATT
>JANRFK010002741.1:9165166-9175975 GCA_030068395.1 Apalone spinifera | reverse complement strand
CTCGATGACCTCTCGAGGTCCCTTCCAGTCCTAGTATTCTATGATTCTAATATTGTTTCATCCATGTTGTCAGTCAAAAATATCTTTTTTAATCTGGTCAAGTTATTCAGAGTAAATTTGCTGTGCATTAAGTGTGTATGGAGTGTGGGTGTATCTAAATATCTAAAGAGGTACAACTGGTATAGTGGGACAGCAGCAGTCCAGCCTTCCAGTTAGAGAACAGTGCTTTAGCTGGCCCAGCCCAATAGCTTCTGAGTCAGATTCTCCTGTGGAGTGTGTTTTTTCTTTCTTTTTGGAAAACTGACCTTAAGACTAGGAGGCATCTCAGACAGAAACTTCAGAGTCCCACTATGAACTCAGGCTTTGTCTACTCTAGCACATTGTCTGCAAAACTTTTGTTGGTCAGAGGTGTTAAAAAACACTCTCCTGACAGATATAAGTATCACCAACTAAAGTTCTAGTGAGAACAGTGCTATGTTGGCAAGAGAGCCTGGATTGCCAGCGTAGTTAATGCTGCTCTTTGGGTGTGGTTTAATTCTCTCAAAAGAGAGCACTCTCCCCAAAAGCAAAAAGTAGCTACATGGGAGACCTCACCAGAGCATAGCTGTAACAGTACAGCTCTATGGATCTGGTGGGTGGATACAGCCTCAGTGTTTATTGTGATAAAAATCTGCCATTTTATTGGCATCCAGGATAAAAAAGAGAAATAGACAAGTGAGACCCAAGAGGTCTTGGGGCTTGAGGTCAAATGAAACCGGTGCATGAATCTGTTCCCATCAGAGCAGTAATCAATAAAGATTTTTTATTTTGTGGTGTTGTATCCTTCTAATTTTGTAGAGGTGTTTTGTGGCTCACTAAATTTTTGCCATTGCTAGTTGAGGACTGAGAGGTCAGATATAGAGTGAAGAAGTGTTCACCTGTAGATGGTGTGGTTTGTCTTTTATAATTTTTCTGTGAGAGCTCATAAGAACATAACGGCCATACTGGGTCAGACCAAAGGTCCATCTAGCCCAGTATCCTGTCTGCTGACAGTGGCCAATACCAGATGCCCCAGAGGGAGGGATCACAATAGGTAATCCTCACGTGATGCCTCCCCTGTCACCTACCTCCAGAGAAACAGAGGCTAGGGACACCATTCCTACCCATCCAGGCTAATAGCCATTAATGGACCTAACCTCCGTGAATCTATCTAGCTCTTTTTTGAACCCTGTTAAAGTTCTAGCCTTCACTGCATCCTCTGGCAAGGAGTTCCACAGGTTGACTGTATGCTCAATGAAGAAAAAACTTTCTTTTGTTTGTTTTTAACCTGGCTATTTATTAATTTCATTTGGTGACTCCCTAGTTCTTATATTGTGGGAATAAGTAAATAAGTTTTCCGTATGCACTTTTTCCATACCAGTCATGATTTTATAGACCTCTGTCATATCCCCTCTTAGTCTCCTCTTTTCTGAGCTTAAAAGTCCAAGTCTGTTTAATCTCTCTTCATATGGGACCTACTCCAAATCCCTAACCATTTTTGTTGCCCTTCTCCAAACCTTTTCCAATGCCAATATCTCTTTTTTGAGATGAGGCAACCACATCTGTATGCAGTATTCAAGATGTGGGCGTACCTTGGTTTTATATAGAAGCAATAATATATTTTCTGTCTTATTCTCTATCCCTTTTTTAATGACTCCTAACATTCTATTTGCTTTTTTGACTGTTGCTACACACTGAATGGATGTTTTCAGAAAACTATCCACAATGACTCCAAGATCTCTCTCTTGAGTAGTTGTAGCTGAATTAGTCCCCATCATAATGTGTATATATAGTTGGGATTATTTTTTCCAATGTGCATTACTTTACATTTATCAACATTAAATTTCATTTGCCATTTTGTTGCCCAATCATGTAGTTTGGTGAGATCTTTTTGAAGCTCTTCACAGTTTGCTTTGGTCTTAACTATCTTGAGCAGTTTGGTATCATCTGCAAATTTTGTCACCTCACTGTTTACCCCTTTCTCGAGATCATTTATAAATAAGTTGAATAGGATTGATCCCAGGATAGACCCTTGGGGGACCCCACTACTTACCTCTCTCCACTCTGAAAATTTACCATTTATTCCTACCCTTTGTTTCCTATATTTTAACCAGTTTCCAATCCACGAAAGGACCTTCCCTCTTATCCCATGACAACTTACTTTACTTATGACCTTTTCAAAAGCTTTCTGGAAATCTAAGTATATTATATCCATTGGATCCCCCTTGTCCACATGTTTGTTGACCCTCTCAAAGAACTCTAGCAGATTAGTAAGGCATGATTTACCTTTACAGAAACCATGATGACTTTTCCCCCAACAAATTATATTCATCCATATGGCTGACAAATTTATTCTTTACTATAGTTTCAACTAATTTGCCCAGTACTGACATCAAACTTACTGGTCTATAATTGGCAGGATCACCTCTAGAGCTGTTTTTAAATATTGGTGTGATGTTAGCTATCTTCCGGTCATTAGGTACGGAAGCTGATTTAAAGGATAGGTTACAAACCACAGTTAATAGTTCTGCAATTTCCCATTTGAGTTTTTTCAGAACTCTTGGGTGAATGCCATCTGGTCCCAGTGACTTGTTACTGTTAAGTTTATCAATTTGTTCCAAAACCTCCTCTAATGACACCTCAATCTGGGACAATTCCTCAGATTTGTCACCTAAAAAAATGCTCAGGTTTGGACATCTCCCCAATATCCTCAAACATGAAGACTGAAACAAAGACTTAATTTAGCTTCTGTGCAATGACTTTATCGTCTTTGAGTGCTCCTTTAGCATCTCAATCATCCAAGGGCCCCACTGGTTGTTTAGCTGGCTTTCTGCTTCTGATGTACTTAAAAAAACATTTTAGTATTACTTTTTGAGTTTTTGGCTAGCTGGTCTTCAAACACCTTTTTGACTTTTTTTATTCTATTTTTACACTTAATTTGACAAAGTTTATTTGTCATTTCAGAGTGTGGTGATAGGGATGTTAAAATGCATTTATTTGTGTAAACATAGATCCACTGAAATTTTCAGCGGATCCACGTTTACACGTGAGAGTGGATGGTGGAAGGTAGGACACGGCTTTTAAGCCAGCTCCCCACAAACACCAGCTCCCGTTCTCTACCTCCTGCTCCCTCTGTTTCAGAGGCAAGGGGGAGAGTAGTCAGCTCGGCAGGAGCTGGTACACGTGGGGAGTGAAGCTGGCACCCCGCATGTAGCGGTTCCCACCTGCCCACCTCCCTCATGTTGCTGTCTCTGATTCAGAGGCAGGAGAGGAGGAAAGGCAGCTCTGCAGGACTGGTGCTTATGGGGAGCCGGCTTTTAAACCAGCTGCCCATGAGCACCGGCTCTCCCCCTCCCTGCCACCTCTGTAGCACAGGTAGCCGGATTAAAAACCTGCTCCTCCCATGCACTCCGGCTCCTGTCCCCACTTCTCCCTCTGCACCAATTTTAGTTCTCATCTTCAGAGGAAACCTGCACAACTCCTACAAAAGAGGAGCTTGGGCGCTAAAGTTCTGTATTCTGCTAGACAGCAAAAGACTCAGTGGACTCACAGGATTTATGATTTATTACAACAATCTATAATACTGTATCCCGCTCCCATTTTGTCCCTCAGCTCTCTATGACTGCAAGGGAGCTAAACTGGCCACTTCACACATTTCAAGGGACCTTTCAAGGTCAACTACTTATGGCTGTGGTCACCAACCCATCGATTGCAATTGACTGGTTGATTGTTGGGGCATGACCAGTCGATCGCGAGGCATTCCAGCCCCCCTCTTCTCCTGCCATTCTTCCCCACACCCAAGGAGCCCGTGCTGATGCTACCTCCTGGGAAAATGGAGGTAGTGTCCTCCATTCCTGCAGTGGGTGGAGAGGGGAAGGAAGTCCTGCAGCTGCACGCCAGGTCTGGTGTCTCAGAAAGCATGCGGACTGCTCCTCCCCTCCCCAAACAGCCGGTGCGCTTCCTGAAAAGCCGGGTCTGGCGCACAGCCGAAGAACTTCCTTCCTCGTGCTTCCTGCCTTCCTTCCTGCACGGGGGAGGGGGAGGAGCAGCGTGCATGCTTCCTGAGAAGTTGGAGCTGGTGCACAGTCCCAGGACTTCTACTCCCCATGCCCTCGCACAGGAATGGAGGCAGGAAACAGGGGGAAAGAAGTCCCCGGCTGCACACCAGATCCTGCCCCTGCCCAGGCACCATCCAGCATCCTGTCCCCTGGCCAGACACCCACCAGCACCCTGCTTCTGCCCCCTCCCTCCTGGCCAGACACCTACCCCCAGCTTGCTCCTGTAACCTATTTTCCACCCAGATTCTGCACCCCGATCCCTATCCCACTCACTGGCAGCCCTGTCCTGCACACTGGATCCCTCGTTTTTGGCCCTACCTCAGAGTGTAGAGGGGCCCACAACTTTCACCAGCCCTGGAACTCCAAAAGAGTTAATCTGGCCTGAGGCCTTGAACGTCAGTCCTACCTACATCCTCCCCGTGGGACTGGAGTGCCAGGGGAGTGAGGTGTCTCAGTTGGGGCCACATCAGTGAGGCTTTGGGGGGGTTTGGAGGGATTGTTTTTTTGCAACTCTCTTGTGTGGTCCCCAACTGATTTTTCTGGGGGTCAGTGAGCCCGACCCAAAATAGGTTCCCCTCCCATAAATAAAGACAATGCTAAAACGTTTTGTGTTTGACATAATATTTTATTTAAAAATGAAGCCTGGCCAATAAGCCCCCAGTTGGGGCCAAGGCACCATCTGGCCACATAATCATAACACTCTTTTACCCCCCACAGATCCCCCAACCCTGAGCCTATCATACACTGAAACCCCTGTCCTGAGCCTCCCACATCCCCAGTCTTCTGCCATAACACTCCTGCACCATCCACACACTGCAAATCTGTGTCCTGAGCCCATCATACTCCTACCCTCCCTGCCCTAAGCCCCTCATACATCCCAACCCAAATTCCTGCACCCTCACATCCACAAGCCTGCGGCTTGCCCAGCCACCCCAAACCTCCACCTGACCCCAACAGTCTCCAGCCTAGAGCTCCCCTCCCTGAGCCAGAATCCCCTTCTCTACCTGCACCCAAATTCCCTCCCAGAGCTTGCACCCCTCACCCCTTCCCACAACCAAATCTCTCATTCCCCCCCAGAGCCCGCTCCTCCTGTCTCAGCCCAGTGAGAGTGAGTAAGGACTGGGGACAGCAAGTGATGGAGAGGAGGGGAACAGAGAGGGTGGGACCTCAAGGAAGGGGTGGAGTCTTGGGGAAGGGATAAGGTAGATCTTGGCTTGCCCTGACATTTAAAAAGTGATCTTGGGTGTGAAAAGGTTGGAGACCACTGACTTATGGTAAACATTGGCAGTCCAAGTATGTATCCCAGACTAGGGGAAGAGCTGCGTCAGCTTGAAAGCATCTCTCTTTCACCAACAGAAGTTGGTCCAATAAAAGGTATTGTTTCTCCCATCTTGTCTCTCTGATTAGAATCTCTTCGCTTTAATTTTGAAGTGGCAGGAGAAGCCCTGGAGGCAGCAGAGGCCCAAGAACTGTAGAAATATACACTGCACTGGTCACATTTGGAATTGCTGAACTACAAGGGCTAGAAAGAAACTTTCTAATGTTAAACCTTAGATTCTGCAGAAATTAATAGATTGGGGCTCCCAACTCTTCAGGGAAATTTTTTTTTAACCTGTCACTGGAGAGTGATTGAAAATTTCAGACCTTATATGGCAGGTTAGAAGCATCAGGCTATGTGTTAAACTATGTCAGGGGTGTTGTAATTTCTGCTGGAATTGTGACTTTCTTTTCCTTACTGCAGTGGCCTCTCGGTGTTGATACGAGTCAAATATGAGTTGCGAAAGCATCAGCGAGCCAAAAACACTATCCCAAAGATCTTCCAGGATGTCGTCCGCCGACACCCTAACAAAGTGGCCCTAATCTATGAAGCTAGTGATGAGAAATGGACATTCCAGCAGCTGGATGAGTATTCCGATGCTGTGGCTAACTTCTTCTACCAGCAGGGATACCGTCTGGGGGATGTCATTGCCATTTTCATGGAGAGCCGTCCTGAGTTCGTAGGCCTCTGGCTTGGGATGGCAAAAGTTGGTATTGAGGCAGCTCTAATTAACTTCAATTTACGTCTGGATTCTTTGGTTTACTGTGTGACAGCCTCTGGGGCAAAGGCTGTGATCTTTGGAGGAGAGCTGGCTGCAGGTGAGACCTAGAATTGGTACACATTAAGGATCAACTCCTGAAGTTCTTACTTAGTCCTGGTTTCAGCAGGCTCTCAATGAAGCCAGTGGTAGTTCTGAGTTGGCATGGTAGGTTCCTTTCCTCCCTCATTTGGGTTTCACTTGGAACAGAATGGGAGAACTGAGTCACTGCTGATCCGTTACTAAATGGGGAGGAGTCTGTAATATGATGATTAGGAGTAGTATTGTGGGTAGCTACAAATATTACTTCTTTTACGTCAGTGTCTTCCTGATACTGAGTTGCCCATCTGACCTCTTTAGTCAGGTCTGCTCTCCTTGGGACAGTAAAGAGAATTAGAAACTTCCTTCTCCAGGAGCTTCACACCTGTGCACAGAAAGAAAAGGAAGGTTATCTGTAATGTTAGGTATATTCATTTCCTATCCTATGGTGTTTGATAATCTCTGGTTAATTTCACATTTTGTGTCCTCTATGCCAGTGATTCTCAAGTGCTGCACCAAGGACTTCATGTTTGGCCTACATGACTTTTGGGGTGCATTCAGCAACAACTTTTGAAAAGAGACATTGACATACTTTGTGATAACCATGTAAATTTTGTGGTACTAATAGTACATATTCTTTACTTTGAAAAGATGTGTTATTTTATTTATAAGATCATGATTAAATTGTCACTAGTATAATTTTAACAGTCAAAAACTGGCTATTGTGAATTTGCAGTGGCTGCATATGCAGCCACAGCAAAAATTCATTTGAGAACCAGCAGTTTACACAATGAGATTAAGTGTATGGACACAGTACATAATAAGGCTATTGAATAATTAAACTTTTTTTCACAGTTTATTAACATACTTAATTTGAGGATTTGAACCATTGACCTTGAAAAACTTCTACACTGTTGCGCTACAGTGTCTTGGATCAGCCATGGTACCTTACTGCAAATTTAGGCAAAATTATCCTTTTATCCATTTTTGTTGCATGAGACACTAAGGTCATGGTTATTTGAGTTACTTGGATTGGTATTTCAGTTAAGTCGCCAGCTTTTCTGGTCTTGGCACTGCAAATGTCTCAAATGCAATGAAAGAATAACACTCAGTATGGGAATGTTGTTCTAGTGGTCCAGAGCTTTGTGCTTGTTGTAATATAGTTGTGTATTGCAGCAATATCTGAAGTGAATGAGATGCTGGGCAAGAACATGGCGAAATTTTGCTGTGGAGACTTTAACCCAGATGCTGTCCCTGTAGAGACTAAATACCTTGATCCTCTTCTGATCACTGCATCAAAATCTCCTCCAGAGCAAGTTGCAACCAAAGGGTTAGATGGTAAGTTTCTCAGTGAGTTTATTTTCCTGTGATACATTAGAAGAGTAAGATCTGGAACTTGAGGAGTCCTTTTTTGGGGGTCTAGTAAAGACTGAATGGGCAACAAATCAAGCAGGGAGGGTGAGAGCAGTCCTAACCACTTTGAATCACTAGCTATAAAAGAGAAAGATGAGGGTAAAAGTGGACAAAAAGCAGCATACTAACTGTAGGTATTATGGGTAAATATCTGTCGCTGGAGTTTATTGGCTTCCCAGGGTTTCCTAGCTTATTTCCTACCTTTTGATCTTGCTAAGGGAACATCCATATCTCATCAAGTCTCTCCAGTCTCCTGATGACTGAAATGCTTTAGTTCAGGGTGGCCTGTGGTCTGCAGGAGGTCAGATGAGGTGATCTGATGATCCCATTTAGCCTTAAGCTTTATGACACTTTATCTAGGTTGTTTTACACTGTAATGTTGTCTAATTAGAACATAGGAACTTCAGTGCAGAGTGTTCCCTGACTGCAGCTGCTGGACAGATAACATTAATTCAAGGATAATAAATCCCTTTGCACATGTAAGACACTGCACTGCAGGGTTGTCTCTCATTGCCTGAAAGTGTGCTCTGAGCCCTGTCAGGGATCAAAGGAGCCTTCAGTGACAAGAGTTGGATATTGCCTACCTTTAAGAGGCTTGGCCTTCATCATGGATCCAATCCTTTTAGGTGTTTAGCACTCCTATGAAGAAGTGTTTTGTACCCTTAGTCCACACTGGTGTCAATAGAGTTGAAAGCACTGTGCATCTCTCTGGATTGGGTCTCATGAGAGAAGGACATGCTGCAACTGTGTGCATCTAAGAACACTGAAGAAACTAGAAGAGCAGCCTGCTTGTATTTAGGGAAGTTGGTGAAGGGTTTCCCTGTTTGTAGAGTTTCCCTTATTTTCCCCTAATAGGTCTACTTTGGGGGTTGTTTTCATTGCTACTGACCTCACCCTCTCTCTTATTTTACTTGGGGAAGAGAGGAGCTGTTTGGATAGTAGTGTTTCATGTTTACTAGACTCAGATATAGGCAATGAGAGTATTCTTCCCTTTTCAGTAACTGTTACTGTAGGATCAATAACTCTTGTAGAGAGAAATGTGATGCCTTGTAATGCAAGTTTGCTGGATTCTTTACCGAATCTCAGAAATCTTGCTTTATATTGTTCTCTTCCTCCTCACAGTGCAGCTTGCCTCAGACACCCTGGTTGACATGACCTTTTCTCTAGATTCATCTTCCCAGAAGTGCCTGAATCAGGCAGTTGCCTAATTTCAAAGCAATTTGGAGAAGGGAGAATAAAAATTCATGCCCTTCGGGCCTGGCATTCTTCATTCAAAGCTTGGAACTGAGGCTGCCTTTCACCCTCTGCTTTTGTGGGTGATGTTCACTGGCTTCACACATTCTTTTTGTTAGGGCTGTAATGTGGGTTCTGTGCCAACCTTGCCAGTTTACCTTCACCGGTGCCAGCACTAGATCAAAGCAGTCACGTATGCGATCAGCAGATCCCCAATAGGAGAAAAGCTAAAACCTAACTCTGCACAGAAAAATGACTAATCAGCTGAAGCGAAACTATCATCTGTCTGGCTCGTGTTTCTGTTCTCCAGATCGGCTCTTCTATATTTACACATCTGGCACGACAGGAATGCCAAAGGCTGCCATTGTGGTGCACAGCAGGTAAGAAGCTGAAGGGAAGCTGCTGTTAATTTAGAGATACTCAGAGCTGTGTTCATTTCCATTCCTGAACATCCCTTGTGCTCTTACAGATACTACCGCATAGCTGCCTTTGGGTACTATGCCTACAGAATGCACCCTGAGGACATCCTCTACAACTGCTTGCCACTTTATCACTCAGCAGGTATGCTTCCTTCTCCGAAAGCAAAGGTTCACAGTATTGTTGCCAGTCCCAGTGTCCAGATCACTTCATGTGCTGTTGAGGACCATCAAGTATAGTTGTAAATGAGTTTATCCAAAGTGATTGAAGCCAGAGCCAGCAATGATACCCTGTTCCTCTTTGTCTTCCAGGTAACATCATGGGAGTTGGCCAGTGTCTAATCCATGGCCTCACTGTGGTGATCAGGAAGAAATTCTCAGCTAGTGGCTTTTGGGATGACTGTATAAAATACAAATGCACAGTAAGCAGTGTCTGATTCTGCCACATTTCTGCAGCCTGGAGTATAAGGATGCAAACTAATTTGGGCATTGGGGTTGTTTCTAGCTTCACTAGGGAATTTCCAGGTATCAGTTCTAACTCTTCCTTCCATCCACCTCAAATATTCAACAGCAAGTCCTCTTGCTTGTCCAGGTATCTTCCCTTTCACCATCATGCATGACACATTAGGCTGTAAACCCTCCATTGCCAGATCAGTGATTCTTCCAGGTCCTGAGGACTACAGGAGACAAAGATGAGAAATGGAATCTGGATTTCCCACCTGACCGTAGAGCATGCTCGCTAACCCACTTGACTGTCCGAAACAAATCTAACATCCTTAGTCAGTCCATTGCTAAATGACCAAAAGAAGAATATCAGGAAATATGGTGCATATTGATGAAGTGATACATTCTGCCCTGCACTTCACAGTTCCAATGAGCTTAACTTGCCACGACAGCTTTATCTACAGTCCTATTCAAAATGCAACATAGAAAAATGAATTCTGAGATTCATAACTTGCTTTGTAACCCAGAGGCACAGAGAGGGAGAGGAAATCTACAACCTTAGCTAAGAACTCTTTGACTTTTGGCTCATGTGGCAGAGGCTCATGGCTTTAGCTCCAAGGTCCCAGTTTCAGTCCTGCTCACTGACAAACCCAGAGCTGTTGGTGTTACAGATATTAAAACATGAACACTCCAGGAGTCCCTTTCAGCCATAATGCCTCTGACTCTTGCAGTAATGCAGTTAAATAATGCACGCAGGTAGTGACTTCAGATGTTTTTGGAGATAGTCAGAGAATGGATTGCTGGCACATCAAGAGGAGTCGGGTGGAATCTCTCAATTCTTAGAGCAGGGGTGAGCAAAAGGGCCTCCACGGGCCGAATCCAGCCCACCAAGCGAGTTGATCCAGCTTGCAGAGGCCCTGCCACTCCTCCTGCCCCCAGGCCAATCAGCGCCTGCAAGGAGTGTGTTGTGCTTTTAAGCATTGCACACTCCTGACAGGGCAGGAGGAGACTTCATGTGCTCCCTCCACCCCCCAAGCCCTGATTGGCCTGGGGGTGGGAATGCGCAAAGTTTCCTCCTGTCCTGCGAGAGGCGCAGCGCTTCTAAGCACCGTG
>JANRFK010002741.1:9108754-9123532 GCA_030068395.1 Apalone spinifera | reverse complement strand
GGGTCCAGCAAAGGGCAACCAAAAATATTAGAATCATAGGGCTGGAAGAGATCTCAGGAGGTCATCGAGTCCAGCTCCCTACCCAAAGCAGGACCAAGCCCTACTAAATCAACCCAGCCAGGGCTTTGTCAAGCTGAGACTTAAAAACTTCTAGGAATGGAGATTCCACCACCTCCCTAGGTAACCCATTCTAGTGCTTCACCACCCTCCTAGGGAAATAGTTTTTCCTAATAGCCAACCTAGATCTCCCCCCACTGTAACTTGAGACCATTGCTCCTTGTTCTGCCATCCGTCACTACTGAGAACAGCCTTTCTCCAGCCTCTTTGGAACCTCCCTTCAGGAAGTTGAAGGCTGCTATCAAATCCTCCCTCACACTTCTCATCTGCAGACTAAATAAGCCCAAATCCCTCAGCCTCTCCTCATAAGTCATGTGCTCCAGCCCCCTAATCATTTTGGTTGCCCTCCGCTGGACCCTCTCCACATCCTTTCTATAGTGGGGGGCCCAGAACTGGATGCAACACTCCAGGTGTGGCCTCCCCAGTGCCGAATAAAGGGGAATAATCACTTCTCTAGATCTGCTGGCAATGCTTCTCCTCATTAGGGGGCTGGAGCTCTTGACCTCTGGGGAGAGGCTGAGGGATCTGAGTTTATTTAGTCTGCAGAAGAGGAAGGAAGGAAAAATCAGTTTCATACATACAGAATGGGAAGTGATTGGCTAGGAAGGAGTACTGCAGAAAGGGTTTTAGGGGATCATAGTGGACCACAAGCTAAATATGAATCAACTGTGTCATACTGTTGCAAAAAAAGCAAACAGGATTCTGGGATGCATTAATAGAGTTATGAGCAAGACACATTCTTCTGCTCTACTCTGCACTGATAAGGCCTCAGTTGGAGTATTGTGTCCAGTTCTGGGCACCACATTTCAAGAAAGATGTGGAGAAATTGGAGAAGGCCCAGAGAAGAGCAACAAGAATGATTAAAGGTCTAGAAAACATGAGCTACGAGGGAAGGCTGAAGGAATTGGGCTTGTTTAGTTTGGAAAGGAGAAGACCAAGAGGGGACATGATAGCAATTATCAGGTATCTAAAAGGGTGCGACACACAGGAGGGGGAAAAATTGTTCTCCTTAGCCTGTGAGGATAGGACAAGAAGCAATGGCCTTAAACTGCAGCAAAGGAGTTTTAGGTTGGACATTAGGAAAAACTTCCTGACTTGTCAGGGAAGTTAAACACTGGAATAAATTGCCTAGGGAGATTGTGGAATCTCCATCTCTGGAAAAAAACAGCAAGCAAATGGTCTGGTAGCACTTTACAGACTAACAAAACATGAGCAGGTTAGACAGACATCTATCAGGGATGATCTGGATGATGCTTGGTCCTGCCTTGAGGGCAGGGGACTGGACTTGATGATCTCTTGAGGTTCCTTCCAGTTCTAGTATTCTATGATTGTATGATTCTATTAGCAATGAGAGGGCCATAAAGGCCTTTAGTGTGCCCCGCCCAGGCACTTCTATAGTCAAAGAGTTCAGCAGCATTGGTTCTCTGCATGTTGTTTATTCTGACTCCTCTTCCAATGAGCATTAATTGCTGTCAGAATCTGGCTGTCCTGAGAGTCTGGAACATGTGTAGCGACTGTCCAGAGTAGAACTTCCACATCGTGATACTTATGCACTTTGGAGAGGTTTGGATCTGGATCTGATCCAGCTGGTGGTTTCATCCTTGGGGGCCCACACTAGTAATTCACAAGCTATTGGGTATGAGAACAATGCCTGTTAGATACGGAAGCCTGTATCTCCTCCCTTGAGAGAACACTGAGACACCATGATCCTCTCTGATCTCGCTCCTCAGGTCGTACAGATGCCACAGTGAAGAATTTCATGCCCTATTTTCAGAGGCAACTTGCAACCACCTTTCTGAGACGGATCTCAAAGGAGCTGGACCCACAAGGCAAACCTGCTCTACAGCTGCTGCAGAGCAAAGTAAGTATGATATCTCCAGAATATGACATGCTCCTCCCACTAAAAAAACCTAATCCCAAGGGCATCAGTGTCCTTTTCACGGCTCCATTTCCCTAGAAACAACTATTCTCTTAGTGGTTGTTGTAATATGGCGTCTACAGCTCCTTTCTAAGCTCTAGCAGTCTCACGTGTAGCCTTGTATTTAAAAAAATTTTGCATTTTTTAGTGAAAGTCATGGAGTCAGCTCTGGTAGCTACAGTTTCAGCCTTAACAGAGCAAAAGATCTCCTATTAATTGCTTCACATTTAGAGTTTCTAGAAACACATAAAAACCAAAGGTGGAGACCACATATACATTCACCAGTACAAAGTCTAGTCTATGTTAGGTTTTATTAATGTGACACAGGTATGATTACCCAATCATATAGAAATTCCATACAGACCTATGCACAATTTACAAATATACTCACAACAGTGTTAGGGTTGGATGAGACCCCAATTTTCTGTAGGCTGGGTAAGTTCTCTTTATTCTCATTAGCACAACCAGTATCCTATGTTTAAAACATGTCTGAGACAGATACAGCTTTACAGTATGTTTAGCATCTTTTTAGGGCATAGGGTTATTTTCCTGTCACTCATGTCATGATTTCTTGTCTCAAAGGCCTAAAATAGCTAAGCCAAAGTCCTGAAGGCATCAGCCTCCGGGTTCTTGCATTTCAGCTTCTCTGACTCATGTCTAGTGCATAGCTAGGTTTTTAGAGGAGCTATCTTTTATACTTTTAGCACCCTACAAATAAACTCTAACATACAACTATATATAACATAATCACACAATAACTGAATAATCTTCTTATAAATATTTCTGAAAGTTTGTTTGTTTGTCCCGAAAGATGTCTGAAATGGTAAGAGCTAGAAACACCAAATTTTGCATGGATGCTACTGATTTCCTAACTTCAATAACTGGATTGGTTAAATCTTGAAATTGGGTCTCCCAGAGCCCCAATTGGGCCACGAATTAGCTTTTAGTAGCGCCTGATCATAGGCATTTGCTGGGAAACACCAAATTTTGAACACATACTACTGATTTCCTAACTTAAATAACTGGATTGGTTATATCTTGAAATTGGGTCCCCCAGGCCCCCAACTGGGCCACTAATTAGCTTTTCGTAGTGCCTGATCATAGGCATTTGCTGGACTCTTCTGTTAAGCATATCACATAAACTGCAACTACAAGATCCTTTCCCTATGATATAAGAAAAAGTATTTCCAATAAAATATGTTATGTTAATGTCATCTATGTAGTTCATTCAGCACACCTTTTGTTATCAACAAATGAGTTAAATGTGAATGCGTTTTGTAAGCACATCACTAGCTATGTAAATTTCTTAAAGTAATATATAAGAGAAAAGTATTTCCAATAAAATATGCTATGTTCATGTCATTGACGTAGTTCATTCATCACACCTTTTACTATATTTTCCCCGGGCGACGCCGGGTATTTCTGCTAGTAACTAATATCGCTGGCTACACATGTAAGTAATTGCTAGCGTGTGGATCACTGACCTCACAGTAGGGGCTTTGGCTGTTCATGCCCTGGAAATAGGTTTTTAGGAACATATTTAAAAATACAAAAGCAGCTCCTGATTCATACCTCTGTGTGTGTTTGGGGTGTAGGGCAGCTTCTGTATGCTGGAGGCCAGTGATGGCACTACTTAGTTCACGTTTCAAATACCAACTAAAGTTTCAGAGAATTCAAAAGGCCACATTTTCATAGAATCATAGAACACTAGGACTGGAAGGGACCTCGAGAGGTCATCGAGTCCAGTCCCTTGCCCTCATGACAAGACCAAATACTGTCTAGACCATCCCTGATTTTCTTGCACACCACCCCTCCTTTCCTTCTCCTTCCCAACT
Source organism: Apalone spinifera (assembly GCA_030068395.1). Lineage (NCBI taxonomy): Eukaryota > Metazoa > Chordata > Testudines > Trionychidae > Apalone > Apalone spinifera. Next base: position 9,119,662 of record JANRFK010002741.1, on the reverse strand, counting down.
TCTGTAGGAGCTGTGAGAGTGCAATGTATGGCTGTTACTAGTGTTCTAGGAGAGCTTTTTCTTTTTCCCCAAACATCTTGAGCTGCTGCCTTCTCCCTGATCAGAAAACAACTTTGCCTTCATCCTCCATTCTCTCTAGCATCTTGAGATCCTTTAGGGCTCTAGTATGATTAATCTCTGACACATAATTCTGTGTTGCTGAATGGATCAAGCATGGTATACCCTGGTGGCTTAAGCATGGGAATAGGACCTGGCAACTCCCAAGTGCTAATCTTCAATGCAGCCCTGCTGTTAATAGGAAGTTTAAAAACCTGCCACTCACTGTTACTTGCTCATACTTTCATTCGCCTGTGTCAATTTGCAAAGAGAGAAACTCACACAGAGTTCTGCTTCAGGTCTGGGAAAGGTACTCAGAGCATCACGGATAAATACAAGGTGTAAGAAATTGTTAAGCATAAGGAGTTAATACATGTTGCAAGAGACCATTCATGGTCTGATGGACTATTAACGCTTCTGCCTGTTGCTAATATCCTGGTACGAACACAGCTATATCACTGCAATTCTATAGTACATACAGTTTTATAATTTTTTTATATACAGATGGAGCTGATAAATTGTTACCTGTCCTCTGAATTAGATTGAAAGACTTTGTAACCCCCCTTAAGAGCTATTTTGACTGAAATTACAAGGGGAGGGAGAGAAATGGAGGTTAATGTAGGTGTTTTATTTGCTGCCAGTGGCCACTAGATGTCCTCATTCAGTTGTCTCATTATTTAGACAACTTTATAAAAGGCTATATTAGCCTGGGGATAGAAATGGTGTTCCTGGCCTCTGTTTGTCCGAGGCTGGAGATGGATGGCACGAGACAAATCATTTGATTGTTGTCTTCGGTCCACCCCCTCTGGGGCACCTGGCGCTAGCCGCTGTCGGCAGACAGGCTACTGGGCTAGATGGACCTTTGGTCTGTCCCAGTACGGCAATTCTTATGTTCTTATTATTTATATTGTTTTAGAGTAGCAGCCAAAGGCCTGGGTGAGGGTTAGAGATAGAAGATGACATGGTCTCTGCTCCAAAGAGTTTACAGTTGCATTTGCACTGTCATTGGGTCTTAGGGTTAGCCCTTTCCTGTCCTCCTTTATCCATTCCCAGCTCCAGAAATCACCTGATGCTCTTCTGCATGAAGGAGTCCTGACGCAGTATAATGGGGACACCTGCAAGTGGAAGAAGAGTTATTTCATTTTGCTGGGAAACTTTACCCTGGAGTGGTTTGATAGTAAAGAGGTAAATATGCTGCTTCAGTTGCTTTTATCCCCACTTCCTGGGTTATAAAGTGTATATGGATCTTGCATATTATTACCCCATTCAGATGAATCTCCTGTAAATACTTGTACACCCAGACATCTGAACATGGGTTTGCCTTCTTAAAGGACAATAAGCCGCACAGTTCTGGAAAGTTATGTTCTGCCTCCCTAAAATTCCTCCTTCTGGCTTATAGGACTAAATTCTCCTCCTTTGTTTCCTCTCCAAAATGAATGTGTAGAGTTTGTTAAACAGCTACTAAATTCCACACTCAAAAGTGGCTGTTACTGTCAATGAGTGAAGTTTAGAGAGAGCGAGAGAGACTTGATGTCAGTCACTTCAGACCCTAAATCCTAGCAGCCAGGTTTGTGTGAGGAATTCTGAAGATAGTTCTGTTTGGATTTCTTTTCCAGGCCCAGGGGAAAGACAAACCCAGAGGATCCACCACTTTATCTGGATACTTGCTGGTGACCTCGCTGAGCAAATATACAAGACTGATCAACAGTCTCTGCCAGGGATTAGTATGTAAGTCTGTGATGTGCCCTGTTTGAGAAATGTGTCAGGACACAGAAGGGCAAGGAGTCTTACTGGCCTCTCATAGCATTATTCAGGACAGCAACTTCAAAACTCTTCAGCAACACCAGCTCTAAATAGAAAGAGCTCCATTTCTGAATTCTGAACTTTCTATTTTTTGTTATGTTAAGGATGACTTTGCCATCCTTATAGAAGAACATCGATTATACATATGCAGAGGCCCCATTGCTCAAGGGGCTACTGCACTGTTCAGAGTTAGAGATCACAAAATAAACTAAACATACTGATGTGTCTCAAATACAAGCTTTTCAGGACCTCGTGCTGTTTAAACCTGTTTCCTTTTTACCATGCTCTTCTGTCCCCCCTCCCCCCTTTTCTCTCTTTAGAAGGAATACAGTTAGTACTGTTAGTGGGTTACAGGGTTTTATTCAGCCAGATGAAGAACCCAGGTTTCATAGTGAAGTGACATGAAATTAGAAGCAGATGCAGCAAGATGTTGCCAATCCCTGCACCCCATTTGAGACAGCCGTTCTGTTCTCTTTCTCCACTTGCCAGGTCTGTATAGAAAATGGCAATGTGCCTTAAAAGTTCCATCTAGTTATCACAATATGTAAATAGCTGATTATTTTATTTTATTCAATCCACATTAAAATTGCTAATGAAGCAGGAATCTTTCCTGTCTGCTGAAATAGTCCATGAGAAAGGAAGTGAGGCTTCAACAATCGTTTTTCGAACAGATTTTGTTAACGGTGGAATAGGAACATCTTTAGTGTGCTGATTTGACACAATATTTTCTAGTAAATACGAACCAGTAAAATGAAAATACCTTAAAGTGACCGTGCAGGTCTTCAGCCTCACTCAGTGCATTTAGATGTCTCCAATTATAGGCTGAATCTTGGCAAGTACTGATAATATGTAGTTCCCTCTGCTGCCTTAGCAGTAGATAGGCATTCCTTCTGGCAGTAAAATGGCAGCTGTCCTCTGGGTTAGACACCGGGGAGAGACACCAGGATCATTAAGAGCTGTGGAGACATAACACATTATTTCAAGAAACATTTGATTCTAACTGTCACTGTTGGAAACATGTTCTGTGCTTTCTTTTTCAAGTTGACTACCCACACTGGGACCAAGACCCCTTAAATGAGCCTCCGGAAGAGTTTCTGCTGTTCCTTTACCATCCATTCCGAAAGTCCTTCTGTTTCTGCACAAACTCTGTAGAATCCCAGCACACCTGGAAATCCATGTTTCGAGATGGAATCCGATATTGTAGCACAGGTAACATCTGGGAGTTCCTGCATTACTAGACATGAGGCAACATCTGCAAATGAGGCTGAGAGCAGGAGTTTGCTATTAGGGATGTTAATGTGTACCCGTGTGCATGGTTAACTGATAATCCTGGGTTTATTGGTTAACCAGCACTGTTAAACATACCCTCCCCGCTGCTGCCTCTGTATTAGAGGCAGCAGGGATGGGTGGCGAGAGCCAGTATATGCAGGAAATCAACTATCAAGCCAGCTCCTTGCACATGGACTGCTCCCTCCAACACTGCTGTCTCTATATCAGAGGAGGCAGCACCACGGGGGACAGGCTGGAGCTGGTGCTCCAGAGGAGCCAGTTTAAAAGCCAGCTTCCCATGAGTACCAGCTTCTGTAGAGCCATCTGCACCCCCATGCTGCTGTCTCTGATAGAGCGGCAGCAGCGCAGGAGGGAGGGGGAGAAGGCAGGAGCTGGTACTCATGGGGGCTTGGCTTTTAAACTGGCTCCCCCAGAGCACCAGCTCCTGCCTCCCCCTTGCACTGCTGCTTCTGATACAGAGGCAGCAGTGGTGGGGGGAGCAGTCTGCGTGAATTGTAAACCAGTGTTATTTAAGCTAATTAAATCAGGCTGGATGTGTCTCTTCAGAGCATGTGATGTGAAAATGGGACTATCAAAAGGTGGAGAAACTGCCTTTGTAGTGCATTAACCAATTAAGATCTTTATTCAAGCCTAAGTTGATAGTGATGACCTTGTAAATGAACTCCAGTTCAGTTGTCTCTCTCTGTAATTAGGTGATAAAATTCTTTTGTAGAAGAATAGTTACTTTTACACCCATTATTGAATGTTCAGGGAGGTTAAATATTCCCCTAGAAGTTTGTGTGTTACCATTCCTGATGTCTGATTTGTGTCCATTTATCCTTTGGCACAGACACTATTATGTTTGGCCAGTATACATGGCAGAGGGTCATTGCTGGCACTTGATAGCATATATCACATCTGGGACAGCCCGTGAGTATAGGCCGACTCACCGTCGCCTAGGGCGCCACCTTCAACAGGGCGCCCAATGATGACGTCATGCCATTGAGAGCCATGCAGCTGGGGACGCCAATCGCGCGTTCCGCCTGGGGCGCCAGCTGCCGCAGTCCGCCTCAGGCCACCCCTGTATCACATTGGTGGATGTGCAGGTGTATGAGCCCCTGATGGTGTGACTTATGAACTTAGGTCTTATGCTGGTGTTGCTTATATAGATATGTGGACAGAGTTGGCAGGGTTTGTTACAAAGGTAAGTTCCTGGGAAAGTGTGACTCTGGTGTGGTATATGACGGCTGATAATAGGTTGTAGATTGTCAGTAATGCACTGGAGGGTTAAGTTCTTGAGACCAACAAATGTATTAGCTCTAAGATACCACGGGACTGCTCATTGTTTTTAAAGTTATAGGCTAACATGGCTACCCCTCTGAGATGTGATATTGATGTAAGTCCAAAGAATGTGAACATTTTCTACGTCCTGGGATTAAAATTATGGTTTTAAATTTGAGCCACTTCAGGCAGTTTGGCTTTCATTTCTTTAAAGGGAGAGGCAGGTGCACTCGGAGCCACAGAGATTTTCAGAGACTCCTACACCACCCTTGTTGGTGGCATAATGTTATTCTCTCTCATAGGTTTTATAGCACTTATCGCTATGTCATTTAAGCAATGCTTGTCACCAGCAAGCTGTTCTATGCAGCCAGATTCGACTTTGCTGAGAGTGGATCAGACTTTTCTGATTAACCTCAGTTAAATGTTGCTGCGACTAACTAACTGGTATTTCAATTCAGTTTTACACAGACAGGATTCCTTTGAAGTAGAGGCATTTTTGGAAGCTGTGCGGTTTTACAGGCAAGAGAAGGGTATTTACGGAGCAGGGGATTTCTTCCTGGGAACAGAACCTGAGGTTTGTAAAGTGCCGAGCATTCCCAAGCTGGAGTATTTAATGCATGGTCTGTGTTGTTAACTTAGTGAAGATGGTCTTTTTCTTTGGGTTTAGATTCTTAGTAATGTGCTGATGGAGGATTTGCTTCCAGTGCTGCAGTCTCAGATCTCCCCAAATCTCAAAGGGTCAGAAAGCAGGAAGAAACAGTCCTGGTGCCAGGTAGGTCCACAGAACAATGCTTACACCTGAAACCCCAAAAGTGATGTTTCAGGAACTAACAAGCAAGATTCAGCTAACTTTTTACACTGTGCATGGGGAGAGCATGTTAGGAATTTGTACTTTATTTGACATGGCGCAAAGAACATCTCCGCTAGCTATTGCTCTCAATATCCAGCTCACAGACTCTTCATTTCATGTGTCCTATGAAACTGCTGCCTGTTATGCAGTGTGTGTAAATTTTTAAACATGGTATTTCTGGGCAGTAAATAGTGTCTGCATGTAGCTACTAAATGATGCCCGAGGGGTGATTGGATTGGCATTTGTGTTGGGTCACATGGCTCCAGATGAGTCAGTTAGAGCCCCATGCTTATAGATGTAATATAGGTAGAAGATAGGTTAGTGTGTTTGCATCTGGTTAGTGCACTAACGAGGACTATACATTCAGCAGCATCACCAGAAACTTCTGGTCTCTGTATATAGCCTGTATGATGCCTTTATTTTCCCCCTGTTTTCTCTTTCCCTTATGCTGATCTGGGCCCTGCTGTGGCTGGTCAGTTCCTGGAGGAGGTTTATACATTGGTCCTCAGCCAGGTCTCCAACGAATTCCTGAATTTTCAGAGGGAAAATGAGAAACTCCATTTGCAGTTGGAAAAGAAGATTCGCCCTGATCTGGATCAGATGCTGACTTTAAAGGATCAGATATCTAGAAAACTCCAAGGTTGAAGGGGGGTGGTATATGGTTTTCTTCTATTAATCCATGGGATTTACTTTGCTTTAGCATTGTAACTCTCTCAGTTGTATTTGAAATTCTAAGTTTGTGTGTGCAGCATTAGCTGCCCCTGGAGAGGTTGGGTTGGTAACAAGTTCATTGTCTTACTGTTTTAGATAATGCTGTGTGAACTTTGATTACTGTATTTATGATGAGAAGCTATTGTGATGGGTATCCTAGATAGACAGAAATTGAGGGGATGGGCACATCCGAAATAAAGGATCGGTGGATGGATGAGCATTTCGTATTCCAAAACCCTGTAGTCTTCTACTTAAGTCTAATTAATCCAGGGCAACCTGAGTTCCATTGTGATTCTGTTAGGCTAATTGAGGAGTTTCCATCTTGGCAGTGGTGGTCCAGAGCCCAGCAGAATCCTGCTGTCGCCAAGGAGTAGAGCCTCACCTGGACTGCGTGATGGAGGAACTCATACACCCCATCAGCTTAGGGATTGACATGGTGCATTCACTCTTCACAGACAAAATGGATGAGATAATTAGAAATGTGCAGAGTTTGCCTATGACCAACTTGCAGGAAGAGGTAAGACATAATATTGATAGAGGGACCATTTTATTGTTCCCCTGGAAAACACCTTACATCCCGGTTTCAGTATTGAGGATGGCAACTTAATTCCATTTGTCCCCTAGACCCAGGGAACACTAGTGATTCACCTGCTTCAGTATTCTGTAGAACACTTATAATCACGTCCTTATTGCAATATGCATCTAAATTGTGCAGAACTGCATAATGGGGGAAAACAGATCCCTGACCCCAAACTAGAGAGGAGATAATTGTGAGGATGGTGAGCTCTTGCAACTTTCACCTCGCACAATGCAGGTCATTCAAATCAGTGCCACATGCTGTTTGTAGTCTGACTTCACCACAGAGACAGCTTAATAAAGGGAGGCCACTTTGTTAAATGAGACTATAGTGTCAGCACTTGCCTCAGTCTGCTCGGGTATTCTACTGCCTGTTCACGAATCACCCATAAACAGGTATTGTGGGATAAACATGGCTCCAAAGACAAGCAGTCAATGTTCTTCTGCAAGGAGATGCCTTCTTTTCAGTTTTACGTTGCTTGGGATAGAGACCCCTTTGCATGTAATATTTATTCTTAACATTTAGGCAGGCTTTCATTGCCTCTAGGTGCTGTGCAGACTTTCACTAGCTAACTGCTGGTCTGACGCAGGTTCTCTCACTTGGGGAAATGCCCTGGAAACCTGGATTCATGGAGCCATGTTACAAGAAGGCTAATCTCTACAAGAACAGTCTGCAAGGACTGAAGGAGAGATTTGGCTTTCAGGGTGTGGCATGTTTAATCCTTGAAGCACAAAATCTCATGCAGCAGGTAAGTGGTGATACTTTGAGAAAACAGTCTGAGAGAAGGGACAGTGCATTCATTCCCTGTGTGTTCAGCTGCTCTTTTTTTTGTCTTTTATAGCTAATGCAGAATTCAGTTCATACATTCCAGCAGCTTTCAGAGCAACATCTGAGGCTGGCAACCAACCACAGCCAAATCACCCAGACTCTCGAAAAAATCAAGGATCGTGTGCTGAAGGTGACGCTCTTAGCTTCTGTTTGTGTAAAATCCTGTTTCTGTGGATCTTACTCTGTCTGAACTTGTTGGCTTTTGTGCTCTGCATTCTGCCTTGAAAACTTTGTTCCTCGTGTTTTGCAGTCCCTAATTGCTGTAGATTGATAGATGCAGAAGCAGTTGTGGGGAAGTTTCCTGGCTGTTCTGCTGTTTCCTTTTGCAATTTGGTTGTGGTTGGTTTTCAGAAATTGGACTACGACAGCAGTTCCATCCAGAAGCAATTTGCACAAAAATGGCTGGTTCAGATCTTCCTTCCTTTTCTGCTGAAGAATCTGGAGCCCATATGTAAACTGGTGAGGTCTGATTCTGAATGATGAAGGGACCCAAACCTCATGTGTGAACTGATGCTCTTCCAAGCTGATTTTATTTTATCAAACTAATACCTTTTATTCTTCAGAAATGCTTTGCTAGCCCAGTCAACTTCAGCAGGCTAATGGGAGAATCCTCTTTCCCCTTAGCGTCTTTTATAGAATTTAAGACCAGAAGAGATGATTATATCATTTAGTCTGACCCTTTGATATAGGTTTCCAGTATAGCAAGATTGAGACTCTGAAGAGAGGAGAGGCCTTAGGCAGTATTACAGGTTCTTCAGTGCCACCAAAATGTAGGGCACTCTTAACAAGCAGTCAGTTTAACTCCCTCCAGAGGCTAATGAATCAACTTCTATTTCACTTTATGACTCTTCCAGCCATGTAAATGATTCCCCAAAATCTCCTCTTCCATTTTGTTGTTTTTCTGCACTGCTACCAGCCTAACTCAGTACCTTGTACCAGATAATGGTTAAGTTTGACTCCCTTTGAAGGCAGTCCTGGTACATATCAGTGGTCTGGTGATAGAAGGCACTGTGTCCTGAAGTGATTTAAATTTGGTCTTTAGTCATCAGAAGTCTGGGAAACTTGATCCTGAACTTCATTAATTTTTCCCCAGATTTCTGGGGAGCTTGAACTAATTCCAGTGAATACTTCCCCTTCTGGCTGTTTAATCATAAGAATGGCTGGACTGAGTCAAACCAAAGGTCCATCTAACTCAGTATCCTATCTTCTGACAGTGGCTAATGCCACATGCTGTGTCACTCATTCCCAGCTTCAGGCAAACAGGGTTTAAACACACCAGCCCTGTGGTTCCACTTTTCTTCTGAACCTAAAAAGACACACACTACATTGTGCAGGGCCAGCCACTAATGGGTGCTATTGGAATTTCAGGTGACCATTTGTTCCAAGATGGAGCAGAACTCTGAATTTTGGTTCACTTTGGTTGCTGTGTAATCCAAGGCTGGCCCTGCTTATCTGTGTGCGAGGTGTATCTATAACTGGCATTGGCTGATTTCCCCCCTCTTCTACCGCCTTTGGCAGAAGCTGTCCAAATATGAAAATTATGTGTTTGCCGACTTCAGTGGCATCATCAATGTTGAAAATATTTATGAAGAAATGATTCTGGCTGTTTTGCAGGAAGCAATCAGCAAAGGTGAGTAGAAACTAGGTTCCATCCTAAAACAGACCAAAGTCTGCACTGTTTGGTATTTATCCTCTGCTAAAGAGAGGACACGTTATCCTGGCCAAAAATGTTTACAGTTACCAGGCCTGTAACATTCCTTCTGACTGTTGTCAGGGTTTTTTAAAAGCATTTTGTGATGTTTTTGTTAGAGAAGAAACAGGCGACCCAGGAGTGAATGGGGGTAAACGGACCTTTTTATTGCAGATACTTGGGCTTTTTTTGGACCCCCCCTCCGCATATAATGTTTTGAGTGAGCAATAATTTAGCATTATATATTTAAAAAAATACTTGCTTTGGCCAGACTCCATCTATCTACTCTGTATCTATCTTTTCAAACAGAAAAAAAAAATGCCTGCTTTGGCTGGACCCCTTACCGCTAATGTATAGCCATTCCAGACCTCTATTAATTTTTACATATCCCAACAATTTTGGGGTTCAGTTCACACCAGTAGGGGGTTGTTACCACCTGCCTTGCAACTTTGAGTGCCTTAAATGCTGGGGAGCTGTGGTTCACAGCCCTGACACCAACAGCTGGTCTGACAAGCATACAGGCCATACACCTTGCTTGCACCAGCCAGTTAGTGTTTGTAAAATGATCCCAACATTCCCCCAGATCTGAATTTCCCCCAAACAGTCTCCCTGCAATGTCCATCCCCCACATGAACCATTCAGGACTCCTTGAAAGAAACAGACCCAAAAGCTGGTAATCTTGACTTAATAATCATTTCAGCCACAGCACTGGGATTGGGTTTTGTAAAAAGTGAAGTAAGCGTATTCCATCAGAAAAGAGGTTTTAAAAGGGTTCAGTTACAGGGAAAAAGACAGTTACAAACAAATGCAAGACAACTATGCTCTCTAATGACTAAGATCTACCTCAGTGGTCCCCAACATGGGGACAACGTGGGCAGCCCAGCCGTCCCACACGGAGCCTGCCACCCAAAAAGGTTGGGGACCACTGATCTACCGTAACAAGCTAAATTCTTTGTTCAAGGTAGTTTCCTCATCAGTCTTCCTTTTCCTGCAACAGCTGACTAGCTTAGTCAGGATCCCTACAGAGTGCAAAGTGTTGCTTTTCCTTGTCTCCTCCCCTTGGGTTCTCTTCCCCTTGCTGTATCGTCTTGTAAACCTTTGAAAAGTCTCTCTCAAAGTTAATTGTCCCTGCTTCAGGAGGCAGAAAGTCTTTGTGGGGGTGCTGTCTCTAGACCCTGTTGAAATTAAGTGATCATTTTCCCAACTTGTTCTTCTGATGGCTATTTGTCTAGTATACAGATGTGCTTTTCTTTGCTCATACTTTGCTTAGTTTACATGGGAGATGCATTCATACAGGTGGAACTGCATTTCTTTAGGGGGGGGAAAATTGTTTTTCATCTTCCTCACCTGTCATGGCTCCTTCCCCACTCTGGCATGATAAATGCAGAAGTGGGGGCCAGCAAGTGCACCCCAAAACCTTATCTACCAGGCTTTGGTATAAAACTTCTCCCCAAAGTCTTAAAACCCTAGATTTTGGGGACAGAATCTCCACTGCCACCACCCAAATTAATAAAGAAACCAGGCGACACACCATTTGGGAAAAATCTCACCCCTAAAGTAAAAAGCAGGTCACCACCATTAACCAATACCAAGTTAATAAAAGGAAAAGAGAAAACTTTTATTATCACCACAATTTTCCTGTTGCAAGCATAATGGCTAGATGGAAAAGTAACCAATAATATACTCATGGAAGAACTCCATAGTCTAGAACTTAGTTACAAAGAAAAGCCAAAACATCTTTTAAAAAGTGCACAGTTAGCAGATCCCATACCCAAACCATAAAACAATGAAACCTGACAGATT
>JANRFK010002741.1:9088330-9103403 GCA_030068395.1 Apalone spinifera | reverse complement strand
CCAGTCTCCCCCATCTCAAGGGGGGCTGAAGCATCCTAGGCCTGGCCCTGTAACTAGATTACATCTGTGCTGTGCTGTATCCTTGGAGAAGCAATAAACTCCCTCAATCCTACTGGCTGGCGGAGTCTGTTCGTGCCACTACGGGGGTGCAGAAGTCGGGAGAGCCCCAACGCATTGTCACACTTGTATTCATCCTTTGTAATTTGTTCTAGTTTCCACTTTTTATATGACTCCTTTTTTATTTTTAGATCATGCAAGATCTCCTGGTTAAGCCAAGGTGGTCTTTTGCCATATTTCCTACATAGTGGAATAGCTTGCTTTTGGGCCCTTAATAATGTCCCTTTGAAAAACTGCCAATTGTCTTCAGTTGTTTTTCCCCATGCTCTTGTTTCCCATGGGACTAGGTGGAGGAGACAGAAGCAGTGCTGGCACAGGCGTTGCGGATCTTCCTGACCATAGTAGGCCTCCCTTTTTCAAACTCCCCTGTCTGCTTTGCTCCCCTGGTTGCTCTGCCTCTGGCTTTTAAAGCTGCTTGCTGTGGTCAGGCCTACCCCCTCCTTTTTGGATATCTGATTAGTGTCCATTAATTCTTTCCCATAGAGACTGTCTAGTTTGGCCAATATACGTGGCACAGGGACGTTGCTGGCATTTGATAGCGTAGATCACATTAGTGGATGTGCAGTTAAATGAGCCCCTGATGTAGTGGCTGATGAGCTTGGGTCCAGTGATTAAATTGCTTGTGTAGATGTTGTTGCACTTCCTCAGACCTGCTGAGGAACAAACCCAGTCAGAGGGTGGGCTGAAGCAGTATTGCTTTTGGTGTTGTTTATTGGTACAGATCATTAAGAGTAAGGTGATTCTCATATGTGCACATATCACATTCAGGCTGGTAGTTTGGAGGCAGGCTGCAAGTGTAGTGTAGATTACTTCTGATTTACCTGGTGGCTGGAGTGCTGACCAGGCATCAGCTTCCCAGAGACTCGACTGTAATGTTCCTTGGGAGATCCCTTCAGATCTGCAGGAGGCTTTACTTTCTCTGGGCTAGTCTCAGGTTTCTGCTGTGATGTTACATCTTGTCCGAGAGAGAAAGAGAGCTTTTCTGGCCTCTTCTCAATTAATTTATTTGCTTGCAGGGTCTTTGTCTGCCTTAAAGGTCAGAGATCCTAAACTGCCTTGGATTGGTTATTTCTCATTCACACCTCACATGCATTCCACAGGTTATATACATATTCATAAGCCTCAGAAAGAGTGGGAAGGAAGTGGGGCAAGAGAATTTGGATTTGAGGTGATCTTACCTTGCACTTAAATTGGAAAAGTGATCTTGTGCTTAAAAAGGTTGAAGGCCACTGCCATAGAGACTGTCTAGTTTGGCCAATATACATGGCAGAGGGCCATTGCTGGCATTTGACAGACATATATCCACCACCTTATACCAGAAACCTACCTACCACTACACTTACCTTCATGACTCTAGCTTCCATCCAAGTCACATTTCTCAGTTTGTTGTTTACAGCCAAACCCTAAGATACAGCCGGATTTGCTCCAGTCCCACAGACAGAGACAGACACCTACAGGATCTATATAGAGCATTCTTAAAACTGAAATGCCCACTCGGAGAAGTGAAAACACAGATCGACAGAGCCAGAAGAGTACCTAGACATGAACTCTTTCAATACCGGCCAAGAAGAAAAAACAGAATTCCACTTGTCATCACCTAGGGTGTGTCTAGATTACAGGGTTTTGTCAACAAAAGTATACCTGTGTCTACACTACCGCCAAGTTCTGTCGACATAACATCTGTATCTGTCAACAAAGCCTCTGTCGACAAAAGCCTATAGTCTAGCTGTACCCCTACAGCCCACAACTTAAGCCCCTCCAGTGCATTTTCAACAATCTACAACCTGTCCTGGAAAATGACCCCTCACTCTCACAGGCCTTGGGGGAAAGGCCAATCCTCGCCTATAGGCAACCCCCTAAACTCAAACAAATTATTTCCAGTAACCGCGCAGCACACTTTCATCATAAGCATCTGGGAACCTATCCCTGCAATCAGCCCTGGTACCTCTGTTTCACTCCTTCTCTGAAGCCTCACCCTGCTCACTCCATCTCCCTTCATTTCCCATCCTCACTCACTTTCACCAGGCTGGATTAGGGGGTTAGGGTGCAGGGATTGGGGTTGGGCCAAGGGGTTTGGCATGTGAGAGGGGCTCCAGGCTTATGCCAGGGTGGGGGATTGGGGTTTAGGAAGGGTTTCAGGGTGCAAGCTCTGGAAAGAAGTTTGGGTGCAGTGGGTCTCACGTCTGGGGCAGGAGGTTGGGTGTAGGAGGAAGTTCAGGGCTGGGACAGGGGTTCAGGGAGCAGGTTGTATCTGGGCACCATTTAACTGAGATGGCTTATTGCTGCCCTGGCCCTGCACCACTCCTGAATGCAGCTGGCATGTACAGCAATGGCTCCATGGTGCCATGTGCCGCCCCTCATCTACAGGCACTGAGCCCACAGCTTCTGCTGGCCACAGTTCCCCATTATTTATCAATGGGAGCAATAGGAGTGGTGTCTGCAGGCAAAGACAGCATGTGAAGAACTCCTGCTCTGCCTCTCTCAGGGGCTGCAGGGACAGGCCAGCCACTTCCAGGAGCAGCAGTTACCATAAGGATAATTACTCCAGGCGTGACAAATTAGGCATTTTAGAACTCACTACTCAAAGAATTTAAATTTAAACATAAGAGAGAAATGAAAGTTATGAAATGCACAGACCAATCAAAAACCAAAAATAACACTTTGTAAGCAGTAAAAAAAGTAACACCACCACCCACTCCACACACATATGTGTTGGGTCAGGACATGAGTGTGTATGACAGAGACACACACAGTGTGTGAGAGTGACAAATTTGCATTGTCAAACTCCCTCAATCCCCTTCTCTCTGTAGGGGGACAGAGTACAGAAGTGGGGGGAGGAGGGACACCCTGACATCAGTGCCCTTTCCTTCTCTCCCCCGCTCCCCGAAGCAGCACATCAAGCAGGATGCTCCCAGGGGAGCAGCTCCAGGACAGAAGGAAGGAGCAGTATGACAGCGGGTGGAGGAGCAACTGAAGTGCCAACGCTTGATAGCTTCCTGGCCAAACCAGTCAGGATCACCTGTCAGAGGCTCCAAGATCTACTGGTAGATCCTGATCTACTGGTTGGTGACTACTGTTCTATGGGAAAGAATTAATGGATGCTAATCAGATATCCGAAAAGGCAACACACAGAAACCTGTTGGAGAACACTTTAACCTGCCTGGGCACTCATTAATGGATCTCAAAGTCACTGTGTTGTTTCAGGCCAATTCCACAAGCTAAATACACAGGGAAGCATTGGAACATAACTTCATTTACAAATTTGGGAGCCATCACAAAAGTATGAATAAAGATATTACCTGACTAGCACTCTATCTTCCACATCCTAAAGACATAGCCAACCAAACAATGGGTACTTAGAGAAGGTGTAAATTGTTCTTCTTAGCTTCTTGTAACATGAACACTCTAATTTGCTATTTTTTTCCTCCTTCCTTTCTTTCCCCCCCTCCCATCTCCTATTTATTTTGGAACTGGACTTTTAATACTCCATTCATCTGAAGAAGTGAGTTGTACCCATGAAAGCTCATGGTACCATCGACATATTTTGTTAGTCTTTAAGGAGCTCCTAGACTAGTCGTTGTTTTTTAAATGTTTCCAGTTACAGACTAACTTGGCTACCCCTCTGAAGGATTTATACAGCAACAGCTTGGGGTAGAGAGCACCTGGCTGGTGTAGGGACTGGACTGTCTGTATTAGAATTGACTCTGCTTGTTGTCTCTCTCTGCTGTTTGCAGTTTGTGGATGCAGATAATCTCCTGACAAACCCACACACTCTGGGTCTGCTGATGGCAGAGAACAAAACTGTTGTGGCACCCATGTTGGACTCTCGTGCTGCCTATTCTAACTTCTGGTGTGGAATGACCTCACAGGTAGGAGGAAGGCTGGGCTTCTGACCTGTGTTCCTTTCCCAAGCCCTATGTACAGCAGGACTTTGCCCACAGGATCCATTGCATGCATAAGCAGCTCCCTGCTGTTCCCTCTCATAAGGACTCCTGCAAGAATCTTTTTCCCCTTTGTAGGGTTATTACAAACGCACTCCTGCCTACATTCCCATTCGAAAACGAGAGCGCCGTGGATGCTTTGCTGTCCCCATGGTGCACTCCACTTTCCTGATTGACCTGCGGAAAGAGGCCTCCCGGGACCTTGCCTTCTACCCACCACACCCAGACTACACCTGGTCTTTTGATGACATCATTGTCTTTGCATTTTCCTGCAAGCAGGCAGGTGAGTTAATGGATATTGCTGCTCATGGGCTTCTTGCTAGCATACACTGGGTGAGTAGCTCTGCTCTGAATTGACATATGAGAAGCCTACAGTCATGGTTTTCTGCAGCGGGATGCGGTTGTCTGCTATGTTGATGAGGATTAGTCAAAAGGATGGTATTGAATGATAGTGGGGTAGTGAGAGAGAAGAAAACATTAGTGTAGATCAGTGGTGGGTAACCTGTGGCCCATCAGGAAAATCTGCTAGTGGGTCACGGAACAGTTTGCTTACATTGACCATCTGTGGACATGGTCTCCTGCATCTCCCACTGACCGTGGTTTGCTTTTCCTGGCCAATGGGAACTGTAGGGAGTAGCAGACCATAGGAACATGCTGGGTGCTGCTTCCCGCAGATCACATTGTCCAGGAACGGACAGCCACTAGGTGCTGTGGGGTGGTGCCTGCACATGCTCAATGTAAACTGTTTTGTGGCCCATGAGAGAAGTCTGCTGGTGCAGGCTGCAGGTTGCCTACCACTGGTTTAGATCAGGAATGGGGAATTTCAGGCCTGGGGGCCAAATGCGGCCCATGGCTTGCCTGGATCACACACATTCTACTTGGCTGTCCCCCCTCCCTCCCCCAGCTCTGCTGTGTAAGGGGAATGTGGAGAGTGTCTTTCTCCTAATTTAGGGGCCACATCAATGAGGAGTTGTTTGTTTATTTTTTTGCTTCTCAGTGATGTGCAGCCCTGGATTGATTTTTCTGTGGATCAGCATCCCCTGACCCAAAAAAGGTTCCCCACCCCTGGTTTATATGCTCTGGAGCTGCTGCCACCTTTGAAAGTAGTGTTTCTTTTAACACCAAACAAGACAAATGCATACAAATGGGGAGGGAGAGAGAGAGAGAGAGAAAATGGTAGTCTCTGTCTCTTCTAGGCTTATGGAGGATTTTGTTTCTGGTTTGCAACCTTGCTGCTGGGAAACCTGGCAAACTTTTACTAGTGTTGGTCTGTTTAAAGAATTGCTTTTAGTTGCTTCTCCGGTCACACCAATGTAATGCAAAAGTGGGTTTTCAGCAGTGATCTACTAGTATCAGCTCACTATGTGTTTTAACTTCAGAAATCCAGATGTTTGTATGCAACAAAGAGATTTATGGCTTCTTGCCAGTGCCACTGAGAGCCCACAGCACCATGCGGGATGAGGTGGAAAGCTTCATGCACGTGCAGCTGGAGATCATGGGTAAGGGCTGAATTCCAGCAGAAGGCAGAATATGCATAAGCTTGGATGGTTTTCCTTATTCCCTCTTATTTCTGACTGTCTGTCTGAATTTGGGACCTGCCTCTGTCCTGGGGATTCAGCTACAGTTTCCCCAAACCTGCTGGCCGGACAGAAGGAGGAAAAGATGGTGAAGAACTGTTAAAGCAGAATGTCTAGAATGGTAGTTTCTATGGATGCTCTACCTCAACTGATTCCACAATACCCTTGGCCATGCTTGGAGCGGCTCATGTCTGCTACAGGCAATGGAGAGCAGCATGGTGTCTTGCCTGTTGACATTTGGGTAACTTGTTCAGCTCCTGTGGTTGCTGTCTGCGCTACTTAAAAACAGAGAGTGTTTCTTTCTGACTTCACTCTGTTGCTTTTTCCATTAACCTCTGAGGCCTCTCGTCTCCTGTCGTTGCAGCTTGCCACGTAGGCACCTATTTCAGTTTCTCTCCCCTGCTACCCGCCCTCCTTGGCCTCTGGTGTCTGCAGGATCCATATGGCAGTGCTCAGTGCTTTCTTTGTAATGGTACTGCCCGGTATTAAGTACCGACACCTCCAATCAGAGTTCAACAACTTTCCCTTGGAGTACCAGATTTTTTTTTTTTTAAACAAAAAAAGCACTGGCAGTGCTCACCTACACAGTTGTGTGTGAAGTGCTCTGAACTGTGCTGTTTACAGTAATAGGAAGAGTGCTGGACTCCATACTTTCTCCCCTGAGTACATTCCTAGGTAGGCTCACAGTATCTCTTTGTATCAGTCTTGGCTGCACACTCTTTCTTTTACTAAAGAGTGAAGTATCTGACTTCCATCAGCACATGGGGGCTAATTCCTGGCCATTTTAATACATACCTTTGAGTAATGCAAGAGGGGTTGCCCAGGTCACAAGATAACTGTTTTTTAAAATAGCTTTTAAAAACCTGAGAATTTGGTGCCAGAGGTTTATTTCTCTGGTTCCCCTCCCCCTTGGCTGCACACAGCTACCTTCAGCTGCACAAACTGGTGTTCTCCTTGTCTTTAGAGACAGAATATTTCTGTAAAGGCAGCTCTAGACAGCAGTTTCCTATTCAAATCTGCCTGCAAACATTCTGTAATTGCCTGAATGCTCTTAACTCACTCTTTAACTTCTCCTTTTGGAGAACCTCTTCCAACAAGACAAAAAACCTAAAGAAAATAATAAATAAGACAGTGCAGCATGTCAGTCAACAGGAGTGATAAGCATAAGCATCCATGCTGGGCGCTGGTGGAAGACTGGCAGCAAGAAGGGATGTAGGAGATCAGTTGTGGAATAGAAAATTAGAGGATCCTTTTGTTTCTGAAGCCCCAGTGGATTGTTGATAACTGGCTACTTTGTGGTAATTTTGTTTGGAGGTCTGTTCCCAGTGCACTAGCTGTGCCCCCATTTGGAGTAATGTGCAATAGGAGAGGTTCTTTCTGCCTTGAGTCTGGACAACAGTGTCTTACAGAAACCCATTTACATTCATCATCTCGGTTTTCCCTTAGTGAAGAACTCCCCGGTAGAACCTTCACAATACCTGTCCATCCTGCCCAAGATCCCTGACAAGATGGGCTTTGATGAGGTGAGTCAGAACTCTGCTCCATGCAGGCATGTTACTGAGATGAGATGTTGTTTAGTTTGCACAAGCTGAGCTTGCAGACTCTCTAATGCCTGAGCTGCAGTGCTGAAGAGTATCTCTTCCCTTGTGTTCAGTGCAGGATGCACCAACGTTGCAGTTGAATTCTTGCCTGCCAGGGTTTGGTAGAAACATTCCTGCAGATTCATTGCCATGGGTTTTATTTCCTCAGGTTTTCATGATTAACTTAAAGCGCAGGGCTGATCGACGAGAGAGAATGCTGCGGACGCTGTATGAGCAGCAGATTGACTGCAAAATCATTGAGGCTGTAGATGGAAAGTGAGTGCACTCAGATAACACACATGTCCAGTCCAACACCTGATAATAAGGATCCAGGATATGCCAGTGGGGGTTCTTAGAGGGGGACTTATAGAGGAGGCGCTAATGCTGTCTCTCGGAAATATGGGGGGAGCAGAGCTTAGTGAAGAGGAGGAGGAGCTAGATGCTATGGGTGTCAGTGGTTCGTAGTCACTTAATGCAAAGTCCTCTATCGTATGAAGGCCCTTATGGATGGTATGGCTTTGCCTCCCTTTATCCCACCCTGTGAATGGACAAAGAGGCTGTTGAGTGAATAACCTATATAGTTCATCTAGTAATATCTTCTGTGCATATGCACACAAGCCACATCAGGGTGAGGAAACAAGATAATAATTGTGTAGTGTCCTGAGCTGGTGCCAGAACAGCTGTTGTAATGATCTACATGTCTGTATTCTTTGTAAACTGGCTATGAGAGCATCTTCTGAGAGAATGAGAGCATCTTCTGTTTCCCATCATCAGTTCTGCAAAGAGAGAGGCCTACAATAAAGTGGCCTGGAGATGATTCCTTGAGGAGGGAAGCTGCATTTGTGAGCATTAGCAGAGCAAAGCCAGGTGCTGCTCCATGCTGACAGGGAGGCATTAGCTGCACTGTGTTTGTCTGCAGAGCCATGAACAGCAGCCAGGTGGAAGCCATGGGGATTCAGATGCTGCCAGGATATAAGGACCCATATCATGGCCGTCCACTTACCAAAGGGGAGCTGGGCTGCTTCCTTAGTCACTACAAGATCTGGAAGGAGGTAAGTCTATAGTCTCAGGAAAGTTCCCAGAATCTTGGTGCTTCTGACCCCTTCAGGGCACTTCTTTTCTTTGGATGCAATAGCCAGGCCAGGAACTTTTGGATTTCTGCTCCAGCTATGATACTCCCATTGCCAGAATTCCCGCTGTTCAGCAGGGTTTTCTGTAGTATGAAGGATAAGTAGAGACATAGAGTCGTGGGGGCAGGAGGTGGGGATGGCTGATGCTTAGGGCCATCCAAGGACTCTCATCATCCCTGCAGGGAGTAGGAACTCATATGCTGATACTGTTATTTCGGCTGGGTGAGAGAAGTGTGGAGGTAGTGCCCCGTACTGGCGTTTGGGTTACTCTGTGAGCCACAGGGGGGATATTTGTACACTACATGTTGAGAAAAGTCTTGCAGTTCTCATTCATTGTTATGGATAAGATTATGTCCTGGAGTAAGGGTGACGGGGCGGGGTGTGTGTGATCCCTTGTGCCCCCCACACAATACCATGGACGGAAAGGGCTAGCCAGCAGCTGGACGGAGGACTGATGTGGAGGGAAGAGGGGACTGGCACCTGCAGCATAGGTCTAGCCCCATACACTCACCAGCAGTAGTAGGGGAAGTGGAGCAAGGCAACCCCAGCTCGCTCTGTTCTTCCGGTGCACCACTCCAGAAGATGGGGCAGGACGCCCTTGCATCCACCAGCCGGAAGTGGAGTGATACAGTTGGAGCTGCGTTGGTTTGCTTCCTCATACCACTGCCAGTGAGTGCAGGGAGAGGGAGCAAACCCCTGTTGCAGGTGTCAGACCCCCATCCCTCCTAGTCTCCTGAGTAGTCTCTATTGGGGAAAAGGTATGGAAGGGGAATAGGGCAGGGGGCAGAGTAGGGGTGGAGAGTTGAGGCCTGGAGTGGAGGGTATTTTTTCAGCCCTTCCTTAGACTAGAGGGAGTGGTTATATGGCTGGGGGTCTCTGAGCTTCCCCTCACCAGTTGTTTCTGTCATGGAGGTCTCAGTTTCCATGACTTTCAGAGACCTCCATGATGTTTTCCTCTTCAGCCACAGTGTGGAGGCCCACAGTTCTCAGTTTATGCAGGTAGCAGGGGATGCTGCATCAGAGCTCAGGCACTCTCCCTCCCCAGCTCGGGCTTCAGTTGTCCCTCCCCTGCAAGCAGGCCTCCCCTCATTATTTTTAGCAAAAGTTGCAAACAGGCAATAGGCTTCCATGAATTTGTTAATTGTCCACAACCTGTCCATGACTTACTAAAAATAACAAAAAATCTGAATCTTTCTCATGAATGATGGCTAGGTATGCCTAGAGGTGGTAAAAGAGAATACATTTGAAGAGGTTGGGAGGCGAGAGGGCTAATTCCTCAGCACTAGAAGTCAATAGATACCAGTGCTGTAAAAGGAGGTGATAAATTACACGTCATGGGGAGTGGGGTGAAGGAGAACAGGAGTTTATGGTTCTCTGATTTGGCTGTGGCAATTCTGTTCTGCCAAACTGCTAGATTGTGGAGCGAGGATTGGCGAAATCAATTGTGTTTGAGGATGACCTGCGGTTTGAAATATTCTTTAAACGACGGTTGATGAATCTGATGTATGACCTGGAAGAAGAAGGTCTGGATTGGGACCTGATGTAAGTGCAGAAGATTAAAATACTATATAGATGTTCTACAAGGCATCCCTGGGCATTTGTTGTTGTACAATACATAAATCCTGCCCCGAAGAGCTTGCAATCCAAAAGAGAGAAGAGTAAAGGGGGACCCTGACCCTGGGAATTCCACAGTGGGAGGGAATGTGCCCTTTTGATTATTATTAACTTGCCTAATGTAGGCATTAGGAAGAAATGACTTTGGAAAGAGCATTGAATAAAGAGAGGGTGATACAGTGATAGCTGGAAACAGAGATCACTGATTTCCCTATTACAACTCTCAGGCTTAGCCTGAGTGCTGCTGAGAATGCTGAGCTGTGCTCTGTTCAGAGCATAGGTGCACCCACTGATTACTACATAAGATTTCTGTGCCACAAACACAGCATCAGCAAGGATCACACGCCATGTTAACCAAGAAGTGGCTTTATTTTTATGCTGGAAGTGGCTTCCCTGTGCTACAAGGGCATTTGCCACTTCCGCTCACTGATTCCAGGCATGCAGAGTTGATAGATATTTTTAAGGCCAGCAGGGACTCTGACGATCATCTAATTTGACTTCCAGCATAACATGCAAGGGGAATTCCACTCAGCTTTTCCTGTATAAGGCTCTATCTCCTACTTTAGCTAGAGCATAACTTTTCAAAAGACTCATCCTTGTGCTGCTGTCCATCTTCCCCCAGTTACATTGGAAGGAAACGAATGCAGGTGGAGCATCCAGAGAAGTCTGTGCCTCATGTGCGGAATCTGGTGGAGGCAGATTATTCCTACTGGACTCTAGCCTATGTGATTTCACTACAGGGTGCCCAGAAGCTGCTGGCAGCTGAGCCACTCTCCAAGATGTTGCCTGTGGATGAATTCCTTCCTGTCATGTTTGACAAACACCCTGTGTGAGTCTGCAGGGCGTGCTGGGGGAAGAAGGGTGTATCAATCTATAGGATGGGCGGGCGTGTGAAGGGTTCCTGGAGCATCATATTCTGAATTGAGAAGCCTGTTGAAAACAGAACTTTGAACAAACACACTCTTTGCTGCTGTTTCAGCATTAGTTATAGATAGCGCTGACCAGAGAAAACCCCCAGTGTTCTGAACTAGAGATGTTAAAATGCATATAATTATGTAATCATGTAACCGCTGAAATTTTCAGCGGTTACATGTTGGGGAGGGCAGGTGGGAGCCAGTATGTGTAGGGAACTGTCTTAAAACCAGCTTCCCACGTGCACTGACTCCCGCCTCCACTACTCCTGCATGTAACCATGCACGTTAACCAATGAGCCCAGGCTCATGAGTTAACTGTGTAAATGGTTAAATTTTCACATCCCTATTCTGGACTTGAAAATGAAGCCTTGCATATCCCAGTAGTATCGTATGGAGTGCACTTGAGAATACCGCATTTATCCTATTTGTTCCTGGAAGCAGCATGAGAACTTGTTGCAGTTAAGTGTTCCCATGAAAAATTTGAATGAAAACTAGTATTTTTCTTGAGATTTTTCTTAAAGTTCTTTGGGGTTTTTTTAAACTACCGGAACTCCTTGTCTTCGTCACCATCATTTTTTTTTTTATGAATACCTGCGAAACTTGTGTAAAAAGAAGACACTTCCTGTAGAGTTTTATATATTTGACAAAAAATCCATTTGTTTAAATGCCAGAAACTTTGGCTGGCTCTAGGATGGGCTATTGGAGTTCCTGAGGCTGCTTGAATGGATCTCTTACTCACTCATGGGCAGTAAGGACTCAAGTGTGCTGAAGCCCATTGATAGTTGGCTGGCTTGGTCACCTTACTGGGATTTCTGGGGCACCTGGCACTGGCTCCTGTCTTAGAAAATAGGTTACTGGGCTAGATGGATCTTTAGTCTAATCCAGTATGACTGTTCTTATATGAAGGGACTGATGATCAAGTGGGCCACCCAGCCCTGTCAGTGAGAGCTGACTTCACACCTTGAGAGCTTCTTGCTCAATGCTGCCTCGTCCAAGCAGTGTGTTTCCCTGACTACCCTAGGCTTCTTCCCACATGGCAGAGTCTGTGTTCTACAGCCTGACTATGCCCCAAGAGGCTGGAGCTACTTAGAGGTTTGCAGAGGGCTCTAAAATACTTATTTAGAAGGAATTGTAAGATCTGCCATGTGTTCCACAGCTGCTGTCCTTTTAGGGAAAGACAAAAGTTCTTGAAAGATGAATGTCCCTTTCTTTGGAGAGGGCTGGAGGGACTGTGGGGGAGAAGTTTCAGTAAGCTGGTATGTGGTTTGAATGCTACGGTGAGCGGTAGGAGGATGAGGGGTATCTGAAGCAAAGCAGGGTACTTAGAGGGATTAATGCACTGAGGTGGGAGGCTGAAGATGAATTATAGGGTAAGCATAGAAGACATTACCACCACCCCCTTTTTTTTTTCTAAATAGCTCTGAATACATGGAACACTTTGAAAATCGGAATTTGCTGGCCTTTTCAGTGGAACCACTGCTGGTTTATCCAACACATTACACTGGCGATGATGGCTACATCAGTGACACTGAGACCTCTGTGGTTTGGAATAATGAGAGAGTAAAAACTGACTGGGACCGTGCCAAATCCCAGAAAATGAAAGAACAGCAGGAACTCAGCAAGGAAGCCAAGAACTCAGACGTGCTCCAGTCACCTCTTGACAGTACAGCCCGGGATGAGCTATGACCAGATCAGGCCCTTTCTAGTGAATGGATGAAGGGACTGACGGTGATCAGGAAACGTATGATGGTGATCAGGGGTACAAAGGTATAGCAACATCCTTCCGTAGGGATTACTGCGGCTTTGTTCTATGTCCAAAAATATAATGGGAAAGTCGCTTAGATGACAAAAGCCAGTGAGGGTTATGGCTGAAGTTCTGCTGGCCTCTGCTATTGCAAAACTCTGTGCGGGGATGCTGGTGAAAGTCAGGTTTGCTCTGTCCATCAAATCAGCCACTGCTCCGGTACAGCATAGATCTTTACACAGTGGCTCGTTGTAATGGGGTTTTATTCTTTGGTTTAGGAAATTGGTATTTGATAAGACATTGGTCTTCCTGCCTCTGTTGCCATATGTGTCTGCAGTAGTAAGGGGTATCATGAGCAGGGATCTTAGTTTTCTATGTTGTTTTTTTTAACTCAAAATTCTCCAATAAATTGGGGGGAGGCTTAGATTTTTAAAATAGATGCTGAACTTTAGCTTCCTAGCCACAATATAGATATCAGTTGAACACAATGTTTATTGATATATTTATAGTTGTAAAATGTTTTACTGTTGTCAATCGCTCTGCTGTTTCAGCTTTCTTCATTTCTTTTGATTGTTTAAAGTTTACTGTGTTTTACAATTGTCTGCTTTAGAACATCCTCTACATTGTTGCTGCATACAGTACAGAGCAGAATGTTGTTCAATTTGTCCTTATCAAACTCAGTGAGATGGTATTTAAGGGTGATTGACTTTTAAAGTTTTCAACATATTTTCATAAATTATGGCTGCAGGGTAACGTGAAATTGGAAATGCATTGAAACATGACCCGCTATACACTGAGTCACCTCTGTATGCCACAAGCAGTTTATTGCAGTATGTTTTAGCTATGTGAATTTCAAGTGCATTCAAAATTCAACCACAGGAGGGGGAAAGTTGTGCATATGGAAAAAATAAGAGTTGTACTTCCATTAAAATTTAGGTTTTTATCTCAAAATGTAAAAACACAAATTCCACATTCTCCCTCAGCAGATGGATTTCTGGGATCCCTGTTTTATGACCCTTAAATAGTCCCTTGCATTTATGCAGGGAGAAAGAGTGAGATGGTGCCAGATCCCTGTTAAAAACTTCAACTATCTCCTTCACAAACAGTCCAGAATGTAAAGGAAGGAGCAGAGCAAGAGCTTCCCTCCTGTGAACACAAACTTGTATTTTTATCTCTGGCTGGCTTTATAGTCCTAGAACATGAAATGTTCTATTGATTAATTAGGCAGCAGTGGTACAAACTTCCTTGGGCTGTGTAACCCATGACTGGGAGGAGCCCTAGAAATTAGAGGAGCCTGGTCTCTGTGGTCCTATCACTTCATGGTTTGTGCTGAGAGAGGTCTGGTACTGACCATTCTGAGTCCCTATCCTAGGAGCTGACATGAGAACACTGACTTTGCATAGACTATTAAAGATATGGCCATTGCTGGGGTGGATGCATTCGTAGCTGTGACCAGAAGAGAGCTATGAATCCTCAACCCGTGCTTGGTGTTTCTAGTCAGAATCATCCTGAAGTAGCATTAGACCTACTTCTAGCAAAGTGCTTCCAGTTTCCAGTGCAGCTTCCACAATGTTGGCTTGAGGGATCCTCTAGGAAAGAAGCTGTGTTGTCCTGTAGGAAGACAGAGTGGCTGCCTGCTTTCACCTGTATCTATTTTTCTCCTGCGGGGGAGACTTTCAGTGAGTGATTTATTGTCTGGCCCTCTAATTCCTGTTTCATCTGCCGTGATTACGGCTGAGGGTTAGGCTGATGAAATGCCAACAGGACCAAAGTCTATATTCTGCATAGCCAAAACAGGGTTTCTCGCAACACATTTTTTGGTGGCCAGTTGCATCCACTAACTTTTGCTAATGTCAGCTCTGATAATTTTTTCTAAATGCTTATTTGTTTTTCCTAAAGTTAATTAACTATGCATATGTACATGTCCAAGTCATTGTACCATTATTTATGTAAGGTTTCTTTGCAGATGCAATAATAAAAAGAATGTACAGTTGTGTGTATTCCTTACTGGAACAAAACAGAATAGAAACACAAGGTGCTTTGTGTCTTGTTTTGTATACTTTGGTTTTGTAATTGACTTGTTAGCAATTAAATCTGTTACTGTGGAAAATGTTAAATCCACTGTGAAAATTGGTATTTATGCAACCCTGGCAAGCTGTGGGACAAATGGAGCCCTGCAGGCAGGGAACAGGGGCTAGAGCACTGAGGTGGTATAGGGATCCCTGATCCTGCCCTAACCTGTCAACCCTGTACTGTTCATCATTAAGGATATGAGGGCATTAGAGCTTGAGGGAAGGCACTTTCTTTGCACACAGGATTGAAGCTAGAATGTCAGTCCTGCTGCTAGGCCAGGAATAGAGGGAATGAGCTGCTCCCAACATGCTCCTGACAGCCCTGGCATTGCTAGCAGGGCATTTGTATTCCGCATGAGCTTGGCAGCCATTATTCTGCTGCAT
>JANRFK010002741.1:8864788-8875477 GCA_030068395.1 Apalone spinifera | reverse complement strand
GCACAGATTTTGCAGCTCCCAAGATCGGGTGGCGGGGGGGGGGTTAGACGAGGGACCTTCCCCCTCCATCCCCTGCCCACACAATCGGCTACAATCCCCTGGTGCTTTTCGCCCAGCGCCGTGACACATACCCGGCTCCCTGGGGGAGCACCAGCCCCTGGCCAGTTCAATGCCACGTTTCCTACACCCCCCGGCTGGCCCGTCTCCCCGTGGACACAGAGCAGCTTGGCCACTCCGGAGCCATCCACGCCTTCCGAGCCCCTTCCCACTCCCCGAGGGAGAATCCTGGGGGCGGCTTTCCAGCGGGGCCGAGACGCCCCATCGGCCCCACCACGGTCCGTCCGCACGCAGGCGCGCTCCGGCCACACAGCCCACAGCGGCCTCCTGCCGGCCGCCTCCTCTCCCAGCACAGAAGCGGGAGAGCAGGGCAGCCTGGCGGAGGCTGCTCCTTTCCGGGGGCTGAGGGGTCCTGTGTGTTCCCCATTGAGGCTGGGAAGGGACATTTCAAAGGGTTGTTAAACATCCCTGGAGATGGGATAGATGGGACAGGTTAACCGGTTACCTGGTTAACCAGCAAGCATCACCCCAAACGGGCAGCGCTCACCAGTCCCAGTTAACTGGCTGGGGGCTGGAGCGGCCCCACCTTGGAACCCGCTTAGCCGGTTAATGGGTTAACCATTAGGTCGAGCGGTTAACTGATTAACTGGGATTTTACGACCCTGGTCTCTCCCGTTCCAGGAAGAACCTTCCACTTGTCTCGCCCCCCTGCGGGGTGTCAGCGGGGCCCGGAGCCATTTTAGCAGCACCCTGGCTGCCTGTCGGAGTGAAATATCCGACCTCCAGCAACCGCCAAGCAACAGCCCCTGCAGGAGGCGGCCTGGCGCTGGAGGTACCGGGTGTGGCTGCTTGTAAGTCACTGAGCAAACACCCTCGGATTCTCTCCAGACCCCCCAGGCAGGAAATGAGGCCCTGAAGCAAACTTGAGATTAGGGCTGAATCTACCCCACCGCGCTCTGGCGCAGGGATGTGAAAATACCCCGCCCCCCCAGCCCAGCAAGTTACAGCGCTAAATCACCAGTGTAAACTAGGGATGCAAAATCCCTGTTAATCAGTTAAATGTGAGGTTAACTTCATGCATAACTGGTACAAGGGGGATCCGAGCTGGGGGTCACTCCAGCCCAGCCGGAGTAGCTCCCAGCTCTCAGGGCAATCCCCCGCTAAACCATACTGGGGCTGGGGTTGCCAGAGCAGCCTCCAGCCTGTGGTAGGGGGAAGCTGCTCCACCCACACCGGTTCCTGGTTAACTTTTCACATCCCTGGTGTAAACCAGGCTACGGCACACGGAGCCGCGCTGCCAACGCTAAGCTACTGCCCGGGGAGAGACGCTTTACCTAGGTTACGTCTACACTGGAGCCTTCTTGCGGAAAAGCTTATGCAAATGAAGCTCAGCGTGGACTATCGCCGCGCTTCATTTACGTAATTAATGAGCCACCGTTTTGGCGCAAGAGGGGGTTTCTGCTCAAACAGGAGCCCTCGACACTGCTTTTTTGCGCAAGAGCCTCTTGTGCAAAAACGGCGGCTCATTAATTATGCAAATGAAGCGTGGCGATCCTCCACGCTGAGCTTCATCTGCATAAGCTTTTCCGCAAGAAGGCGACAGTGTAGACGCAGCCCGAGAGCGCTAGGAGATCCCTCCGCCAGGCGCCTGCTGTGGCCCGGCTGCCCTTTAAAGCGTGCAGTGTAGACAAAGCCTCAAGCAGTCTCTTCCCCGCAATTCTGCGTGTTTTCAGGCCGGAGCCGAGCTGCTCCCAGGATACGCTCGGGGTTTCCTGCAGCCGGCCTGGGAAACTACGGATTGGAGCCTGGAAGCTTCCGAGCCCAGCGGAAACCGAGACAGACAAAGCTCAGAGGGGCTCCGACAGTTTGAACGCTGGCGGCAGCGAACCGCGCCTGCCGGCTGTCAGCACTACAGCGCGACACGCCCTACGCCGGCGACTGTGCTTCCAGAGAACGGCAGCCTCCGGGGGGGTGTGGTTTCCTTTTTTAAAAAGGCCACCAGTCCCCATGGCTCATTCAGCCCCTGGAACGAATCGGGAGATTCAAAAAAAGGCTCCCAGCCAAAACGCTCTCAGGAACCGGTGGATGCCGGCGCTCAGCATTCGCCCTAATCCGCCAACGCTCCCCTCTTGCTTCAGCTGCCTCTCAAACACGGGAGCCCCAGGGCCCAGGCTGCCAAAGCCCTGGTGAAGGGTCTGAGTGACAGCAAAGAGCTGAGCTGGGGCAGAGACCTGGGGCTGGAGGAAACAGCTTTCAGTCCCTGAAACGAAAGCCACTGGCATACGGGGAGTGGCCCGGCCACGCACGATACCCCAGCTTCCGCCAGGACTCAGAGAGACGCTCCACCAGGCGATCCGGGCACATGAGATGCCGGGGTTCAATTATCCACCTCGCCCTAGGTGAAACCTGCTTAGCAAGAGCCAGCAGGGAGTCTCCGATAAGTCTCCCCCGCCCAGCAGCTAGTTCCAAGTCTGACTGCGGCTTCCCAGCACATCCTTCTTGCACAGGCAGACGGGAGGAGGCCGGTACTGGGGCTGGGCGGGTCCCTTCCATTAGGAGCCCAGATGAGCGAACGCTCCAGCTCTCCGTTGACCTCGGCCTGCGGGTCAGATGTTACCTCCCACTCCTCTCCCCCATGGGGCTTGCAAGCAGGGTCCAGGGGGTCTGCCACGAAGGGCCGCCAGGGGCTGGGGCCCAGGCAGAAAGCTGAAATCGGGGGCCCCAAGCCCCATGAACCCTGAGCAACTTAAGCTTCTTGAGGCTCCCTGTGGCATGTGGCCCTCGACCTGCGCCCGGTTTGCCGCCTCCTAACACTGCTCCTGGCTTTTATACACGGGAAAAGTTCTGGCACCCACAGGCCTTTTTACAGCCCGTTGCAGGGACCTCTGGAAGAAAGAGGCTGAGAACCCCAGCTCTCCAGGACCGGGACAGCCCCCTCCTCTGTCTCTTGCCTCAGGGCAGGCACAGGGAACCTTTTTGGGGCTAGGGGCTGCACCCAAGTGGAAAGCAAAAACAAACAAAACCCACAACCACCCCTCACTGACATGCCCCCCAACTGAGAAGGACTCTCCGCACATTCCTCTCGCACACCAGAGCCGACAGGGGGCCCAGCCTAGAAGATTTTGGGTGCTTCAACCCTGCGGTAGGGCAGCCGGGGGGAGGGGTTGGAGCACTAGCACAGACTCCCCTATGCTGGGGGAGAGCCCTGAGCCTCGGGGGCTGGATCCAGGCAAGCCGGGGCGGCCTCCGGGCCTTAGTTTCCCACCTCTGCCTTAGGCAGATCACAAAACTAGTTCAAGGCTATTTGGGGAGACTATGGTGACCCTGGGTTTTTCCAGGGTGACAAGGATCGCTGGGTGCCAGCTGGGAAACGGGATGAGCCGGAATAGGCTCTTGTGAAGCCCAGACCTGAACCTCAGCCACAGGTCGGGAGAGGGAAGAATTCTTCCGTTCGGCTGGCAGACCTACAATGCAAATTCTCCTTCACGACCAGCTGCGTAAGGAGACCTCAAAAGTGTGAACTAGTATGTGGCTGAGAACAGCTTCCCGGCCAGGCCTTGGGGCACCTAGCTCCCATCTGGAGAATCCCAACCTTGAGTCTCATCTGTGCGAAATGGTCACAACCAATGGTCCCTCTAATTTTTTTCCATCTATGTGCGGAATGCATTTTATCATATGCACCAAGGCATGCACAGACGTGCACCACCGTCAGGAACACAGGCTGCTGGCTATGCACGCTCTGCAATCAGCTGGGCATTTGAATCTCTCCTGGGAAGCCACCCAAGCGCTCAGCTTACAGGGAATACAGCTCACAACCACCATGCGAGGAAGGTATTTGCACTAGTGCACAGTGTGGATGTAAGTGCTACGGATTATTATGTCTTCCAGAACAAACCAGCAACTCTTCCATCCAGAAACAAGCCCCCCAGCTCTGCGCCCCAAGAGCACAGAGGCCGTATCGATGGTAACTTTCTTTCCGAATCATTTCCTGTTGCTAACACTAGTACGAGGTCCTAGTGGGGAAGAGGGAAAATAGCCCTGGTGTGGACAAGGCACGAGATTCCTGTCTGTTGTGGGCCAGCTGAGCCTGCCAACTTCACACCTTTAGGGCGTGAGAGATACTGACGGTGACACAGAGCCCTCTCTACACTAGCGCTCCCACCAACGGGCGCTGCAAACCACCTGCCAGATGAGGCCAAAGGGACCCGTCCACCGTTCATCCCAGTGACACACCAAGGTCTGGTTCCCCCCACCAGTCTCACTGAGGGGGAGGGGGGGAGAGGAGGAATCACTCATGTATTTAAGAGGAATAAAGGCGTCTGTGTTCTGCAGCCAGAGAGCTATCACTGCACGCCCGCTGCGCCCCTCCCAAATTTCCCGGACCCGCTGCTGCCTTGTGCCCCTCGCAGCAGGGCCGCACCATTGACAGCGATGCAAGAAACCCCACGTTATTTCACCCCAACAAGGTGCAAAAGGCAAATCCAATTATAGCACACAAGCCTCGGCCCAGAGGCCATTTATTTTGCAAGGCGGATCCTACGGTCTGATTTGTAGAATCTTTACAGCGGGAGCGGTCGCTTCTCCCGTCTCTGTGCAGCGCCCGGCACGACGGACCACTTCGTTTGCAACCTTCTCAAGTGCTACTCTGATATATACGGCAAAGGACTGTAACGCTCTATCGCTAACAGCAACATCAGGGGCTCATGCTACTGCACATCCTCGGATCTGGGCCGCCAAGCGCCAGCCATGCCCCTCTGCCACGGATATTGGCCAAAGCAGGCATTCTCTGCACCAAACGATAAATGGCCACAAATCAGACATCGGGAATGGCCACATACACAAACCTGTAGGGGACATTTTAACCTACGTGGGCACTCAAGCGTGGATTTAAAAGCAGCCGTTCTTCGACAAAGGAATTTCAACAGCCAATTACAGAGAGAGACGGCGGAACTGGAATTCATCTACAGATCTGACTGACCCGGGCTTGAACAAATACCTTAACTGCTTAATGCACTACGAAGCCAAGTTCCCCTGCCTTTAACATCCACATTGTCACATCAAACGCTATGTTTGGGACACATCCAGCCTGCTTAATTGGCCTCATTAACACAGGTATGACAATTGACAGGCAACTGCTTTTGCTGGTTTATATCTATCTATCTAACATAAGAACGGCCGTACCGGGTCAGACCAAAGGTCCATCTAGCCCAGTATCCTGTCTGCCGACAGTGGCCAGCACCAGGTGCCCCGGAGGGGGTGGACCGAAGACAATGATCAAACGATTTGTCTCCTGTCATCCCTCTCCAGCCTCTGACAAACAGAGGCCAAGGACACCATTTTATCCCCTGGCTAATAGCCTTTTATGGACCTAACCGCCATGAAATTATCTACACATATATATCTATTGATACAATATCGATATATCTTGGATTCTGTTATTTCCACTCCAACTCATCCGATGAAGTGGGTTTTGCCCACGAACGCTCATGATCCTGTATATTTTTGCTGGTCTCTAAGGTGCCACAGGACCACTCGTTAGTATACTGCTGGTGTTGGAATTTCTGCCCCGACGTAGCTGCAGCAAGGCAATGCAAACTCCTGGCGCCATCCTCATTTACTCTGGGGGGTTCACACTGGCATGGCTCCATCTGGGGCAGAAATCCCTGCACTGGTGAGAACACCAGAAGGGACCAATGTGATGCTTTCTCGTCTGAGCTTCCGGAGGACAAGGCCGAAGGGTGCGAGGTTTCACAAGTCCTTGGGCACTTATATGGCCCCGCTATTGTGCCACACATGGTTCTCCTCACAACCCCCCCAAGACACACAGCAGTGCTGCAAAGGGGACTTGGCGATGCAACACTCAACAGCCTGCCTCCCACTCACCTGGGATGTGGGAGATCCAGGTTCAATCCCCCTCCCCCCCGCCCGTGAAGAGAAAGGAGAGCGCTCTAACCACTGAAAATATTCGAATGGAAAACTCCCTTCTGCTGTCTCCCACCTCCCAAGCGGGTGCCCTGACCGCTAGGCTAGCCAGTCACTCTCTGGCCCCTGGACCAAGTGTCTAACCAAAGCAGAATAGCTCGCACAGGAGACACTAAGGCCTGGTCTCCCCCCAAACCTGGAAGAGGCCGACCTACCTTGCTCAGGGCTGTGAAAAGTTTTGCTCCCTGCCCAAGGCAGTTTGGTCGATCAACCCCCCACTGCAACGGGGTCAAAGGAAGAATTCTCCCGTCGACCCCTAGCTACCGCCTCTCGGATTCATTGGAACACACGCTGACGCAACAGGAACGGAACGTCCCAGCTGTGCCTCCGTCGCAGCCACGGGCGGCCTCACAGAGCTCGTCCATAGAGCCCCCCATCCGAATACCCCCCCTGCACAGCGATTAGCACACTCGCTGCTGAGATGGGCCATCCCCGTCCAAATCTGTTCTCCCCTCCATCAATTCCTCCTCCAGCTGGATACCAACTTCTCAGCCTGCCTATCACATCCAGCACCGTAGGCAGGTGGAGATACCCCCCTCACCCCCTGTTTGTTAATCACTCCAGCCTTTAGGCAGGACAGGACAGAAGCATCTAGGTGCCTAGAGGAAGATAGCAGTGCAACTTCATAGCACACAAGCACTGAGGGAAAGGTTCTCCGGAAAAGTTAGGTGCCCAGGGAGCTTAGGCACTGGCAGGGTTTGGTGGGAGTACTGGGGATCCCAGTGGAGTCCAAACTGGGGTATTAGGGGACTAAATCTGGCAGGTAGACACCTAAGGACCAGTGTTCCCTGCAAGCTGAGCGCTTGGGCAGCCACCCAGGAGATTCAAATGCCACCCAGCTGATTAGTAGGTAGCATGTATATCTACTGGTGGTGCGCATCCACTTGCCTTGGTGCGCATAACAAAATGTATTCTGCACATAGATGGAAAAAATTAGAGGAAACATTGGTAAGGACTTTTGCGGCTATTCCTTTACATGACTTATTCTGGGTCACAAAGCAAGTCTATGGCAAAGACTGGGTCTCCCACATCCACAGCTACCGCGCTAACCACTAGATAATAGTTCCTGACGTACATTTAGTCTTTATGTTACCTATGCTCCTAGCCCTGCCAGGCAAGTACAGCTATAAACAAATGGAGGCAAGAAATATTTCCAAACTGTGAATCTGACACTAAAACGTGCTTCTTGCAGTTTCGTTTTCCCCCCCCCAAGATCAATAATCAGCAAGGTTCCTAGGCCTCTGTTTTAACAGATACAATCAGAGGGAAAAGCTGTTTTGCGCGATTCAGGAGAGAGGAGTCAAACAGTGCAGCTTCCAAACCATTCTTTTGTAAACAGACTGAAAGGGCCGGTTAAAATGCGTCTTAAAATGGCCTCACACCCCCGTCAGTTACCTCCCCGAGCACTGCAATTTGCGGTGCATTTTTCAAAACACGATCACGTTGCTGTTTGATCAGACTCCAAAAATGGCTGTCACGGCCAGAAGCCCTGAGCCCCTGCAGCAATCAAAATCCAGCCCTGAGAATAACGCCACAGGGGAAAGCAACCCTGCCCAATCGCAGCCCTTAGGAAGGCCAACCACTCCAGAAAGGGGGTGGCGTGTGTACACCTGGTATGGAGGATCAATGGTTCTGAGGGGAACGAGTCCTCAAAGGCTATATGGAAGGAATACTTCCCTCCGTGAGGATCAGCTCTGGGGACATTTCAGAAGCAATCACTTGTTTTGGGGGAGGGGGAATATCTGTTTGGGAAGTTCCTAGAAATGGGGGAGGGAGGGAGAGAAATGCGCGCGCACAGAGCCACAGTGCTGCTGACCGAGTAAAACCTCCCGGTGCCATATTTTGATTAACCCGCAAAGAAATATATCAGACGAGAAGGAAATACATTTTCTGACCGGGAAGCTACTGCACGTTCAGGGCCCCAGCCGAAAGAGAAAGGAGACTCTACATAAAGGGGAACTCCACGGGCATTCCCCCACTTACACATAAATCACAGCTTCTTAAGGAGAGAAAACCCCATTAAACTTTGTTGTTCTGTAAACATCCCAAAGGTAGCAGAAGCTGCTCCTACCAAGCCCATAAATCTCACCCACAAACAGCAGGAGTACCTTTTTAAAACGGGCCTCTATGTTTTCAAGAACAAACAAACATCGAGAAAACCTCATCTGCAAAGATTCTAACCCTCTAAAAGTGAAAGGTTGTTTATTTTGTCAGACAATTAAGGGACCTAATACCATTTTCTTACTGGGATTAATTTAGAAGAATGCCACTTAAAAGGGAAAGACAACATGATTGTCAAACTATCTTCTGTGCTGATCAGGAGAGGAGGGAATGGAGTCTAATAGAATCCCAGGAGCCAACTAACAAAAATACATATTGTCATTAGCTTTTGTAGGCAAAAGCCACTTCATTAGATGATGAGCTGGAGTAGAAACAACAGAAACCAAGTATTTATAAATCAATATTGATAATACCTGGTTTCTGTTATTTGTGTTCCAGCTCATCATCTGAAGAAGTGGGTTTTACGCACGAAAGCTCATGCTCCTATGTATATTTTTGGGAGCCTGTAAGGTGCCCCAGGACTTCTGTCTTGAAAGTTACAGACTAACACAGCTCCCCCTCTGAGCGCCACTAACATTCTGAAGGTTCCACAACTTGTCCTTCGAAACCACGCTAACGAATTGCAGAGGGTAAACTCCTCCAAAAGGAAAACAAACAAGCACAGAAGCAGAGAAACCTCAACTTTAGAGGCCCATGCATTGCCAAAAGCCAATGTCACAAACCGTTTGCATTGTTCCAATTAAGCAGATAATAGGGAATTCAGAGACTAGGGAA
Source organism: Apalone spinifera (assembly GCA_030068395.1). Lineage (NCBI taxonomy): Eukaryota > Metazoa > Chordata > Testudines > Trionychidae > Apalone > Apalone spinifera. Next base: position 8,866,603 of record JANRFK010002741.1, on the reverse strand, counting down.
ATGTCTTTTTGAAGGGATCATTTGGGGTCCAGAAGAATCCAAAGGAAAATCAGCACATAAAACCCGTAGGTGCTCGGTAAGTGTGTGTGTGTGTGTGTGGGGGGGGCAATCTTGTCTGCCCCCAACCATGCCAGCAAAGAAGGGATCCAAAGCTCCTTGCTTGCCCAGGGTCCCATCTGCAAGTTAATCACTGTCCAAACACACACACACACATACACACACACACACACACACACTTGTTCCACTTCCTCATAAAGATCAAGTTTTACTAGTAAAGATACTTCAGAATTATTCATCTCCTGTTTTGTGCCACCTACTGAGACAAAAGGAAAAAGAATACACAAGGTCTCCTCCAGCAAGGTACACCACCGACTTTCAGATACAGCCAACTTGTGTGTTTGTTCCAAGGGATTTCGCCACCCAAATTAGCACTTCTCTGGCAACTGCCATGTGTCTCCATTTCCCTGAAACATGGCAAGCCAGACTAGACACTCGCACTCAATTAAACCTTTCTCTCTCAACCAGGGCACTCAAGGGGGTGGTGGTGCCAGGGGAGAACAGCATCTTTAAGATAGGTCTCTAGCTCTCCTGTAGATAGAGATCTCCCAACAGCAAGAGGGATTGGTGGAAAACAGGCTCCCTTCACGCCGTAAAGGCAGGTTGCTGATTTCTAGCATCCCAGGGACAAAATCTACTGTATTTTTGCACAGCTCGATCAGTTTCCACCTTATCGTTTTTTGGGGCAAAGACCCACTTCGTCAGATGCATGTCGGCGTGGGTCTTTGCACGCATCTGACGAAGCGGGTCTTTGCCCACGAAAACTTATGCTCCAACACTTCGGTTAGTCTATAAGGTGCCACAGGACTCCTTGCCGCCAAGTGGTGAAGTGTCACAATTCAGAGCTGCCAGGGGCCCCGGTTGTGAGAAACCTGCCCTCTGCTGAGATGCCTGAAAAAGGGGAGCAGAGCAGCATTGGAAAATGGGGCTCCAATTGTGGGTGCGGCGCATTTGCAGGGGGGTAGGGGGCATCTCTAAAGTTCTGGCCCCGCACAGGCATACCCATGGCTTCCTCAAGAACACAGAGGCACTGGAGAAAAACCTGATGCCCCCCATTAACCCACACGCAATCCCAGGGCATTAAAAAAAATAGGGGGAGACAGTTCCATGTTCTGTTGCACACAAACAAACGCATCACCAGGGCAATCAGAAACACGCAATACACAATGAACTCATTATTCCTGCTCCTCTAGTCACAGCCTCGAAGTACAGTTTTGCCCAGCTGAGGGAGGGCTGTCAGCCTTCCAAAGATCTCCTCCCCCCCTTAAAAAAACCCTCCACCCCACGGGGTTTTATGACCTGCAGTGAAGCTGAAACGAGTGGCTAGTAAACCCCAAAGTAGACCGGGACCACCGAGCTACCCATCAAAGGCACATCCCCGCTCGCGCGGTTTCCACTACAAAAGCCAAAGAGGATCAATTTTTAAATCGTTGTGTCCGCCCCGAATGATGAAACCAAGCAGGGATCTAGATTTTGGGGGAGCCTGTAAAGTTAGCAGCAAAAGCAGGAGGCACCCCCCCCAGCCTGTGAGTGTGCCCACTTGTAGACAGGGTGAGCAGATAGCAAGCCTGAAGAAAAAGAAGAAAAAACACCCAGGACATTTTTTTTGGGGGGGGGGGGAGGGAAATCGCTGCTTGTATAAAACAAAGCTCCTAATATCTGGGCGTCTGATCACCCTATTTGCAGGCAGGGCCAAGGCAGACCAAACAGCAGCTGGTGGGAAGCCATGTAGCTCCAACCTGGCTTGAGAGGGTGGCA
>JANRFK010002741.1:8772081-8788369 GCA_030068395.1 Apalone spinifera | reverse complement strand
TTTGTTTGTCTTTAAGGTGCTGCTAGATTACATTGTTAGTTTTAAAAGTTTTTCCAGTTACAGACTCTCTTGGCTACCCCTCTGAAGCTTACAGAAAGTTGTTAGGCTCACAGTGGACATTGTTCAGTGCAACAGGTTTACTATGGCAGGGCATGATCTCAGCTAGCCAGAGATAACCAGTTATTTATCCTGTATCTGAACAGGTTTCAGTCTCTAGTGGTCAGCCAAAGAATAAACATCTGTGCTTTAGGACCACAGGGTTACATCAAATCCTGTTTGTATCTAATTTATGTCTCAACTGCAGGAGTTTGAGGACTCTTTGTAAAAGGGATGTGTGTCTGATTTACACATTAGCAATGGCTGTCTGTAAGTTTATTTAATGAATACAATATTTCACATCAATAGATATTATGAAAACATGCATGGGACACAGATGCAATATCTTGTTGTTATTTATGTGTGGTGGGGAGAAGTGGAAATCATGGACGTATCTCTCTAAGTTCCAATTTCCTGTTACATCATGATGCAAGTTTGACTGATTCTACACATATAGGAGATAAAATTATTCTCCTCTGTGATTCTTAAATTCATGCTTAATTGTTCAAAATTTGTTAAATTCAGTTACAAATCAAAAGGCAAGATAGACTTTTCAATGGACTGAAACTTACCAAGTTTCACACATAGTAGAAACAAAATCTAAATAGGTATTAAATTAAGGTCTGTAGCGAGCTTATAAATCAGAGTTTCCTCTAAGAGAAATAAATAATATGCATTACTTACAGCTTCCAGTTCACTTAAAGCAGGTAGGGAAGGCTTGTAATAAAAAAAATGGGAAAGAAAGTTCCCATATCACACAGTAACGTAAGCATCTATTCCTGAACAGAGGCAAGATTTCAGGTTTGTTAAAAAAGAAAGGTGTGTGTAATACCTGCTTCTATCAGAATTCCCTCCCCACTCCTGAATAGATTTTAAGGCCAGATGGGATCATTATAACTCCAAGCATGAACTCCTGAGTAAGATCAGACTACAGAATTTCAGCCAATTATCTGTATTTGTTCCAACTAATGAGAGTTCATACCCTATTAAGGTTGTTCCTGGCCAAAATATGTTGGCATTTGATTCATTTTTGCTACTAAATGGGTGGAGGAGATGCAGTAAGTGGTCTAAATGCAGAAGGATGAGCGTGTCTTCCATATAGGGCCACCCAAAGAAACCTAGAAAAATGCTCAACTGACTGTAGCAAGAATTGTATTCAGGTTGTACAGGTTAACAGTATATCAATCCTCTGTTACTGCTGGAAGCAGAAGTACTGCGAGTTGCCCTAAAGATAATAGAGAATATCAAGCCACGATAGGGGAACAATTCCAACTACTGTAGACATATAAAATGAAGGAAATCTAAGTTAGCTGTGACCACTCAAGAAAGATCTTGGAGTGACTGTGGATCGTTTTCTGAAAACATCCACTCAGCGTGCGCAGCAGTCAAAAAAGCAAACAGGATGTTGGGAATCATTAAGAAAGGGATAGAGACCAGACCAAAAAATATCTTATTGTCTCTGTGTAAATCCCTGGTATGTCCACATCTAAAATACTGCACGCAGATGTGGTTGCCCTATCTCAAAAAAGTTAGTGGAACTGGAAAAGGTTCAGAATAGGGCAACGGAAATTAGGGTGCATGGAATGGTTTCCATATGAAGAGAAATTAATAAGATTGGAACTTTTCACAATGGAAAAAAATGACTAAGAAGGGATATGACCGAAGTCTATAAAACCATGACTGGCGTAGAGTCAATAAATACGGCAATATTACTTACACTTCATAACACATGAACGAGGGGCCACCAAATGAAATTAATAGGCAGCAGATGTAAAAAACAATCGAAAGGAAGTATTTTCCACACAATGTAGAGTCAACCTGTGAAACTCCTTACTAGAGGCGTAAGGATGCTGAAGGCCAAGTCTATGATAGGGTTAAAAAAAGAGCTCGATAAATTCATGGAGGTTAGATCCATCAATGGCTATTAGCCAGGTTGGGTAGGGATGGTTTCCCAAGCCTCTTTGTCTGGGGCTGGAAATGGGGGACAGGGGAGGGATCATTTGATGATTCCCTGTTCTGTTCATTTCCCGTGGGGCACCTGGCATTGGCCACCGTGGGAAGACAGGACACTGGGCTAAACGGACCTTTGGTCTGACTCAATAAAGTTCTTATGTTGAATGTCTCGCACCGACAGTTTCTTGCAACAGCAGGCAGGGGCACAGCATGGAGGAAGTTGGTCTAGAAATATTAAGCTTTTCGTGCAATCTAGTGTATAGGGCCAAAATATTACCGCATTAGTGCTAGAGCGTATACACTGTAGCATATTAGTCATCAATACAAGTTTATTTTAACACAACATACTGGGTGTCGCAGTTCAAAAAAAAGAGAGACCCAAGAAACCAAGTTGGAAAAGCGTCTGTTCTTTTAATTGAAAATGTAGTGCATACAAATTGGTTCATGGTCAATTAAAAAAAAATTAAGGCTTCACAAAGACTGGAATAGAAGCTAAATTATAGCACAGTAGGAGGACTTTATACACAATTTCCTGCATATAGGTGTGATTTTGATATACATTCCAACAGTGACATCATGCATGTTCACAGTGCTCATGCATTTTACACACCCACAAACCAGAAGTTTTTAAAATGCATGAAAATCTAAGGCATGTAAAACTACAGGAACTTAAGCTAATGAAGGCAGCTAGATAGTAGCCGAACATCAATTCTAGATTATAAACATGCCTTCGGTTAGACAGTCTATATAGTTTTTGCTGCCAAATAAGAGAGTAACACACAAATCAGAGGTAATAGATATAAAACTGAAAACACTTGCAGTAAGTAGAATGCACACTCCATTTCTATCTGGAATTCTGAACACGCACTAACGAAAATATTGTTTTTCTGCATATCAAGCATTAATACCTTAAATCAAGGATTTTGTGTCAGTAATCTTGATTAACAGTAAGTTAGCCAACTTTGTAGGCTTAGTTAAAACGATTAAAAAGATTAGCAGCTTGTTCTTGTTGCAACCTACCTAACACTGAATTCCTTATGAAGTTTCCTTGTGCAACTCTATTAAACCATTTTGTGTGCGCACTTGGGAGGTTATTCTTTCCTGGATGTCTGCACTTCTTGCTACTCTAACAGGAGTGGTACACGTACGTCGTCTTTACTGTTGTAGGAAACGGCCAGACTTATGCTTTATTCTAGCAATTTGAGACGGTGGTCTACAATCCCCAGTGCCTTGCACTGCGGGTAGTGCCCAGGGCAAAGCAGATGTAAGCTTTTACTGTTCTAATTCAGTAGGATTTAACACCAATGCAACGTGGATCTAAAGGACTATGCCAGTTGCAGTGACTTTGGGGAATCTGCCTCCATGCCTTTGCTGTGGCAAGACAGCCAACGGTAACATGCAGCATCCCTAGTGCTATGACATTCAGGAAGACAGAAGTGGCCATGTCTGAACTAAAACTCGTGTTCTCACACCACCTAGTGAGAACCACACCCCACTTCCATACAGGAAATGACGCTTACTCCAGATGCGTCTTTCCCCTCCCACCAACATGATGGATGTCCTTTACAGTCTAACGTTTGTCCAAATAAGGGACGTCACAATAAGTGTCCCTTGTGAAATCTCTCTCTCCAACCCTCTGAAAGCCTTGGTAGCCCCCTTCATCTGCACAGGCACATAACCTCTCTTGTGAGGAGCATGATAAACTCTAAGAAAACCTTGTCTCCAATGAGAACTACAAAAACTAAGCTTGGAAACATACCGGTGTTAGCCATTTTCAATACAAGATTTCCACGAAAAGAGGACTAATTGTAGTGATCAGGAGAGTAGAGGCTAAGTTGCATGGGTTAAATCAGGCAAAGCAAGGGAGATGCGGTGCACACACACATCTTCCAGGGGACTCAATCTTGACTTGGAACAGCCCAGCTATTCCAGTCCCAAGCCTCCCTTGAGCAATGACTGCAATCTTGCCATGCTTTTGGGAGGTGCACACACAGAGGGCCTGATAAGTTGTTATTCATGTCAGGGTTTGAACCCAGTTCTCTTAAAAAGGTGAATAAAGTAATGCGTAAACTAAAATTCAGTGACGACAAAAATATCTGGCAGGCACATGAGATAAAGACAGAACTTAGGTCAATTAAATTCTAGCGAAATACCTATCAAAATACCTCAACGCAAACACAAATGTATAAACACGGAGTTGTACTATCAGCAGAAACTTCCGTCAAGTAGTAATAGAAGAAAATGCTTATTGAATGAGATCCAGGAGTTCAGTTTTTCTACAGGTTTGCGTGACAGGATCCACTCATACCTTCCCTCCTCCAAAACAATATTCTATCTCTTAAGATAATTCATGGTACAATTAGGTCAAAATGTGCAGACCTTTCCGAACAGAGAAAAGGAAAGCATGTTTCACACTGTGATCTTTGTAAATCTAGAGAGTTAAGACTGTCCTGGGAGGTGGAAGAAGCAAGTACAATGAGGAAAGTTTTTGGAGAATAAAAAGGGCAAGACTGGAAGTTAAAAAAAAACAAATCTAAAGTTTAAAAATGTTTAAAAAAGAGAGACCCAAATCATGGAAGGCTTTTAAGCACATTCTGTTACGCTCCATATGCCAGGATACAACAATTGTAGGAAACAGAATTGTCAACTAATGCCATACACACAAAGTAAATCATCGAACCATGAATCGCCTGTAAACACTGATTTTTTTTTTCTTTGCTGATCACCAGAATCACATACCAGGTAGGAAAAAATATTACACCTCTAATGCTCAGACATCTGGTGTTTATGGGCCAGGGTTTCTCCTGCAATATTTCCACTGCCGGGAAGGAATTTCTGCACCCCAAATTCACCCTCATTTGTAATTGAAACCAGCGTCTACTATCGAATGCATTTACAGTGCAAGAGCAACAGGTCAAGTTCAGAGTCTGGAATACAACTGAATTCTGACCTGTAGAGGTAGTTATAACATCACTTAGTGTCACAGACTTTACACGCTGCCATAGGCACCGACTACCCTGTAGTGAGGGATGCTTGACTCCCACCTCTACCAATCCACCCCTCCCCCCAGTCCCCATCCTGCCTCATCCCATCCTGGCTCCTCCTCCACGCCCATTCCACCCCTCACCCCCGCAACTCTTCCCCCAAGCACCCTGCATCTCCCCTCCCCTCCTAGAGCATCCAAACATGTGAAACATTTCACGGCAGGCAGGAGGCGCTAGGTGTAAGGGGGCAGAAGGGGAGCTTGGCTGCGGGTGGGTGGTGACCACCCACTGATTTTTTCCCCGGAGCACCCACAGAATCAGCACCTAGGCACCTTTCATGTGCAATTGTCAGAAGAAGGATTAATGCTTCAGATACCGTCTGAGCAGCTTGACTTCTGTTTATCAGCCTGCATTAAAGATTCGCTGGAAGACTTCCGAAGCAGAAGTGTCATTCTGGAACACAACGTGTCTTTTGCCAGGCTGTTAATCCTGGTTAGCGTCTGGATAAGAGGTAGGTTACGTGCAGTTCCTACCCTGCAAAGCAGATCTCCAGCAGCAACATAACATTTCTCAGGCATGTGATTAAAGGGGATCAGCAAGGAAACTTACCCATCTCTTTAGTTATCTTAGCAACAAAATATTTCCCAATATGTACAGCTGAGCTTTTATAACACAAACTCACAAGTTAGGGGTCCCCACACAAGTATTCTCTGTGCAAACCGCACATACGTTTTGATATGTTCACACAGTAAACCATAGAAACGCACTGGCTCTGATGGCCACCTGCTGTGTACATACAGACCCACTGTTTAGTTAATTTGAGTGACAGACGGCTCTTCAGTAAGCACCGTTCTAGTGACGCTTACCGTTTGCCCACAGGCCAGGAAGGAGATCCCAAGAGCAATCAGACACAGCCAGGTCTGGAATTAAAGGAGGAGGAGTGGATTATGAGAAATGTTCCTGCAAAAGTTACAATCAATTTAGCAGCTGCACTTTAATGAATGGAAACATGGAGGGATTACTTGGTGCTATTTTTCAATAAATGACTAGGAAGTCAAGTTACCAAATCTCTTCATAATGAGCTCTATAGAGAATGTTAAAGCATATTAAGGCTGCTGAGATTGGGAAAGCTATTAAATAGCCTGTTGAACGTGGTTATAAGCCGTTCTAAACTTTGCCACACTTTTCACAGTAAGTAGAAAATTAGGCCATGTCTTCACTAAGCAGAAGATTGATGCTGCCATGATCGATCTTTCAGAGTTTGATTTAGCAGGTCTAGTCAAGACTTGCTAAATTGAACTCAGAGGGCGTCCCCGTCAGTGGCCAGTACTCCTGCGAGGAGTAAGGGAAGCCAGGAGCATTTGCTCCCATCAGCCTCCTGCTGAGGGGGACAGAGAGGAAACTCGAATCAAGGGACGCCAAATCCAGCTACGTAATTAACATAGCAAGAGTTGAGCATCTTGATTTGACATTCCCTTTTAGTACTGGCCTGGCCTTAAGAGATACAGACGCAGGCACAGGAAGGAAAGTCACATTGCATGTTGCTAGACCTTTTTTCTTTAAACAAATACATAGTTGTCCCCTCTTACCATTTGAATACACACGAACAAATCAGGAACTCTGCACCATTTTGAAGGTATTCCCCATCAGATTATTAGCTAGAATAGCATAGTTTAATCTAGGCTTGTTCAGATGAGTCACTAAGGGAATTGGGATGGAAAGTAAGACGTTTCAAGGATTAATGGACAAAGCACAGAACTGGGAGACAAATTTCTGATTCTGCCTGGCCTTTGAGCAAGTCTTGATTTATGGGAAACTGAGGCACATCTGAAATGTTGCACTTAGGGGATGGCGAGGGTTACTTAGCCTTTGTAAGATTTCTATGGGTTATTAAATAAAAGCTTCCAGTTCTTGGGAAAGCAAGCTTATTGTCACAATGCTGCCTCAGCTCAACAGTTACTGAATCCCAACATTATATAGCAACAGTCTTGCCAAAGAACATGGACGGACAATACTCACCAAGTAGGCAACAAAGCACAGGTAGACAACGGAGAGAATGGCCGCCACCACGTATAAGGCCAGGTGTCCCAGCGCAGTGACATAGACCACCACGAAATACATGTTAATGCAGCAGACAATGAGAATGAGCACGCTGCCAGCGATCTTCCAGCCTCTAAAAGGAAACCCCAAAGAAACAGGATTGGAGGGGGATTTGGGAGAGGGAGGGAGGTTCCTATTTCCCCTGTAGTTCGGAGGGAACCCTTCTCGTCATCCCAACATTCACAGAACGGAACAGACTGTTTTCTAACAGGGCTCCTACTTTTAGACTAAAAACACTGAACAGATAAAGGGGCAAGACAAGATGTCAAGAGTGTGCTCAGGAAGCAATACACACACACACACACACACACACACACACACACACGAGGTGGCAATGGAGCCCCAGGGGCCAGCAGCGGAGCAGCAGACCTAGTAGTCTGGACCCCAGGGCTGGCGGGACTCCAGAAGGGATGGGTGTGTCTGGAGGCCCGGACCCGGGTCTGGAGGAGCCGGCAGTGGGACTGACCCCTAGGCTCAGGGAAACCAGGTGCAAAATCTAGGGGAGCTGCAGCATCCCCCACATCCCTACTTCCCAAACCTATGTCCATTGCAAGGAGAGTAAGTTCTCAGGCAGGTCTCGCGGAGACCGGGCTGTGTATACTCAACAAACAGAAGAACTCCAATACTGTTCAGGGAATAAAAACAATTCACACATTTCTCATGAACAAGTAGCCCTGCTTAACTATACTGAAGAGGAAGAGTGGCCTAGTGGTCAGGGTGCCAGCCTGGACTTGGAAACTTTCTGTGGCAAAGCAGAAAATTGAATCCAAGTCTCCCATGTGACCTTGGGCACGTCACTTAGCCTCTCAAGTCCTCATATGTAAAACGGGGGTGAAACGCTCCTCCCTTAGAGGGTATTGTGGGGATAAATATATCAAAGATTGTGCTCAGATCTCACATCTCTCAGGACCTAGCACCTAAGCCCAAATACTGATATTCCTCTAAAGCAAATGGTTTAAAAGAAAAAAAAAAATCAGGAAAAGGTCCAGCATGTGGGATTCTCGTCATACTTACAGCCCATTAGCAAAGTCTTTCATCACAGGATGCAGGCTGGTGAACGTGAGGACTGGGATTAAAGCAAAGGGAAGCTGGAATAAGGCAACAAGATGCAGATTAGGGACGGGACTGTTTGCATAAAACCCCCACCCGATGTTTGTTTACACACACTAGTTTTCCCCTTTAGCTACCGGAACTGCATTCTAAGACACTCCCTGGGTAGAAATAGTAGCAGTGTAAACTACTCGGTGCTTTCCCATCTCCCCTCCATGGAGAGATTCTTGCGTGAGAGAATCCAGAAGCTGTATTCTATGCTGGGGTACAGGGTGTGTCATTCTGAAGCACCAGGAGCATGTTTCAGACAAGAACCATCAGCAGCTGAAATTCTTCTACTCTTAAGAATTTAATTTGGCGGTTCCCATTCCCCATTTCACAACAGGAACCAGGCACCATAAACACCGATCTCTGCTGCCCAAGAGCTGGAAGCCCATGGAGAATGGAACCAGATAGGAAACTTTTTATTTTTCCTGACTTTTAAATGTAAGCAAGGTATAAGCAGAACCCTGCCTCAGTATGGTTCTTGCTCTTTATGGGGCGCAGATAATGCAGCCAAAGGCAAATGTCTGCCATGAAAATTCACGTGACACAGGTTTAGAGGAAAGGCTTTGGACATCTGGCAGCAGGCTTGGATTATCGAAAAGTGAAGGAATTAAAAAGTCCCAGCATACGTTTAGTATATTGCCAGCATTTAGGTGTGCAAGTTTTAGGTAGCAGGGAATAGTGTTTGGGTGCCTCACCCATGGGAAGTTTTACAGCTAGTCGTGATAAGGGAACATATAAATGGGTGGGTATCATCTCTCAGTATCTGGGGTAGGCAATACAACCAACGTCGGCAACAGTTCACAAGCAGCTATAGACCTGGGCAGATCCGAAATTCACTGCTGCTGGAAAACCCAATTCCGATGGCAGCTGCTGCCTTCACAGGTCCCTCCCACTCCTCTCTGCACCCAGAATGCCTCGGCCAACAGAAAATGTTTATAAGTGAGCAAACAGAAGGCCCTAAAGCAGGGGTGGGCAAATACCAGCCCATAGGCCGGATCTGGTCTGCCAAGGTCAGCCCCTGGTAGGCCCCTACCCCACCATATTTACCTGCACATCTGCAGGCATGGGGGGGAGGGGGAAATCACAGTTCCCATTGGCCGTGGTGTGCGGTTCCTGGCCAATGAGAGCTGCGATTGCTTGTACCTGCGGAGGTGCAGGTAGATATAGCGGCAGCGGCCCACCAGGAGCGAACCCTGGTGAACCGCCGTTGGTTTATTGCCCGCCCCTGCCTTAAAGCCAACACGGGTAGTGACGAAGAGGCTGGTTCCGAATGCAAGGAGCGAATGATTAGAGACGGCTCTCCAAGGACTCTCCCCTTCGAGCTGCGAGCGGACAGCTGCTCACCTGTAAGCTCTGAAGAACGTTCAGGAAGTCATTCATCCCGGTCAGGTGTTCCACATCTTGGAAAATGGCCACCAGCAGGGTTGGCGTGATGGCAATGGAGCGGGTCAAAATCACTCGCGCAAACCGCGACCACTTCAGGTTGAGGAATCCCTTTGGGGAGGGAAACGGAAGAGTGGCTGTTCCCGAAAGGGAGCGTTCCACAGAGGTACACTGCACCGGGGCAGGGGGATGATCTACTACAGAGAGAGTTTCTCTTCTAGGGACCTAAGGACGTGAGGCTGGAATTTTCCCAGGGGAATCGGGGACCTGAGTCTGGGACATGAGTTAATGGTAGGACAGTCTGATCCGGCAGCCAGCTACACGGTCAGGAAAGGAGGCAAGGCCTCCACTGGTCACTAACTTCAGGGGGTCGCAAGGAGGGCAACCAAAATGAGGGGGGGGCTGGAGCATATGACCTACGAGGAGAGGCTGAGGCAGTTGGGTCTGTTTAGTTTGCAGAAGCGAAGAGCGAGGGGGGATTTGAGAGCAGCCTGCAACTTCTGGAAGGGAGGTTCCAAAGAGGATGGAGAGAGGCTGTTCTCAGTAGTGACGGATGCAGAACAAGGAGCAATGGGCTCAAGTTGTGGTGGGAGAGGTCCAGGTTGGATATTAGGAAAAACTATTTCCCTAGGAGAGTGGTGAAGCACTGGGATGGGTTACCTAGGGAAGTAGTGGAGTCTCCATCCCTAGAGATTTTTAAGTCTCGGCTTGACAAAGCCCTGGCTGGGATGATTTAGTTGGGATTGGTCCTGCCTTGGGCAGGGGGCTGGACTTGACGACCTTCTGGTCTCTTCCAGCTCTATGGTTCTATGATTCTATAAGGAGAAGCAGGAACGCGCAGACATAAGGCAACACTAAGAGTCACACACCTCCATGACAAACTGCCCCGAGTAGGTCCCAGTCATAGTCGAGCTCTGACCTGCAGCCAGGATGCCAACTGCCCAGATGTACAGAGCGGCAGGGCCAAAGTAACAGCCCAGCACAACACCCTGAAACACAGACGGGTTTCCAGTCACAGCTCAGTTGGGGTTAAATCCTAGATTTAGAGCCAGCGGCTCCAACAGCTCCGTGTTCCCTGACACCCAGCCCCACGCTCTGTCCCAACGCGGCAGCTCTTACAGTGTTTACGGGTTCAAGCCTTGACTTGTGTCCGTGGGTTCAGAAGCAGCAGCAGCTGCATGTAAATGAGTCAAGGAGGCGAAGGTCATTCAGATAAAGCCACCCTGGCTGGCTGGCCACGAACAACTCACCCCTTTGTAGATGTCCACTTCCAGGCTTTGGTTGTTGGGGGGGAAGAGTCCGGCATGGGGGCTGCTGCTGTTTGCGCAGGCTTGGCTCTAGAGAAGGAAAAGGCCATTTAGGAAGTTTTGCTTTTGGGACGATATTCCAGAGAGCAGAACTCGGGGCTGGCAGAGCGCGGGGCGGAGAGGGAAGTGGGTGGGATGAAATGCACTGGCATTGGCGTGTTGGGTGCCTCTTACAGGCCAGTAAGAGAGCAGGGAGGAAAGAATCAAGGCCCGATTCTTATTTACACTGAGGCTCTTTTTAGGCCACGCTGGCAGTTCCTACGTTTATGCTCTTTACAATACCAGGCCATGTAAAAGGACCTGCCTGTAAAGGAGAACCAAGCCCTGCGTGTATGAAGCACTCAGGCTCACTGTTAACACAGGTGCTATTATTAACCCAGATCCGGTGTTTTAGGGTGTAGCTACACTACAGCTAGGAGGTGTGACTGAGCTAGCTTTGATCTAACCAGCAAGGAAGCTACAGCCCTAGGGTCCCAGGTGAGCAGGGACAGCTCATAATGTTGCCTGCCAGTCTCAGCTTTGTTGCTGTGTTACTCAAGCTGGGTGCACAACCATACGCTACACTCCCATCTCCCAGCCGCAGTACACATACACCCACAGCGTCTCTGACTCCCAGTAACCCAGAAAGTCCACAACACAAGCGGCTAGTCTCCCCCCCCCACGCACCCCAGAGACTCACCACATTTGCATTCGTCTGCCCAAAAAAGGCTTCGGCGAAGACGGAGACAACGAAGACGTTAATGAGGAAAGAGATGAAGAGGGCAATGCAGGACTCGATGAAGAAATACTTATTGGCTTCTTGCACCTCCTTCTTGTTGGCACGATTCACCTGCCTCGACTGGAGAGAGCGCGTTGAAAGACAATGACAATGGGGGTATTTCAGAACCACTAGTGGATGGATCTCCAACACACTGACTTGGGACTAACCCTCCATCGTGACGATCAATGGGCGTTTTGCCATTGACTTCCTCGACATTGCTCCCTCCGACAAGGGCAGTCACAACTATTCAAACACACCAGACCTCGCAAGGCGCTTTCCTTTAAGCCTGCAACGGGCAACCGAGGCTAGCAAGGAGGCTGCATGCGTGGCCCTCCTCCAGCTCAGTAGGCCGCAAGAGTGCCCCACCAAGACAGAAGCGGCGAAGAGTCCTGTGGCACCGTATAGACTAACCGAAGTGTTGGAGCATAAGCTTTCGTGGGCAAAGACCCACTTCGTCAGATGCAACTGACGAAGTGGGTCTTTGCCCACGAAAGCTTATGCTCCAAACACTTCGGTTAGTCTATACGGTGCCACAGGACTCCTCGCTGCTTTCGCAGATTCAGACTAACACGGCTACCCCTCTGATACTTCCAACTAAGACAGGCTCCTGGGAGGAGGTAGGTTTGCTTGCCGCGCTCGCAATCTAGAATGGGCGGGGGAACTGTCAGCGGTGCTTTGACTGGCTGCAGAGGGAGCACCTGGCTCTCACAGCCGGTGTGGTGTGCCATCCGCATGCCCCTCACTCCCTGGACCCTAGCTGTAGGTACGTGTCACTTTAGTAACACCGGGAGGAAAAAAACCCGCAGAGTCTGCCGCCCCTGCATGTGAGAACGGTAAACACACTCCTGTTTACCCCTGGCCCACCCCTGCGCTAAGCCATCACTATCGCATCCCAATAGTCTCGTTGTATTTACGAAGAGTGAGCCAGCGGGACATGGGAATCACCCCTCCCCCCCCGCTTACCTTGACTAAAGCAGAATGCAGATACATGTTGTGTGGCATGATGACCGCTCCCACAATCCCCACCGCTTGTTCTAGCTGGGCGGTGCCGCAGTTCTCACAGTAGGGCAGGAACATCCCCGTCAGCAGCTTTCCCTGGTCTGGCTTTACTGTAACATACTATACACAGACACAACAGAGCCGCTAGGACCTGTGGATTGGCACAGTTCACACAGCTGCTCAGAGGGGCCTTTCGGGTTGTCCCCAATTGGGGGAGGGATCGCTCAGTGGTTTGAGCATTGGCTTGCTAAACGCATGGTTGTGAGTTCAATCCTTGAGGGGGCCACTTAGGGATCTGGGCCAAATCTGTCAGGGATGGTACTTGGCCCTGCTGTGAGGGCAGGGGGCTGGACTCGATGACCTTGCAGCTCTATGAGATTAATATATATGGAGCTATACCTATTTACCCAATCCAAACGGAGTAATTCAGGAATAGCTCCCCCTCTTTAAAAGTTAGAGACTAGATACCCACTAGCACTGAAACAGGAATGTCAATGTTGGACACCCCAGCGTGCTCGCCAGACCCAGGTAAATAGCAAACAACCCTTGAATTGGTCTAGCCCTCTGGAGCCAGCACCAGCCCGATTTGAGGCAGGAGGCAAATGAACAGCTCCAGTTAACATGGGCCGCACTGCAAAAGAAGCTGCACATAGGAGACCATTAAAGTAGGTGCTTTAGGATTGGTCTAAATCGTTCCAATAAAACTGCTTCCCATAGAAAAGTTTGGTTTTTTGAACCAGAATCTTTTGGGTTTTGACAAAAAACTCAAAAAGCTGCATGGGAAAACCCTTTTTTCCCCCCCAGGAAGGGGTGGGGGAAGAGACTCAGCTGATATGTTTGACTTTACGCCTGAGTTTAAAGTGCTTTCCAGAACTGAGAGCACAGGCAAAGGAGACCTCACCAGGCCTGGCAGAAGAGGATGTTCTCAGCATCAGCGTCACTTGCTGGAAGTAAAACTCCCACTGACTTTGGACTAACTCGGCCATCCTTAAAAATCCATGTGAGTTTTGCCACTGCCTTCCTTAACACCCACCCTGAGTAGGGCAGTCATGGCTATTCAAACACAGAAAAGCAGAGGAAGAAATGACATTGTCCGGTTTCTGAGATGTTTTAGAGAAGAGAACGAAGTTCAAGTTCAGCAAAAAGACCGGGGTGGGGTGGGGAAAGAGGGCAGTCACGAAGGCGTTCCAGCGCGAATTACCTCGTATCCAAAGGTAACAGCCATGATGGTAATAAGAAAGCCGAAAAATGCTTCCAGTTTCCGCAAGCCTGTGGAAGAAACATGCCGTTAGCAAGCTCTGGAGAGCACGTCTGGGGCACAGTGCTGAGGGGCAGCTGCCCGGTTTCATCGGTGGTGTGTACGCTGTGGGGCGTAAACAATGAAAGAGAAGAAAGAACTCACCGTACTTGTCCAGGAACAGGAACATGAACGTGTCAGCAATGGTGATGAGCACTCCACCCCACAAAGGGACTCTGCAATCGATCAACAAGGGTCAGCAGGAATAGTATTTTTGCCAGATCTTCTCCAAGCTTCCCTACCATCAGGGCAGGGATCCTGGCCTTTTTGTTTACCAGCCCGCACAAACTTCTCTCAAGGCCTGGTTCATCCTCCCACAAGCTGCTAGTTATTTAAGTCAAGAGACAAAGTCTGTTTTCTACATGAACAGCTCCCAGCTTAAGCTATGCCTGCGTTTCTCTGCACAGCCAGCCCAGAGTTTCTGGGGTGCGTCATACCTCTCATCTGCGATAAGGCAACGAGCCTGGAGTTTCTCATTAAGTCTCCATGGCTAAGCTGCCTGGTCAAAGTGGCTAATGTGCAGGCAACACCAAATGGGCTAAGATTCTACAGCAGTGTCCTCCTGGCTTTAGTCCTGATCTAATAGAAGCCCCTCTGGTGTTTGATACCGGGAGGCTCTGAACATAAGAACGGCCAGACTGGGTCAGACCAATGGTCCATTCAGCCCAGTATCCTGTCTGCCGACAGCAGCCAATGCCAGACACCCCATAGAGAGGGATCACAACAGGGAATCTTCACGTGATCCCTCCCGTCACCCACCTCCAGCGAAACAGAGGCCAGGGATACCATTCCTACCCATCCTGGCTAATAGCCATGGATGGACCTAACCTCCATGAATCGATCTAGCTCTTTTTTGAACCCTGTTAAAGTCCTAGCCTTCACCACATCCTCTGGCAAGGAGTTCCACAGGTTGACCATGTGCTGAGTGAAGAAAAACTTCCTTTTGTTTTAAACCTGCTGCCTATTAATTTCATTTGGTGACCCTTAGGTTCTTTTATTGTGGGAATAAGTAAATAACTTTTCCTTATTCACTTTTTCCACACCGGTCATGATTTTATAGACCTCTATCATATCCCTTCTTGGTCTCCTCTTTTCTAAGCTGAAAAGTCCCAGTCTTTTTATTCTCTCTTCACATGGGACCCGTTCCAAACCCCTCACCATTTTTGTTGCCCTTTTCTGAACCTCTGGTTTAACAATGCCCAATGGAAGCTTATTTACAGTTCTAGTGTGTCAAGCCAACAACGGCTGCTAATTGTAGGCTCAGAAAAGCCCATTTTATTTAAAAACATTTCATCTCAAATACTTGTAGGCAGTACGTGCTGCAGAGAGGGATCTAATGCACTGCTGAGCAGAACAGGGCAGCGACGTGCTAAGAGTCTCACTACAGGGAAACGCTAGAGAAGGGTGCTCATTTTCTGCTTCTCTTGAGGATAGCTGCCAACTTACTTCCCAGCAGACAAGAGGTTAATTGCGATTGCCGAGCCAATTACTTCTTGCATGTCCGACCCAATGATAGCGAGTTCAATCATCAGCCACAACATAATCCGAGGGACCTAGACACAGAAACTGGACTTCAGAACCAGAAATAAAGAACAGTCTATTACAGGGGCAGTTTCCTCCCCAACTTCCTGCCAGACTTCTGTGGGTTCACCGCCCCAGCCAGGAAAACCATCTTCCCTTCTAGCACCGAAGTCAATGGAAGACACCCAGGACTCCCGTATATACCGGATCAGGCCTTGACTGTTTCGAAGCCCTCATGCGCTTCGACTTTCACAGTTTAGCTTCTGCTCCTTGCTCAGTTTGGATGGCGAAACTTAACAGACAGGGTTACGGCAGCATTTGAGCTGCAAGACCGGCAGGTTTAAGAGCGACGTCTCAAAATGCCTTCCCCGCAGAAATGGAATCAAGTGGCCAGAACTTCCAGGGAGAGTTTTATTGTAGGGGAAGGGGGATTTCAGATGGACAACCCAACCATACAGCCCTGACTGTCTGATTTAATCCCTTTAAACTGGTTTGGGTAGAATTACTGAAATGTCAGTCACTGCCGAATGCTCACATGACCATGAGCGTTTCCTCCATAGTCAACGGTATACCGTAAAATTGTGAGTATAATGCGCACCGATGTATAATGCACACCTGGACTTTAGAATCTTAGCATAATGAAAAAAATTGAATTCCTATGCACAATGCGCACCCCATTGTACAGGAGAACGGGAGGTAACTGGTTTCTGAAGTCCAGAATTTCTTGGTCTCTACTTAACTGGAACACATCATTTGATTATCCTTAAACCAGATCTGAAGCTACAGGGAA
>JANRFK010002741.1:8751389-8771981 GCA_030068395.1 Apalone spinifera | reverse complement strand
TTCTGTGCGGAGGGGAGGAGGAGTTTAAAACTTTAAAAAATTGCTCCTATGTATAATGCGCACCCCGGCTCTGAGACTAAAAAACCGGGGGGGAAAAGTGCGCATTAGACTCGAGATTTTACGGTAGTTGTGGGATGGCTTTTTAAAATAAAAACTAGTTTTAAATCTCTTCAGTCATTGGAAGAGGAACCCTGATTCAGTGGTTCAAACAGGGAACCAGGAAGCCAGGACTCCTGGGTTCCATGCCTGACCCTGCCAATGTTGCAAGACAGGAGAATTATTCAACTCCAATTAGCCCCAGCCTCTTTCTTGTGTAAGAAGGGAATACCGTCGCCCTCGAGATGGGCGGGCTGCATGTTTGGAAAGTACATCAATGCCCTTAAACGTACGTGCAACGTTGTATCAGACAAGCCATGTCAAGGAAACTAGAGACAGACTCTGTTAGTGCTGAATTAGGGGGTAACATTGGCACTTGTTTGCCCAGTCTCAGAATTCAGAGCCTTTCTTTCAGCCAATCCTGAAATCCTCAGCTCTTTGGATACTGTGCAAGAGTGGACTTTGCACATTTATTTTTAGCAATAAACCACCATTATTAGAGGTGGATTTGACACTGGCCTGAGACAGTAAGTCACAAACTGACACATACCCATGAGATCCTCAAATCACTTTTTTGTGAAAAATGGAGGCTAGAAACTGGAGCAAGACCAATGTAAACTCAGTGAGGGCATTTAAAGGACTGTTGTGCCTTTAGAGCAGTGTTTCTCAACTGCTTTTTTTTTTTTTTTTTAATAAAATACCCCTTAAAAAAAAAAAAAAGATTATAAGTACCCCCCCAGTGCCTAAAGTTTTCAGACACACACAATTTTTTCTTACCATTGCAACACATTTGTTTAAACAACTTAATCATAGCTGGGCGAGCAATGACATTTTTGGGTGTAAAAAGTACAAAAACAACAAAGTGCTGTAAAACTTAAAACAAAAAAATCCATTTCCTCCAAATTTCAGTTGTGTTGACGTATCCCCCAGACTTCTCTCGAGTACCCCTAGAGGGACTTGTGCCACTCGGTGAGAAACACTGCTTTAGCGCATGCACTGAAGCCACCCTTAGGCTTCGTGTCTAATCTTTCCTTTTATCCCCCAGTCACTGCCCAGCAACAATTCACCTTTCAGACCGGCCCCTGGGAAGCCAGGTGTGCTTCCCTCCCGTCCCCCACCAAAGCTTTGCTTTGCTGTGCAAAAGGAAGAGCATCTGATTGTCACACACCCCGTGAATGGCTTTTAAGATGGAGCGTGTCTCTACCGGCCCCTATTGCTTTGCAAGCAGAAAAGCAAGAGCTCGTTCCCGGAAGAGACATCCATGGCTTTAAGAGCTGTTCAGTAGGAGGCTGCCTTGACTAAGGGCCTGTACGCACTAGTGCTAACTCTGGTAGGACGGCACTTGCTCAAAGATGTGGAAAAACCACTCCCTGAGTGACATAACTTGCATGGACATAAGCGCCGGGGTGGCCAACGCTATGTTGGTGGGAGAAGCGATGGGAGAGCTGTCTCCCAATGGAACATAAGAGCAGCCAGAATGGGTCAGACCAATGGTCCATCTAGCCTAGTGTGCTCTCTTCTGACAGTGGCCAATGCCAGGTGCCCCAGAGGGAATGAACAGAACAGGGAATCACCAAGTGTCACCCATTCCCAGCTTCTGACAAACACCCTCCCTACGCATCCTGGCTAATAGCCATTGATGGATCTGTCCTCCATGAATCAATCTAGCTTTTTTTTGAACCCTGGTAAAGTCCTGGCCTTCACAACATCCTCCGGCAAGGAGTTCCACAGGTTGACTGTGCACTACAGCTGTGCCACTGTAGTGACTGCTGTAGAGCACCCCTCAGGCAAGGGAGGAAGCACCAGTCTGAATCAACAGTGGAAACACCACTGCTACCATCCCCAAGCCCTGCAGAGTTCAGACACATTTTGAAGGCACGAGGGAGGGGGGAGGCGACATGCCTGCTCTCCTCTCCCTCCCCCTCCAAATTTCAATTCCTCTGCATTCCTGGGTCTCAGTCATTCAGAAAGCTTTGTTCTCAGTGACGTGCCAAACCTCTCAGCCGAGCTGAGCAGCCCGGTGCGTGGGAACAGCATCCAGAGTCCCCGTCCTGAGTCCAAAGGCCTTCAGCTCACCCACCTTTTGATACTGCCGGTTGCAGACTTCCGCCAGGTGCAGCCCTGTGACCACCCCCAGCCTGGCTGCCAGACGCTGCAGGAGGAGACCGATGACCGTGGCCAGCAGCAGGACCCAGAGCAGCTGAAAGAGACGCAAGGAAGCCAAGTAGCCCCGAGCGAGGAGGCAGACAAGTCAGGGTTAGCACTGAGCGGGTCTGGGTCTCCTGAGATTACGGTGCCCTCCAAAGGCCCCCTTGCTAACAGAAGCCGGGAACGTAGTCGATCCATTTGAAAGTGCCGGCCTGCTGGGATCCTACGCTTGGTTCTACAAGCCTGGCAGACACACGCACAAGGGGCTGCCGGCAGGAGGCAAATAAACCTTGCAAGCCGTTTTGTTGCCCCGTTTCACACTCAGGCATAAACCTACTCCTCACCCTGGGCAAGGCACAAACCCCAGCTGGAGTTGATGCTTTTGCAGCATAAAGCTTAGATTCTGGTAACTACCAAGCAACGCCAAGCAGCAGGGAGTTTGGCCAAACTTTTCAGTACCACAGTGCTGAGGAGGCCCACTGGCGTTTAGCCTGGCACTGGTCCAGCGCCTTCATCTAGATCAGGGCTACTCAACATGCGGCCCATTTGTCTGCAGCCCGCGGTGCGGTTTGGGTTTACATGGGACTCAGCACATGGCCCACAGGTGGGAGCCAAAACAAAAAAGTCATCAGTATAATGGTCTTCTGTTGATATGGGTTTTAGTAGTTAAAATTCCTGGACTGTCACTGCTCATGAAAAGTGCTGTCATATGGGTGGAAATCAGGTAACTATTGCATTTTATTAATATCAGCAGAACTGACTTAAACGGGGCCTGTGTGTTGTGCGGTCTTGCCTTAATCTTTGTATTCCTGCCTGTCAGTGTGAAAAGCTATTTGCATGTATATGCAAGCACGCTTAAGTTGCGGCCCTCGGCATGTGCTGTGGCCCCGGGGCTTCCGACGTTGAGTAGCCCTGATCTAGATAGAAGCCACGCTAGGCAATGGGAGGAGAGGCTGGGCCCAGATGTACAGCATAAAATTGCTTCCCCACTTGGAAAACGTCCCACTGACCTTAAACCCTGCGACGGCGCCTGACTGTAAATCCGACTCGATGTTGCCTGGGTCCAGGTAGGCGATGCTCATGAGAAAGCCAGGCCCGGTGAAGGCCCAGAGTTTGCGGAAGCTAAACCACGGATGCTGCAAAACGGAAGAGACGATGGAGAGGTTAAGACTCTGCTCTGCACCGAAGCCAAGAGCGGATGCCAAACAGAACACGGCCTCCAGGCCCCGGCCCTTTTTTAAGACAAAAAAATTGGTAAGAGGGGCTTCCGAGCTTTTTCAGCTGCAAGCAAAATCATAGCCCGCCCTGGCAAGCTCTCTCCGGTCCCTTACCGGTCTCTCTATTTTCAATTCCAAAGTGCATCCCTTGATTTTGAGGCCTTCAGAGTCGCCGCCACCTTAGCTGGGGGTAACAGCAAGCTGATTTGCAAGCAATCCCGACAAGCGCTGGATTGCCTGCTCTTGAGAGAGACAGCAATTGCATCCCGTACAGGGCGCCTCGTGAAGGACCGGACGGCTCAGCCATTATGCTGGCAGGCCCAACTTAGCTACTGTGACTTGCTGTTCTTGGTACAAGCAAAGCCAATTCCCGCCTGGGATCATCCACTAAGTCTCTCGTGGAAACGGCGCGGCCGGGAAACTCGACAAAAGGCAGGAGCGGGGCTGCGCCCATCCTCATGCGAGGTGAGCATTCCCTCGAAACAGAGAGTCTGGAGAAGCCTGCCAACCCCGGCAGAGATGACACAAGGAGCAGTTGCTGTTTCAGGTAAGCGGACCCTCCCCTGGTACAGCACCTTCGGGACCTGACTCGCCCAACCAGGAAGTATGCCAGACCAGGGGAGATCAATGCACTGGGGTCTTTGCTTTTCCTTCTGGCCGCCCCACTACTACCTGGGGCTTTGCTCCCCCAACCCCGGCTCTGCTGCCACCCGGGGGGGAGGGGAGGGACTCCAAGCTCCACCCAGCAGTTCCGGGTGGCAGTGGGGCCACTGGGGAGAACCCCTGGTGGCAGCGGGACTCTGCCATCCGCCTGCCCTCATCTGGCAATGCTCCTGGCCACCTGGGGTCACCCCGATGATGCCGGACCAGGGATGCTGCCGGACTAGGGAAGTCCGGATGATGGAGTGTCAGCCTGTAAATACAACAACCGTCGGGTGGGCATCTGGCACCCACAGCAGGTAGCGAACTTGCTTTGTGGCCGAGAGTCGCTCGGTTGGTTTTAGCTGGGTCACTGAACCCCACGGCAGACACTGCCCTTCCTTCTCAGAGTAGCTCTCCATGGAGAGAGACAGGCAGCCAGCTCTCCTACCGAGTAAACGCTCGCAAAGCCATCCGGCTGTGACCACTTTCCCCTCGCAGGTGGGCTGGCAAAGCCTGGAGCCCAGCCACACTGACCTTTTCATCATCAGGAATAGGGACCTTCTCATCGAAATAGGTGGCAAACGGCTCATCGCTGGACTCCGGCAGCTGCTGCGGGACCGCCGTGCTGTAGATTGTGCTGATGGCCTCGCCGTGGTCTTCGGGGATTTCCTCTGCATTGACGGAAGGACAGGAGTCAGCACAAGGAAGGCTTCGCTGGTCAGAAATGACGCACGTTCCATTTGAAACCTGCCTCCCGCTGCCCTCCTTTGCCAGGACTGGTTGGTCCGGGGGGCGGGGGGGACTGGGAACACACGGAGGAATGAAGCAAAGGGATGGCAAATCCACAGAAAGCAGCGACTGCAAGGACCCAGGGCTCCCCGCTCAACACGCGGCAGCTCTCGCGGGCGAGTGAGGCACGGCGGTGGGGGGTTAATTTATTTCGATTTAAAATAGGACGCGGCTGCTCAAGCTCCAGAGGAGGAGATGAAGTTCCGACTCCACGGCTGCTGGGATTTCACGTGCCAACGTGACTCAGCCTCTTCCGCACCTTCCTTCAAACCCACCTGAGTCCTCTCAGAACCCCGCCTGTCTTTGGCGGCACGTCCGGAAATGCAGCGGGAGCCCCTAGGTGCTGCTAGTGCTCTGAATTCAGCGTCAGGGAGGTACAAGGCACCGTTTGTTAGATTTTTGGACGCGAAGGCTCACTTCCCCGCACTCCAGATCCAGCAGAGAGCGGGCAGCAGACACCCAGTCCCGCTCAAATCCCCGGGCCGGATCTGACTTTAGGTTGTAAGTCAGGGACACAGGGTCAGAATTCTAACCAACAACTTTCACATCACGTCCTTTCACTCCGCCCCGCACCTCCCCAGCCCCGGACAGAAGCCAAGTCCAGCCCCCGGGTTTTACTCACTCTGGTAACCGCCTCCGGGCATTACGCTTTAGGTACAAGAGATGAAATACAGCATCCAACCTAATGCTGCCTCCTTGGCCCAGGGCAAAAGTGACCATTTAGGACCAGAGAAGTAAAAGCGCAGCTTGGGCTCACTCATCGGCTCTCTCTCCGAATTTCCAGTTGCATCATCAAAGCAAACTGAAGCTGGCTGTTCCTCCTCCTCTCCCCGCCTCCAAAGTACCTCACCTGCCTGTCAGCAGGGATGTTTATATATTTAAAGCCACAGCACCTGCCCATGTTTCTTCACTCAGTAGCTTTGGTTGCACAACACCTTGCTCAGCTAGTTACACAAAGCTAGGGAAGTGATAGAAACAATCAATCGACTGCTGAATGGTGCTGGGAAGGGACAGCCTGAGAACTGGCTTCAGCTCCAAATATCACCCGTTTGGAACAGCTCATCTCAAAGGTGCATGGCAGGGTGGGGAACCTTTTTTGGGTCGGAGGCCACTGACCCACAGAAAAATCAGTCGGGGGCTGGACACAAATGAGAAGCAAAAAACCAAACAAACCAACCCCCGCAGTGATGTGCCCCCACCCCCGGCCTCCAACTGAGAAGAAAGACCCTCCCCACATTTGCCTTGCACCCCAGAGTCTAGGGGGCCCCCGCCTAGTAGATTTTATGTGCTCCAGCCCTGTGGTGGGGCAGCGGGGAGGCTGGGGCACCATCGTGGGCTCCCCCATGCTGTGGGGGGCTTGAGGTTCCCCACCCCACGTCCTACCAGAACAGGTCAGCCAGAAAGTCTTAGTTCTACCAGAGAGCAACCCAACAACCCCCTGTACAGGAGACCCCCGACCTGTGACGCGATTGCAAGCGTTGCAAGTCGGGGGTGTCGTAACTCGAACCCACATTCACGGTAGGTGCAGCGCACCGTCGTAAATGCGGGCCGAGGATGTAAGTCGGGGGTTTCCGGCCCCTTCTGCACTTACAAAAATGGTTGCAAGTGGGGGGTGGGGGGGGTTGGAATTGGGCGGTCGCAAGTTGGGGGTCTCCTGTACTAACACCCGACACAACGTTGTAACTATCTTTGTACAAAACATGTCTAGAGAGGCATCGTCTGAAAGCGATAACCCCTCGGTCACTAATACGGTGACACACAGAGGAACATTATATGGAAAGTTAGGAATTCCCCCCCAGATGGCCCTGCTTGGGGCAAAGGTGCTAAAAGCTCCATCTTAAAGGAACCTGTATTTACCTCGATTTACATACAAGTAGTAAGCAGGGGCATCAAGACAAGAGGAGAAGAGAAGGCAGGACAGTCTACACATTAGCAAACACAATTCGGGGGAGGAGCATGGTGCTTCTTTGCTGCCAGACTCCTTCCAGACAGACAGGCATCCTTTTGCCTACAGCCATTCTTGAAAAGTGACAGACTAGTCACCATCTTTCCAGATCAGCTGGACCGACAGTCCTATCTGCTTCCTGAGCTTCTTGAAAAATCCCAGCCTTGGTCTTCCCATTTTAAATGGCTTCCAGTCAATGTTCCCTCTAATTTTTTTTCATGTGTGTGCAGAATAAATTGTGTTATATGCACTAAGGCATGTGCAGATGTGCACCACCAATGGAAACACTGTGGACATCCTGCTAATCAGCTGTGGCAGCATTTGAATCTCTTCTGGGTGGTCTCCCAAGCGCTCAGCTTACAGGGAGCTTCTGTGAATTTGCATTGGGATTTCCAAAGACGTCTACCAGATAGAGGCACTCAAATTTCACAGGGAAATGGCCCCCTAAATTCTTAGTTCAGCTTACTGGGAACACTGCCTCTCATCTATAACCTTACCAGTTCACACGAGAGGGATGGAAATTGCATGGAGTCAGGAAAAACACTTTGCCTAGAATGATTGTATAGTTGTTTTTTATGAGAGTTTTTGCATCTTCCTGCTTCCAAACTGGGGGGCGTGAAGAAATTCCAGGGGGGGCACGAAGTGACCCAGTCCCTCCCCTTGTCAATCCCCCCATAAGTTTTGCTGCTATTTTTGTTTTTTGGCCCCGGTCAGTTCCTTTTTTTTTGCTCTACTCAACAAGTTTTCCTGCTATGGCGGAGGGATGGGGAAGAGAGGTGAGGGTTTCTCAAAAATCAAAAAGGGGGTGTGATGCCGAAAAGTTTGAGAACCACTCCAAAGGAGTCTGGTATCAGCCACGCCCGAGACGAGGTATTGAGCTAGAGGGACAACTGGTCTGATCCTGTAAAACGATTGCTAAGTTCCTAACGTGCACACACATGTGGAGTGTTACCATATAATATTTTCCGCTCCTTGCCAGGTGCCATGGTGGAAGACCTCTGACTGGAGGGGGAATCCTTAGACTGGGTCACGTTAACTGCAAAAGAGAATGGAAAAGAGCATTGTTAGGGGAAGAACGCAACACACCGACGCTGCATGAATCAGGGAGAAGAAGAAAGAGCGGCTTCAACATGGACTATAGAACTAGCAACTTCTAGCAGATTAAACCACAATAGCAGCACACTTGGAATGTATACAGCCCTTCTCCTGCTTTAAAAGGGCTTCACTAATTATTAGAAATAGAGGTTTGCATATGGACCTGAGTTGGAAAAAGCCTGCTTGACGTAAATGTGCTCCTTGGAAACGTAAAACAAGAATTGGAGGGAAGAGAGGGAAGCAGGCTACTTAAAACAAGAATCGGGGGGAGGGAGGGAAGCACATTCACGCGAAAATACAGCCGGTCCCTGAGTTGCGAACGGTCGATTTACGACCGTTCGCAGTTACGACCAAAGCTGTCGTAACTGGCGGACCCTGAGTTACGAACGCGATCCGCGCTTACGAACAGCGCGGTCGCGTGTAACTCAATGGGGTTCGACTTACGAACGAACTGAGTTACGACCCATTGCTTGGTCTGTAACCTGTTCGTAAGTCGGAGAGAGGCTGTAAGTCCTTGCAGTTTCTAGTGCCAGGATTAGTGTTAATTATGACAGACACTTCAATCCCATCGTTGGGGCCCACTGTTTTAAATGAACGGCATGTGTTCTATTCTGGGGGAGGACAGGGGGGTGGGAGGATGAGAAATACTATAGCTCCCACAAAAACTAATCAGTGGGTGCTGATTAAGGCAACTCAACCACGTTGTTACTCCCTCAGAGAGGTGCCCCGTCCTGGACAGGGTGACAAAGACTAGTTCAAACTAGATTTTCTGGAGACCAGCAGATAAAAAAAAGCAACTATAGGTAAACAGCCTGAGTTTAAACTGACTCAAGGGCTTCTTCTTGATCCAGCAAACAAACAAACTGGACCTTCTGTCCAATTTACTCCTTCCTAGGAAGGTCTGGAAGGCCATTGCTCGACACAGGCCCCATACGACTGATGGGTGATCTCCGATAAGCTTAGTCGCATGCTTGCAGAGGTTTTTGTTGGTTTGTTTCTCCATAACGCTGTTACCTTACGAAGAAATGTGCTTGCTTACAAAGGGCCGTGTGGTAACTCCTAATTGCTGGTCATTACATTGGTCACAGCCTTCAAAAGAAAGTAAAGGGCAGACACTGGCCTGTTTAGGTCGTCTGGCTTCCTGGGAATGCAACTGTGCAGGCTGGAGAAACCGTGGTCAGGAAGGTAACAGGGGGGGGGGGGGGGGGGGGGGGGGGGGGGGGACGCACATGATGGATCACAGAGGGAAACAGCAGATTTGCCCTGAATTGTGACACAAACAGTGAAACCACAACAGGGAGTTAGGAAAGAGGGGAAATTCTTGTGTGTAGAACCAGCACCCGTGCATTGAGCTATGGCATACTGATTAAGATCATCCTTAGCACCCAACCATCAGAATGCTCTTCTACCGGACCCCCTCCTTTTGCCTATTTTTAAAATGAAAATTGAGAAAGGGGGCAGAGTAGGGGGCAGCGTTTCAGATGAAAGCTGGCAGCCTCCAAATGCCAACTTACAAAAATCCGCAAACACCTAAGCACGGTATGTAAAACACATACTTGTCCTCGGTTAGATATTAACGTGGTATTTCTGCCCACGATGTTATCTTCCTCAAGTCCATCTTAACATGGGCATACAAGGAAAAACTTAATTGGCTGTGAACAGTAAGTGAATTTGTGCCCAAGCTGAGGTGTTCAAAGCCTAATTACAGTTCACACATTCCATTCTGAACAAATCAGCACAAGAGAACCCACAAGAGACTTCCTGCCTCTTTCAGAGCAATTTACTCAATTGAAATGGAACAGCCCCTGTTCTATAGAGGGGGCAACTCTACTATTTATCTGCTCAAATATGCTGAACATTTTAAATGGTTTATTCTAGAATAACAAATGAATGCAGAGTTCTGCGCGCTCTATGCACCGCATGGCTCAATGAAATTTGCTACTAGGGATGTTAAAAAGGGTTTATTCCGGTAAACGTGTAACCACTTTTAAGCCAGCTCCTGGCAGGCTTGACTGGACTCTCTCAGTGGTGCCTCTGAAGCCCATTATAGGTTGAACCTCTCTAATCCGTCATGCTCAGGACCGGACCAGTGTCGAACCAGAGAATTTTCCGAACCATGGGAGGCCCATATTGTCTAGCGGCGTTACCAACACTTCCACTGCTTGCTGGGCTCGGAGAAGTCATTTAGGGGTAACTTAGAACTAAATAGCACAGAACACGGAGAGCAAGAACTGGGGGCTGGAAACAAACTTTATGAGACCGGGAAACTTGGCTACACCCATAGTAAGTGGAATAGTAATAGAGACGTAGCCGTGTTAGTCTAGTTTATCTTGTTAGTCTTTAAAGTGCTCCATAGTAAGTGGGCATCCAGCAAACTCAAATCATGCCGGACCATGAGTGTTGCAGAACCAGAGATGTAAACGACTAGACGAGCAGTCAACTACCTGCTAAGCCCAGGCTTATCGTTTTCCCCACCCCTTTCTGCCTCTGTATCAGAGGCAGCGGGGGGGAGGGGAGAGCAGGAGCTGGGAGGAGCCGACTTAAAAGCCAGCACCGTCTCCATAGGAGGCAAGGTTGGCAGAGGTGCAGTGGGGGACCCGGGGCGAGCTCCGGATGCTGCATCGCTGCTTTTGAAACACAGTCAGAGCCCCCAGAGCAGAACATGTAAATGCATTTAAAAAGCATTTACATTAAGAGCCCATCAAGAGCAGAAGTGCAGCATCTGGGATCAAGTGTGAGCCAGGACTCAGCTGTGCCGGCTCCCTCCCGGTCCCAGACTGCTGTGGCTCTACATTTAAAAAGCAGAGCCGCAGTGGGAGCCAGCATGAGTCAAAACTGCTCAGTCCCAACTCGCTCTTCCCGGAAGCTAACCCCCTTATACTGACTTATCAAGTAGTCGATAGAAATTCCATCGAGTACTCGATTAGCTCACTAACCGCAATTCAACATCCCCATGCAGGACTAGAGAGGTTCAACTTGTATCTCACTCACACAACCCTTACAGATACGAACGCTGTCACAACACAGCATTCTGCTGCAGAGGCTACACTTCTGACCAAGTATGGTAATGAAAACAGGTGGAAAAGGTCCCCACTGATCCAATGCCATGGAAAGTACTGCCGTCTGCAGAAGTTGCAGAGGATTATGTCGCGCATCAGCAAGATTTGATTCCAAAGAGATTTTTTTTAGATCAAGAATACAGTAGTTCAGGCTTAGACTTAGTTTGCATAAGACGGTTCCCATCTTCAAGGTTAGATCAAACATTGACCCATTTTAGTTATGCGAGCATGTGATTTATGTTTACTGCTCTTTCAGAACAAGAGCTGCAAATGATTTTTATACTAGGTCTCAAATGCCCCTTGGCTGGTAAAAGCTAGGGATGTTAGATAGCTATTCATTTACTAAATCGTGTAACCACATCAAATCTTAGCCATAAAAAAACCAACCCAAACCCTCACTGACGTGGCCCCTGACTGAGAAGGAGAAAGGCACTCCCCACATTCCCCTCTCACACCAGATCCTGGGGGGACCCCGGCTAGTAGATTGTGTGCTCCAGCCCTGTGGGGGTCAGCGTGGGAGGGGCTGGCACTCCAGCACGAGCGCCCCAATGCTGGGGGGGGAGCTCTGAGACTTGGGGGGGCTAATCCATGCAAGACGGAGGCCGCATCCAGCTCCTGGACCTTTGGTTTCCCACCTCTGTTCTACAGGGTAGTAGAGACAGCTTTCAGGTCAGTTTACAGTGGATGTAGTCACTATAAAGTCTAAGGCTCCTCGGTCACTTAGGTGCTTTTGAAGTCATTTTTGAAGACACTTAAGAGCCTAAGTCTTGCTGACTTTTAATGAGACTTGGGAACTTTTGAAAACTTTATCCATTGCTCCACGGAACCCTATTTACGGAGCACAAGCCTTCCACGTCCTCCCTTTGGATGTTAAAAGTTTTATAGATTTATTTTTTAGAAGCCGTTCTGCTGAAATCTCAATTCTAAAACCAAGTAAGAACAGATTCATCGACACATTGCATTTCCCCCCAAGCAAGTGGCTTATTTCTGCAGCAAGTTCATTAACCTCTCTGAGGCTGGTGTTAATAGAAGGCAAAAGAGAAGACGATAATCACATGGCAAGCGTTCGTTACAGAAAGAGACTGACCTAAATATCTCCTTGCAAAACACATTTCTCTTTGGGCGAGAGATAAACCGGTTTCCTACTATCGCTGCTGACAAGCTACAAGCCCTAGCCACTTTAAACTCTCCTGACACATCCATTCAGCATGCCTGTCCGGGCAGCAAACTCTTAGTACGCAAGCCTGAAAGCATTATTCACTGACCTGTTCCATTATTACAGCATACTACTCAAATCTTACTCTGGACCATTTCCATTCATCTGTACTAATGTGTGGCATAGGCAAGGGAAAGCATGGAGGAAACACCTTAATATTTCAGGCCACTGCTTCCCACGGCTCCTCTTGGCTGAAAATGGCAAAATGGAGTCAACAGGAGCCACGAGGCTCCATGGCCGTGGCACCAATAGGTAAGCAAACCGGCGCAGCCAGTTAACACGCTTCTCAAAGTGGTTTTGCGGACCACTTTGAGAATCACTGGTCTAGACAGTGATGGGTCCTGCCACGAGGGGAGGGGACCGGACTTGATGACCTCTTAAGCTCCCTTCCAGGTCTAGGATTCTATAAGACCCTCTAGATAAATGTGGTCCCTGCAGAAAGCCATAGGTTTGCTCTCTTAGGTCAGAGGAGTCACTGAAATCACATGCGGGTTTTATTGCATGCAGCATTGCCAGTAAAGCAACCCACAGCCACATGCTGATCCCATAAAACTCCCTGGAACTAAAATCAAAAGGACAATCAGACCTGCGAGTGCCAAAACAACACAGAAGCAAGGGCAAACAGACACGGTCGAAAGAGCTCTCAAGGAAGGATTCAGAGAGATCCTGCGCCTACCCTCACGGCCCTGGAAGGAGGAATACATCTTTGAGGCCGATTACTAGACTACACAGCTCTGTCGGGCATTTCTGATTAAGGTGTTTTATCCCAATTACCTTGTTCTAGAACATGGGTTCCCAAACTGGGGGGCATGAAGAAATTCCAGAGGGCGCTTGAGGCAAACTCACCCCCCCGCCCAGCCCCCAAATCAAGTTTTGCTGTCCCGGTCAGTTCCTTTTTTTTTTTTTTTTGCTCAACAAGTTTTGCTGTTGGGAAGGGGGGGGCAAAAATCAAAAAGGGGACGTGATGCCAAAAAGTTTGGGAACCACTGGTCTAGCACATGAAGAGCAGCAGCTGGCCTGCATGCCTCCCTGAACTTTAAAAATGCCAACAGGTAACTTAGGAAGATTGTTAACAGCCACACCCTCTAGTCTCCAAGGCAAATACAGTGCCTCTTTTGTTTAGAGTAGACATTCAATGCCTCTGCAGCCAACAGACCACTCTCTTGGACAAATCCTGACCCACTACTGACCCAGCACACACTTCAGCCCAGCCTGCCCCTCCTAGGTTCTTGCAACTCTATTTCCCAGCAGGAGTCAACAGGGAAGCCTGAACAACTGATGTGTGCTGGCCAGTCATTGTACCACGGGGGACTTTTTTTGGACAAGGAGAAACCTAGCCAGGTCACAAATGGAGAGCAGGTTACAGAGACTCTTGCAGCTGGTGCTGGGCTTTGATCTGCCCTGGCTCCTGGCCTCATGAACTTCCCATACTGGAGCAGTTACTGGGTTTTAAGCAAGCTTCAGCCAGATTTGTAGATCCCTCCCCAAAACTCTGACCAGGGCCGTATGGTTCATTTAGCCATGTAGACATTTATACTGTGCTCCCCCACAATGGTATCCCAGCCCCTTTTCAACGTTATTTCACACCTACATGCTGTCCTTCTTTATGGTCCATTATTTGTACCGTGGTAGCAGCTACAAGCCACAGTAACAGACCAGCACCTTCCTGTACTAGGCCCTGTTCAAACACAGGAACACGAGATGGTCCCTGCCCCCCCCCCTCAAGTTTAGCCTAATCCCTTTGGCATTTCCAGTTAGCCATTCTCCCTCTATTACAACGCTACCCCCACCCAATGTGACCACAGCTTCGCAAACCCCCACCTTTCTCTGCCCGTTTTCACCTGGAGAGAGTTCTGCCTAAGCCGGAAAACTTGTCTCTAGTCTCTCGCCAACAGCAGTTGGCCCAATAATAGAGATTACTTCACCCACCTCGTCTGGCTAGTACCTTGGAACCAATACCGCTACATCACTAGATGTTTTCATTAGTCAGTTCTTCCCAATCACCAAGTGATGCAGTCAACATCCGGACTACAGAAATGTCTCTTTCCTCTCCGCAGAGGCTGAAAGGTTTTGCCCTCCCAAAGCAGTTTCTTTATAGCATTCCTCTTGTTATCTGGGCAGTTTCAACACACAAAGACATTCTGATGACCAGAGATAAGGGGGAGGAGAGGGGAGGAGATGAGTCAGCAAGGCGGGGAGGCAGCTGACTATGGGTAAAATCAGCTTCTCTGTGAACAAATAGTTTAAAACGCCCTTGAGGGGGTTTAAATTTGCCCCATCCCCAGGTTGCCTCACTTCTTAAAACATTGCCAATACCGTCTACTCTTCCCAGTTCTGAGCAAAACACATGATCACCAGTCTCTGAGCTCGTCTGTTAACGCCACAGCTGTAAATTACCAATGGGCCCCATGCAACGGGGCAACCCAGCCCCTAGACTAGGATGATGGTAGTGCAGTTCCAGATTTTGCTAGTCTTTGTTCTAACATCTTTGTTAAAATGTGTTTAAGTAATCATGTAACCACTGGCATTTTTCCGTGGTTACACACTGGGCGGCAGTCTGCGCCCCAGATCCGGTGTGTGCAGGGTGCTGGCTTTTAAGCTGGCTTCCCACACATACCGGCTCCTGCCTGTCACCCCGTGCTGCTGCACAGGGGAGCAGGCAGCTCCCTGGGAGCTGGTACACATGGGTAGTTGGCTTTTAAATCGGCTCCCCACGCATAGCAGCTCCCACCTGCCTCCCTCTGCGCTGCTGCCTCTGCAGGACAGCAGGCAGCTCCCCGGGAACCAGTGTGTAACTGTGAACATTACCCAAAGAGCCCAGGTTAACCGTGTATGTGGTTACATTTCCATGTCCCTCATTCTAACCAGATTTTTTTTTTTTTAAACAGAAAAAGCTAGACTATTTAAAAAAAATAATGGGAGGAAAATGGCTGTGACAAAAGAGTCCCAAAAGTGAGGAAAAAACTCTATGTGAAATCAGAATACACTGTTAGCTACGTCTACACTGCAGGCTTTTTGTGCAAGAACGGCTGTTCTTGTGCAAAAACTTGCGGAGTGTCTACACAGCACATGTGTTCTTGCTCAAGTAAATTTACAGTAAAGTGTCGGAAAAGAGGACTTCTTGCGCAAGAGTTATTCCTCTCCCCACAAGGAATAAGCCCTCCTGTGCAAGAAGGCCGGGTGGACGGGCAACCGGGATTTCTTGCACAAGAAACCCCTATGGCTAAAATGGCCATCAGAGCTTTCTTGCACAAGAGTGTGTCCACACGGCCATGGATGCTCTTGCGCAAAAGCACATGGCCGTGTGGACACGCTCTTGTGCAAGAATTCTTGCGCAGAAACTCTTGTGCAAAACAGTTCTTGCGCAAAAAACCTGCAGTGTAGACGTAGCCTGTAGGTTTTAGCCCTCAGAAGGAGAGCAGAGCCTGCAGCTGTTGAAGTTCAGGGCTTTTAAAAAACAAAACAAAACAAACAAACAAACAAACCAAACACACCACCCACCTGCCTAAAATAAAAACAGAGGTGGAGGCAAGTTTTGGAAACTTTACTCTGGAGTGTTCTCTTCTTCACAGCCACCGAAATGGGACGGCATTGCCCCGGGCAGAACAGGGCCTAATGGGACTGGGGCCATGAAGTGGTACCGCAACAGAAAGGGTGAACGGTAAGGCCAATACGTTCTACAAGCAATTATGATATGACGAGACCTCACCGACAGTTCATCTTCCAGCTATTACCGGTCGTCTCTTTAAGCCATAGGAAAATGAAACCCGCTTTCTATTATTGCCGCACCCTCAGAGAAGAAAGCCTCCCTTCACATATGCCCAGCAAGGCATAGAGGGGAATGAGTATCCACCCCTTCCACCGACACGCTCCCCCTCCCCCCCGCCTTGCCCCGGGATACACAGATTCAGAATCATTCCAAACCTTTTCTGCGCGCAGGTCTCGAACATGACTCAACATAACAGCGACGAATAATTTTCCTTTCAGTTATGTTCAAAGTCCTTCCTACTGCAAATGCCTTCGTTGATCAAAGGGCATGTCTTCACTGGTGTTCGATTTAGCAGGTCTAGTATAGACCCGTAAATCGAACGCTGAGGGCAGCTGCCTGTACTCCTCGCAGTCGGCCCCTTTCCATAGCTGGAGTCGGCTTACCTTTCCTACGTAGTCTACATAGCTGGAGTGGCGTACCTTCAGCCGGCCTGCCATAGCGTAGACCTGGCCTAAACTATGAAACCCGCTTTTCCACTGGGTTTCACTATTCCTTAGTGAGGGAACCCCAAAGTCATGACCAGCATTTGACAGATTAGAAGGCAGGATGTTGTGCCCCACTTCTGCTTTAAACACCTGCTTCTTCACATGGATTCAAATGTCGGCACCACCCAGACCTCACCCTACGGTGAGTCTCGCTCATTTTAGGACTGGAGGCTGTTGCACAGTGAGCATCTAGCGGCCGATCTGGACTCACTCGCCTTTCTCAACAGAGGTGCTCCCACAGGACTTTGGGGGAGTTTAAACCCCTCTAAGATTAGTATTCCTTCACCAAGCATCTAGATCATTGGTTCTCAAACTGTGGGGCAGGACCCCATGCATTGCTGGGGACCAGGGCTGAAACTCAATCCCCACTGCCCGGGGCCAAAGCCGGGCGGCAGGGGTCAGGTTACAGGCCCTCTGCCTCTGGCTCTCCCCCTCCCTGCACTGAGCAGGAGGATTCAAACAGGGTCAGGCTTCGGTCCCCACCCCAGGGGCTGTGAGGTCATTTTTGATGACTAAAGGGGATCTTGGTGCAATGAAGTTAGAGAACCTCGGAAAAATCCGGGAGGGGATCCTCAAGGAATCCATTTTGAAGCATCTAGTAGAGGGGAAAGTGATCAGGAACAGTCAGCATGGATTCATGAAGGGCAAGTGATGCCTGACCAATTGGATTAGCTTCTATGAGGAGGTAACTGGCTCTGTGGACATGGGGAAGTCATATACCTTGACTTTAGCAAAGCTTTTGATACAGTCTCCCACAATATTCTTGCCAGCAAGTTAAGGAAGTACGGATCGGAGAAATGGACTGTAAGGTGGATAGAAATCTGGCTAGACTGTTGGGCCCAACGGGTAGCGATCAACGGCTCAGTGTCAGGTTGGCGGTCGGTTTCTAGCGGAGTGCCCCAAGGATCAGTTCTAGGGCCGGTTTTGTTCAACATCTTTATTAATGACCTGGATGAGGGGATGGATTGCACCCTCAGCAAGTTTGCAGGTGATATTAAGCTGGGGGAGAGGTAAGGATAGGGTCCAGAGTGACCTAGACAAATTAGAGGATTGGGCCAAAAGAAATCTGATGAGGTTCAACAAGGACAAGTGCAGAGTCCTGCACTTGGGATGGAAGAATCCCAAGCATTGTTACAGGCTAGGGATTGAATGGCTAAGTAGCAGTTTGGCAAAAAAGGACCTGGGGATTAGAGTGGGTGAGAAGATGGGTACGAGTCAACAGTGTGCCCTTGTAGCCAAGAAGGCTAATGGCATATTGGGGTGTAGTAGGAGAAGCATTGCCAGCAGATCTAGAAGTGATTATTCCCCTTTATTCAGCTCTGGTGAGGCCACATCTGGAGTATTGTCCCCCATTCTGGGCCCCCCACTACAGAAAGGATGCGGACGCATTGGAGAGGGTCCAGAGGAGGGCAACCAAAATGATGAGGGGGCTGGAGCGCATGACTTACAAAGAGAGGCTGAGGGACTTGGGCTTATTTAGTCTGCAGAAGAGATGAGTGAGTGGGGAATTTGATAGCAGCCTTCAACTTCCTGAAAGGAAGTTCCAAAGAGGAAGGAGAGAGGCTGTTCTCAGTAGTGACAGATGGCAGAACAAGGAGCAATGGGCTCAAGTTGCGGTGGGAGAGGTCCAGGTTGGATATTGAAAATCTATTTCACTAGGAGGGTGGTGAAGCACTGGGATGGGTTCCCTAGGGAGGGGGTGGAATCTCTATCCCTAGGGGTTTTTACGTCTCGGCTTGACCAAGCCCTGGCTGGGTTGATTTAGTTGGGGTTGGTCCTGCCTTGGGAAGGTGGCTGGACTCAATGGCCTCCTGAGGTCTCCTCCAGCCCTATGATTCTCTGAACCCCCCATCTAGCTCTTAGCCAGAGTCCTGTGTTAGTTTCACCATGGGAATTCTACCCCCAAACATTCGGCTTATACCTGACCCTTCACTACAGAGGCATTTGCTCTTGCAGGTTAGGTACAGGAGCCCCTGGCAGCTCTTACCACATTTAAAAAGCAGAGGCGCAATCTCCGGGACCTGACGCGAGCCAAGACTGCTTAGTCCCAGTTAATACCAGGCTCCCCACTGTGCTTCTGCCTCCTTTGCCCCCCGGGGAGCCAGTGCTGGGGGAAAAACAGGGTTTAAGCTAGCTCTCCCCAGCACCAGCTCCTGCTCCCCCTCTTGTTGCTTCTGGGGAGGGGGGGGGAGTGAGTAGTCACTTCCTGGCAGCCCCCCCTACACACTGAACCCCTAATTTCGGCCCTATCCCAGGGCCTGGTGCCTCCCAAAATCTACTGTCCCAGGACCCCTAGGCTCTGAGGTGCTAGGGGAATATAAACAGTGTCATTCTGCTTCTCAATCCAGGACCAGGTCAGTGAGGTGGTTGGTTTTGGGTTTTTTTGCTTCTCACTTTTGTGCGCCCCTGACTGATTTTTCTGTGAGTCAGTAGCCCCCGATCCAAAAAAGGTTCCCCACCCCTGGGCTACAGCGACCCACCCTGGTCTGTACCTGGCATTATGTTGTATTGTGTTCACCAGAAAGTACTGCAACGGAAACATGTGCTTCACAGGCTGTCTCAGCTTGCCCAGAACACTAAAATAACATTGCGTCCCTCTCTGCACGGCGCATAGCGAGCCCTAGAGTTTGAACCCGAGGACACGTGATGTGGCTTTGTGACGATAACACTAAGCCAAATAATAATCCATGTTTCATGGTGAAGACAGGGAGAGACACATGATGTCGCCACATTTCAAACAAAGTGTGTCGGGGGGGGGGGGGTCAGTTATTTTTTGTCAAGGTCCACATTTTTTGGTCAAGGCATAGTCAAGGCCCATCAGCTAACAATAAGTAAACAAAAGGGTTTTGCAATCCGTTCAAAAGCAGCTGTCGGTCCAGGTTTGGCCCACTGTCTGCCTATTGTCTGCCCCAGGGGTTACATGCTCAAGGGTTTTACTCTCAGTGCCCCTAAACAGTGATCCCAGTTGTAATTCAAAGGTATTTATGAAGCATCAAACCCTTGTTATCTAGGCGTATTTTGCCCTGCAAGCCAAGCACAATTCTCTAGGAGCCTCCCCTGGATCATTTCTCTTGACACATGATACCAGTTGTAGACCAGACAAATATTTTCTATAAGACTTGGAAGGTGTTTCCTAGTAGCAACAGCCTGTTCACTGAGCAGAGGCATCAAATGGAACCTCGACAAGAACAAACGGTGCTCTGCTCTTATCATAACACTTTAAAAAAAAACACAGGAGACGTATGATTGGGAGAACGTAAGAACTGCCGTACTGGGTCAGACCAAAGGTCCATCTAGCCCAGTAGCCTGTCGGCCGACAGTGGCCAGCACCAGGTGCCCCAGAGGAGGTGGACCAAAGACAACGATCAAGCGATTTGTCTCACATCCCTCTCCAGCCTCTGACAAACAGAGGCCAGGGACACCATTTCTATCCCCTGGCTAAATAGCCTTTTATGGACCTAACCTCCATGAAATTATCTAGCTTCTCTTTAAACTCT
Source organism: Apalone spinifera (assembly GCA_030068395.1). NCBI lineage: Eukaryota > Metazoa > Chordata > Testudines > Trionychidae > Apalone > Apalone spinifera. The sequence continues at coordinate 8,752,023 of JANRFK010002741.1, read as the reverse complement.
GTTATAGTCCTAGCCTTCACAGCCTCCTCTGGCAAGGAGTTCCACAGGTTGACTACGCGCTGTGTGAAGAAGAACTTTCTTTTATTAGTTTTAAACCTGCCACCCATTAATTTCATTTGATGTCCTCTAGTTCTTCTATTTAGGGAACCAATAAATAACTTTTCTTTATTCACCCTCTCCATACCACTCATAATTTTATAGACCTCTATCATATCCTCCCTCAGTCTCCTCTTTTCTAAACTGAAAAGTCCCAGTCGCTTTAGCCTCTCCTCATACGGGACCCGTTCCAAACCCCTGATCATTTTAGTTGCCCTTTTCTGAACCCTTTCTAAAGCCAAAATATCTTTTTAGGTATATCTCCATATATTATATTTATCTCATAGAACTGGAAGGGACCTTGAGAGGTCATCGAGTCCAGTCCTCTGCCCTCATGGCAGGACCAAGCACCATCCCTGACAGTTTTGCCCCAGACTCCTAAATGGCCCCCTCAAGAATTGAACTCACAACTGTGGGTTTAGCAAGCCAATGCTCAAACCACTGAGCAATCCCTCCCCCCACCTTTTGAGGTGAGGAGACCATATCTGTACAGGAAGTCCCCGGGTTACGTACAAGATAGGGACTGTAGGTTTGTTCT